>CM057826.1:44877057-45409557 GCA_030068075.1 Paguma larvata | reverse complement strand
CAATACAGTTCATACTCTCTTCCAAGTTCTACATAAATTCTACTCTTGTGTGTGTAAGGAGAGGGCGGGGGCAGGGGAGACCAACTTTCCAGACTAACTTTGGGTCTGACAGGTCTGACTTGGAGTCCTGATCGTGCTTCCAACAAACCCATGTGATCCGAGATAAGCTGCCTAGCTTCTCCACGGCTCATCTTTCTTCACTCATAAGACACATATTGCATACATCAGCGGGTCTCAAAGTGTGGCCCACAGACCCATCAGGCTGGGGTAGGAGATGGGCATAGTATCTCCAGATCCTGTCAAGGAGTCTGCAGTGACAAAACTTCTGTTTTACACATAATAACACTAAGATGTAGGCTTTTGTCACTGTGTTGACACTTGCCCTGATGTTGCAAAAGTAATGGAAGAGAAAACTGCTGGCACTTTAGCCCGAATCTAGGCACCGACACCAAACTCCCATAGCAATCACTGTACTCATCACCACTCAGTGCTGACAGAGAGAGAGAGAAGAGGAAAGTTTTCTTGTACATATGAATGCCTTGATGAAGCAGTAAATATGATTAATAATATTAAATCTGGACCATTGAACAGTCATCTTTTTTAATATTCTCTATGACAAAACGGACGGTACAGAAGGCACTTCCTCTGCTCATTGAAGCGCAATGACCGTCTCAAGGAAAATCATCTGGGCAACTGTTTGAGTTGTGAGTTAAACCAGCAGTCTTCACCACAGAGCCTCATGTTCACCTGAAGTAGCAACATACATGCTGTGGTTATTTGGACGTGGATATGTGGTAGACATTTTCTTAAAAATGAAAGAAGCAAGACTGTCACTTCAAGGAAAACAATTGACAACATTCATTAGTGATTTTGGAAAACCTGCCTTTGACGCTATAGTGGCTTGAGAGCTTCCTAAAACAAAAAGACTTTTCTTTTTTTTTTTTAATTTTAATGTTTATTTATTTTTGAGAGAGAGAGAGAGAGAGACAGAGCATGAGCAGGGGAGGGGCACAGACAGAGAGGGAGACACAGAATCTGAAACAGGCTCCAGGCTCTGAGCTGTCAGCACAGAGCCCGACGCGGGGCTCGAACTCGGGAATGGTGAGATCATGACCTGAGCCGAAGTCGGACGCCCAACCGACTGAGCCACCCAGGCACCCCAGAAAGACTTTTCTGATGAGACTGGTGGCAATACTAGCACATGTGACATTTAAAAAATATTTAATGAAATATGTCAGCATTTGGATATCTGCATAATTCAGGGAGTCAGTATTTTCCAAATGGCAAATGTATGATGTTACAACATTGTACATGGATAACATGCAAAGTGATCAATGGATTTTAAGTTCCTAGAATAAAAAAGTTACTATTACCTCAGATTCCCCATTACAACTCACTTTCTAGAAGCCTCCACTTGTTGAGTTTTAGTTTAGCATCCAAAGACAATATCCACAATGATCTAAAAAGAATATTAAACCACTCCTTCCTTTTCCACTCTATATTTGTATGCGGTCATATTTTCTTCATATACTTCAACCACTACAATACATCACAAGAGACAAATGTGACAATCCAAGCATCTTCTATTAAGCCAGACATTAAAGAGACATGCAAAAATGTAAATCAAAGCTGTTCCTACACTTAAAAATTTTGTAAATGACAGTATTTTCATAAAATATATGTTATATGTTAACATACAATGGGTACTATTTTAATCAATCATTGTTAAATGTTTTAGTTCTAATTCTTAACAGTTTTAATTCTCCTCATTAGTTCTTAATATAGTAAATAAACATCAATGTATATAACCCACATAAACAAAAGCTCTTTTCGGGTCTCAATGTTTTTTTTTCTCAGGGAGAAGAGAGAGCATACCCAAGCCAGGGAGGGGCAGAGGGAGAGAGAGAGACTGAGAGAATCTTAAGTTTCAACACCCAGCATGAGCCTGAGAGCCTGACATGGGGCTTCATCTCACGACAATGAGATGAGGCCCTGAGCCAAAATCAAGAGCTGGGCGCTTACTGACTGAGCCACCCAGATGCCCCAGAGTTGCAATGATTTTTAAAATTCTAAAGGGGTCCTGGAAACAAGAATTTTGAAAATTGCTGTCACAGGTTGTTCTGAAGGTTTAAATGTGCTTGCTTATGGAAAATTCCCAGCACTAACTCTGGTAGCTGATGGGCACTCAGCAACATTAGGCTTCTCACAAACATTCAAGCATAATTTATACCAGAACATATATTCACATGTTTTTGTAGTTTATCCAATGAGCTTAAAGTAACTCGTTCGGGAAAACATCAGGAATCCTACCATTAAGCTAGGTTTTAATAAGTGCTTCAGTAATGCTTTAGGTAGCTAAAGCTGTATGCAAACTCCACTTTTAAAAACATCATTTGTCAAGATTGCAATGGTAAACTTCAAATGCATCTGCATTTGAAACATTTTCATTCACCTTTAAAGATAATATTTCCAATCTGTCCAATAACCCAGCCCTGGAAACCACTTTTCGGTTTATCGATCCAAGCCAAACCCATCTCTGGCCAGGATTACTTCAAACCTGTACTGAGCAACCTCCCTGTCCTTACCCATGCCACCCTTTAGAATTAGCAACACAGCGGCCTGTGTTGAAACAGCTGAGGTGCACCTGGGTGGCTCAGTCGGTTGAGCATCAGACTCTTGGTTTCAGCTCAGGTCACGGTCTTGCAGTTTCATAGGTTAGAGCCCCACATCAGGCTCTGCGCTGGTAGCCCAGAGCCTCCTTGGGATTCTCTTTCTCCCTCTCTCAGCCATTCCCCTCCTCGTGCTGTCTTGGTTTCCCCAAAATAAATAAATAAACTTAAAAAAAAATACAAGTAAAACAGAAGTGAGATCATGCCTCTACTCTGCACAAAATTTCTCTATGGCTTTGTACCACAGCCATTAGCTAGGAGCACCACCTCTGTGACACCGCCATCCAGCTGGCAGCACAGCCAGCATCCTTGCTGTGAGGCCCACATCTTGCTCCCACCTCCTCTCTGAGCTCACCTCCTACTGCTCTCCCTCCTGATCAGGCCCCTGCACTCTGCTCTGGCCCCTCTGGTCTCCAGGCAATTCTCCTGACACACCAGACCTCATGCACTTATTATTTTCAGCTCTGGAAAATGTTCTTCCAGGAAGACCTCACTTTTTTTCAGGGGAGACCTATCTAAAATTGCCATTAGTAGAGAAAGACAGATGCCATATGTTCCCATGCATAGGTAGGCTTTGGAAGACCTAGCAGAGAACCAGGGGAGAGGGGAAGAGGGGAAGGGGGAAAAAATAAAATAAAATAAAATTGCCATTAGCCAGTGGCCCCCTTTCCCACACCCACATACCACCTGACCGCCCCCACTCCCCTTCCCTCTGTACCTATATTATTCTCTTCCGCAGTTTCCTCTGGCTAACAAACTTGTTTGATTATTTGCTTGGCGGCTGTCTCTGCCATTGGTGTACACTTTTATTGAGGGCAGGATTTGTGTCTGTTTTTCCTATTATGCACCTGACATACAAATCCTATATTTGTCAAATGGAGAAATGAATCCGTAAACAAATGACAACTATTTAGGCCTTACTGATTATGACCCTTTCTCAAGAATTTAATGGAAGAAGGCATTTTTATGAACATGATCCCTGGGATACAGTGACAGGGGATCTTGACCCTCATCGCCAAACCTCCCATGGAGACAGCATTTCAGTATCAGTGGAAAACGCAATCGTTTCAAGAAGATAGGCAATTTTGTTGGAGAAGAGTAGGAATTTTTTTGTTCTGCGAATGAGGACTAACAACACCTCAGGGAGAGAAGGGTAATTGACTTAGGGCATCCCAGCAGGGAAAGCAAAAACACTGGAGGAAATATGGACTCTGATTGGTCCAAACACAGCATTGAGTTAAACTTAAAGGTAAGAAAATCCTACACCGTTTTCTCATCGGGTTGGAGCTCTCATTTTACCCTGAGAACCTTTGCATTACGGCTGAAGATCTTGAAGAAAACCCACCAGGAAGTCATTTCAAAATCAACACACACCATGAAGGAAGCAAATTTAATTCAATTTCAAGAACACATTTTTAAAAAATTAAAGCATAATGAGAACCTGCTGCCTCAAACTGCAGCCAGGTGGGAGCCGGACTGTAGGAAGCGGCCATGAAGGCAGCTCTGCATCTGGATGGAGCCGCCATGCCCTGGGGGATGACTCGGGCTCAGTATTGTTATAAGTCATCAGCTGCTGGCTTCAGCTGGTGACTCCCAGTCCCTCTCCTTCAGTCAAGCCAGAGGACACCAACTTCCACTCCAAAACGCATTCAGATCTCTCCATGGTTCTTTGGAAATGTCCCTGTTTCGGCAAAGATAAGAGCTCACTGCTTCCCCGATAACACTTCCTAAAATGGTACCAAAGGGCATCTCCCCTCTGGATCTTCTCTCTCCACTATTGTGAAAAGCAGTATTAATTAGAGTCCCAAACAAAAGTCTCCAGGCTTCTTAAACTACTGACAGTAAGAAGGTAGCATCACATGAGGCACACCTTGGGGATCTGTGGGGCATAAATCTTGCCTCTGCCGTGTACTAGGTTTATAGACAAGTCGTTTACCTCTCTGCCGTATTTCCACTGACCCTCAAAATAGAGATCATATGTGTCTCTATCTTATAGAATTGCTGGAAGAATGAACTGAAATAAGGCAATAAGTGGGGTGTGAACAACTAGGGCTGTGTTCCAATGTTAGTGAATAAAGTGAAAATTTGTGTAGGTTAAAAAACCATTTGCAACCTAGAAATCACACACAGTTCCCAGCAAGATGCTCAAACGATGCAGGTGCCACGGGAGATGCGCCAAGTCACCTGGTCTCTCTGGACTAAGGCTCACTGAGAGGAATCACTAGCAGCATCACCCGAGTTGCTTACATTTTTATTTCTTGCTATTTATTATTTTCTCCTTTTCTTGGGAGGAGATGGGGAGAAGAGCAAGTGCATGCAATTAAAGACATATAACCATGGACTCTTCTGCCACATGCATAGCCTTAGTGGCTGGTATAAAGCTAACACTCCATAGGCTGCGCATTGTTATTAATTATTGTTTCTGATTATTTAACTACTTAACATAAGGCTGGGGGAGGGGTTGCCACAGAAGAATTCATGGAGTCTGTGGGAGCCAACCAGCAAGTCTTCTACGAGTGGGAAAATAATGAACAAGAGAGATCCAGGGGAGAGGAGGAAACTATGGATTTGATCAGAGAACTTAAATAGGATACCCCCACCTGCTGGTAAAATCTTCTATCTCTCAGATCCCACGGAATCTAAAATAAGCCTGAAAGACCCAGGTACAGAGAGGCAGGGCTGGTAGTTCTATATGGCCCGCAGGTCCCAGAGGAATGGGAAACAGAGCCCTGAATGACCCTCCCCACTCCTCAAGGGGTTGGAAGTTAAGTGAGATGAAGATGTTATGCAGGAATAATATATTTAAACATCATTTCTTTAAGGAGGACTTTTTTTTTGACTCCTCAACTAAGCTATTTTCTCCTGATATATGTTCCTGTTCCAGCAGGCACCACCCCAGTCATAATACTTTATCAGACTTGCTTCAATTACTTGTTTATTCTAAGTCTTTCCCACTACACTGTAAGTTCAATAAGAGCCAAGACTATGATTGGGACATTAAAGGTACTTGACAGGGGGACCTGGGTGGCTCCATCAGTTAAGTGTCTGACTCTTGATTTTGACTCAGGTCATGGTCTCATGGTTCATGGTCTCAAGCCCCACATTGGGCTCTGTGCTGACAGTGCAGAGCATGCCTGGGATTCTCTCTCTCCTGCTCTCTCTCTGCCCCTCCCCTGTGCACTCTCACTCTCTCTCTCTTTCTCTCTCTCTCTCAAAATAAATAAAATAAAAATAAAGATATGTGTCAAACATTTGTTGGATGAATGATAAATGATCGTTCTATGTGTGTATATGCATATATTGAAAAGTTTATGTATATCTTAAGTATATAAATGTGCAGATTCTCTGCTCTTTTCCTCAACTTAAGTTTTCAAATTAAACCATTTCTAGCCTCAGAACTCATTTTTTTTTATCTGCCAAAGAGTAAGCTACAACTTGGAGTTTATAAAAACCTTGAATTCTACTTTAGGGCTTTAGCTGTTTTGTCTGTGACAGTCATCAAATTGTTTTTGTTTCAGACTTTCCATGTCGAAAGCTATATTCCCTGGATTTTATTTTACTCCTCAAAAATAACTAACGCAGAAATCTTGAAAATCTTAAGTGAATCGCTTGAGAGCCTCTAAGTGGGCTCTCAAATACAGGGCATTCCAAAATACCAAAATAGGTATTCCCAAACACACGGAAAATGATTCCTGTGAAACATGCATTTCATCAAGAATACTTTGCAAAGTATCTAGGGAAGCGAGATTTCAACAGCTTGCAAAAGGAAAAGAATCTTTCAAAGACAGACCTCAAATTCAGTATCTTAATTATTTGCAAATCCTCTGATTATTTTCATCTTTCTTGTTTCAGTACTGATCTTGTACTTCTACTATGGTTGTCTAGTGGCTAATTATTATCACTATAAGAGGGTGCTTAGGGAAAGTAACTGTAAGACGTTAGTGAACTTGGGGCACCTGGGTGACTCAGTAGGTTAAGTGTTCAACTCTTGCTTTCTGCTCAGGTCACAATCTCACAGTTCATGGGATCAAGCTCACATAGGCAAGGGGCTGTGAGCACAGAGCCTGGCTGGGATTCTCTCTCCCTCTCTCTGTGCCTCTCCCTCTGCTCACACGCTACCTCTCTTTCTCTCTCTCAAAATAAACATCTGTTTGTTTTTTAAAGACTTTAGTGAACCTGAATTGAGATGAAAACAAGATGTAACTTTTCTAAAATGATAAAATGTACCAATAAAATAAAAATGTTTAAACGTCAGGATTCTCATTTAAAAGTAGGAAATAACCACTTGAGTTTCCAGGCTAAGCTTCTCAAATAACTTCTATTAGAAGCACGTAGAAGTAAATTGGTCCAAAATTTACATTGTGTGACAAGGTTCCTTAGAAAACGACACATCTTTGTTTTCTTACCGATTGGCCCCGTCTCTGTCACATACCTCTTCACACATAATACTACATAATACGTAACACTAAATTCAGCACTTCAAGTAAATCGTTCTGTCCCTCCCTCCTCATGTTCCTTTCCGAAGGGCATTATATGTATGGAGAGAAGGGCTGTAGCTGGAGTGATCTCTCAATGGCCAGAGACAAGAGGATCTTGAAATTTTCAGAGAAACTTCTGGATTCTCAGAGCCCTGTGATGAATGAATGGCCTGACCAGCTCCCACTTCTGAGATGTGAATATCACCTGGAGTTTTCGGATAAAGGCAAATGTGTACACCCACCACAAGAACCCATATTTCCAGCTTTTGGGTTCAGTGGCTGAAGGGTGCTCATTTCTAAGGTCATAACCATTGTAGCCTCTGTAGCCACACAGGGTCCCATGGCTCTCTCTGGGTTCTCTGACCACTAGGGTCAGGCCTGCCTCCTACCACCAATTCTAAGGTACATCCACACAATGGAATACTACTCAGCAATAAAAGGAATAAACTATTGATCCAACAGCAGGGATGAATCTCAAAAGCATAGGCTAAACGAAACAAAACAAAACAAAACAAACACAAAACAAATACTAGGTAATTTCATGTCCATGAAATTCTAGAAAAGGCAAAACTCTAGTAGTAGAAAAGCAGATCAGTGATTACAAAGGCCAACAATTAGGGGGAGAGGATTGACTTCAAAGGGGCCCAAAAAGACC
Organism: Paguma larvata; assembly: GCA_030068075.1. Lineage (NCBI taxonomy): Eukaryota > Metazoa > Chordata > Mammalia > Carnivora > Viverridae > Paguma > Paguma larvata. The sequence goes on along the minus strand of CM057826.1, from coordinate 45,401,755 downwards.
TTGTGAGGAAATGGAAATATTTATATTCTGACTGTGGAAATTGTGGACCATGTATACTTCTCAAAACTCAGATTTGTACACATAAAGTTGTTGACCATTAATGAATGTAAACTATTCCTTATTAAGGCCTGATCAGAAAATAATAAAAATTATAACCACAGAAAGTGAATCACTCTCTATTTAACTAACACTTGGAATTAAAGCCTTCCATTTCCATAAGAGAAAAAAATGTATTGCGTGATGGTCAGACCATGTTGAATTCTCAAAGCTAGTAGGTTATTCCCAAATGGATCACTTGTCAACCTTTCATATACACAGGTATCACCTAGGTAATTAAGGCGGGGGCCTGAGATTTTGCATTTCTAAAAAGTTCCCAGGGAATACTGATGTTGCTAGTCCACAGGCAGACACAGAACAAGGCTGTAAGAGACCCACAGCTTCTTCTGCTAACAGAAACGTTGACTGCTTTACCAAGCATCGTGTTTGTTCCCTACACAGCGTATGCCAATTTTGCTGGCATATCTTAAATTTTGCTTGCTATCTTAATTAGATAATGTAATTAAATATTACATAAAACAATGTATTTTGAGAGTGCAAAGAGCTGAATTGTCAAATACTGAGTGTTTTGTAAAGACTTGATAAGGGCGAGTTTATAAAACCAGGACTCTCCAGTCAAGGGTGGACAACTATCAAAGATTATACAAATTTAGAAGTATAACTGACATAAAATAAAGAGCAGATATTTAAACAGTACCATTTGATGAGTTTTGCATGTTCAGCTATGCGTGAAACCATCACTACAAACATAAGGAACCTATCTGTCCTACGCCAGTGTTTCCTTGTGTCTCTTATTAATCTCTCCCTCCTGCCTCCACCTCCCAGGACCTTCCCCATCTCTTCCACTTCCTAGCAAAATCCTGTGGGTTGCTTTCAGTTAGGATATATTGCATTTTCTAGATTTCTTTTTTAAATATAATCATAAAATATACATTGTCTTCTTTCGGCATAATTAAGTTGATATTCATCTGTGTTTTCCTGTGTAATATTTCATTCCTTTTATTGCTGATTGGTACTCCCATGGATATGCCCCGCTTTGTTTATCTACTCACTTGTTGAGAGACTCTGAGTTGTTTCCAACTTTTGTCCATAACAAAGAAGCTGCCATTAACATTTCTGTACAACTATTTCCATTAACATGTATTTTGATTCCCTCTGAGTAAACACTCAGGAGTTGAATGACTGAATCATATAGTGGATACATGTTTAACTTCTTTCAAAACTGCCAAGCTATTTTCCAAAGTTGTTGCACCATTTTATATTTTACTGACAGTGTATGAAAGCTCTGTTGCTATATGTCCTTGACAGTATTTGGTACAGTCATTCTTTTTAAAAGTTTTGCCACTCTAATATATGTGTGTAGAGGTATCTCATGGCTTCAATTTACATTTCTCTAAGGTCCGAACTAAAAATATTTTCATATCTTTATTTGCCTCCTATGTGGTTTTTGGTGAAATGTCTGTTCAAATTTTTCACCCATTTTTTCCCTGAGTGTTTTATTAAGATTTAAGGGATTTTTATATATTCTAGATACAGGCCCTTGATCACATATGCAAATTACAAATGTTTTCTCCCACTAAGTCTTGTTTTTACACTTTCTTAATTAACGGTGTCTTTCAAACAGGAGAAGTTTTTAATTATGATAAAGTCTAATGTACCTTTTTCTTCCTTTTTTGTTTATTTTCCTTTTGTGTCTTTATATTTTTTTAAAAATTGTTTTAACGTTTATTTATTTTTGAGAGACATAGAGACAGAGCATGAGCAGGGGAAGGGCAGAGAGAGAAGGAGACGCAGAATCCGAAGCAGGCTCCAGGCTCTGATGAGCTGTCGGCACAGCCGACATGGGGCTCGAACCCACAGACCATGAGATCGTGACCTGAGCCGAAGTTGGCCGCTTAACCGACTGAGCCACCCAGGTGCCCCTCCTTTTTGTCTTTATATTTAAAGTGGTTTTCCCACAGGGAGCATGCAGTTGGATTTTTTTTTTTTTTTTTTTTTTAGACAGAGCGAGAGCATGACTAGGGAGAGTGAGATAGGAGAGAGAGAGAGAATCTTAAGTGGGCTCCACACTAATGAGAGGCTTGATCCCAGGACCCTGGGATCATGACCTGAGCCAAATTCAAGAGTCAGACATTCAACCAACTGAGCCACCCAGGCATCCCCGGATCTTACTTTTTAAACCCAATCGTACTATATCTTTAAACTGGAAATTTTAGACACCTTACATTTAAGATGATTATTTATATGGTTGAGTCTAAGTATACTATCTTAATATTTGTGTCATCCGTTCTGTTATTCTTTCCCTTTTTCTGTTTATTTTGGGGAGGGGAATGTTTTCAATGATTCTATATGATCTTGTGTTGTCTTCTTAACTGTAACTTGAGACATTTTAGTTGTTTCTTTAAAATGTATACTGTATATTACATTTGTGAGTGTTGATTTCTATTTTAGTATACTTTCTCTGTTTCATTTTAGTTTTTACTTTTATTGCTATCTTTTCAAGTTCATTAAAACTTTTTTCTGTTATGTTTAATCTATTGCTAACCCCATCTATTCCATTTTTCATTTCCAACATTTTAATTTCCTTACTCCAAGTTTTGGCTATATTATGTATGTATATGTAATGATATAATACAATGTTATAATAATGTATAATATAATATATTAATTATATAATATACAACATAATTTATATAATATACAACTTATATATTAATATAATACATAATATATTATGGATATTATAGACCTACAAAATCTTGTCCATATCATTTTTTTTTCTGATTTGTGAGAGAGAGAGAGACCACAAATGGAGGAGAGGGGCAGAGGGAGAAACAGAGAATCTGGATCATGTGCTAGATCCCATAACCCTGGTATCATGACCTGAGCAGAAACCAAGAGTCAGATGTTCAACCCACTGAGCTACCCAGGCACTCCTAATCTTTTCCATATCTTAATATGATCAATCTTATCTCTTGTTTCCTCAATATATGGAATACAGTTAAAACTGTTTTAATGTACTTATCTACTGAAGATCCCTGGAGTTCTTCCCTCTCTGTACAGCTTTCTTCTGTCCTGTTCTCTATCCTGCAAATTCGAGCTGCCTTGGCCTCAACGGACTCCTAGTTCTACATCCTCACACTCACTCTGCCTAGATTTTCCCCTCTGTGAACTTCAGCCTGGAAACTCACTCCAGGTAGTAACCTGGGACAAATGTGGGGCTTACTTGTTTCCTGTTTCTCAGGGCTCATCATTACTCACTGCCTAATGTCCAACATCCTAAAAATCCCTGTTTCATCTAATTTTTATGTTCCCTTAGTCATTTTAAGTGGGAGAGTAAATCTCATTCCTGTTACTCTATCTTGGCTTGTATTGGAAGTCTTTGTAAGAGTCTTAATTTTTTTCTGTACTTTAAGACACCAAAGCTGAACATGACAGAGGATTCATTATGGACATGGTTATATGCAAGAAGAAAAAAATCACTCTGCCCCAATAAGCAGGCATATCCTCAAAGAAAAGGCCTTGATTGTCTATCTAAAGAGTGATAAGTACATGTACATATATATGTTTTAAATTAAATTAAAATATTTAATGTATCAATATAACATGTTTGATTATTTCATCAACTGCTATTGATTACATCAGATGGAAGCTTTTAAACTAACATATATCAAGATTTTTCACAAATATTTTATTTAATTCATATACAAAAGTCTAGCACAGTGACTAGATCAGTGGGTCACAGCTGTGGTTTCACATTAGCATCCCCTGGAGAACCTAAAAAAGATGTTTCAATGCCAGACCTCTACCTCAAACCACCTGAATTATAATCTCTGATGACTAGCCCTGGCATTGGTGCTTTTTAAAAAGGTCCCCAGGTGATTTGGACATACTTTTAGAGTTGAGACTTACAGACCTAGATCTTAGTAGGTGCTCAGTGAATCAGAGGTATTCATATTTGTATCATTTACACTGGAATGTAGATTATTATATAAAGAAATTACTTGTTATTGGGCAAGAGTATTGGTGGGCTCTAATCCATCATCTGCAATCAAGAAGTAGTGTGGCATTGGCCAAGTCACTTGAATTCCTTGGGTATAAGTGTGTAAAGTAGCAAAACAATAATAGTTTTTCTGCTTACAACTCAAGATGGTTAGGAGAAATAAGAAAGAATCTCAGAGCAGAGACTTCTAATTATACCTCTTCTTTTATAGATGATGAAATTGAGGCCAGAGAGGCAATGGATTTTCTGAGGCAATTCATGGCTGGTTAAAAACAGAAGCAAAACCACAACCCTGGTGTTACAGGTTGAACTATGTTCCCCAAAAAAAGAAGTATTGAAGTCCTAACCCTCACTACTTCAAAATGTGACCTTCTTTGGACAAAATGCTGCAGATACAATTCATTAAGATGAAGTTTATGGAGTAGAATTAACCTTTGATCCAATATGGCTAGTGTCCTTAGAAGAAGAGGGCCGTTTGAGGTCAAGGACGCAAAGAGAATGCCATGTGGCAATGAAGAATTGGACTGGTACATCTATAAGCCAAGACTGCTGGCAAACCAGCAGAAGCTGGGAAGAGACAATAAAGGATCCTTCCCTAGAGCCTTAAGAGAGAGCACAGCCCTGCTAATACCATGATTTTGGACTTCTAGCCTCTAAAACTGTGAGGCAAGAAACTATTATTCTTTAAACCACCCAATTTGTGGTATTTTGTTATGGTATCCTTAGGAAACTAATACACCAGGTTGCTGCCTAAGTGTCTTTCCATTATACGGTTGGCTTTCTCTAATACTCTATGTGCTTTGTAAACAGTAAAACTTTGAAAATTTATGTTATTATTTATATTGTTCTTCAATTTGCTTCAAGAGTACAAATTTTGTTTCTTGTAATTGGTTGTAAGCTTCTTAAGAGTAAGGAGCCCACAACACCCGGAATAGTTCTTCAATGAATTAGTTGAAAACATAGTATATATTCAGATACTACAGATTGAAATAAGATATAAATAAAGCTCATAAAAAATGTCAAAGTTACCAAAGACCTTCTGGAAGTTGAGAAGCTGATTGTTAATGAGACTGAGCCTCCATATGGCATTTTATTTAGGCTCAACATATGGCTATACACTTCAGGAGATTAAATTTCAATGTAATATATAAATATATTATAACATAAGAAACACATTGCGATACATTAGCTGAAAATATCTCAACTGCTGCTCGGTCACTATATAAATGTACAGTTTTTATTCCATTAATGTTGAACTCTAGTGTGGTTCAAAATCAATCATATATCGTCTTCTCTATCAAAGCAAATTTTTGGAAAGATAACCAATTTAGTTTGGGTTTCTTCATAAATCAACCTTGAGGCAAGGATTCAAGGGCAAGTAGTTGCCCTGGGAAGTGAACCGCTGGTAGGGGAGGAAGGGAGCAACACAGGAAAGGGGAAGGCAGCTAATAAAGGGCATATTAGCCACTAAATACACTATCAACATGGGCTTAATGCTCCTGGGAAACTCTGGAGCCCAGTGGAGCAGCCACAGAGCTATCTCATTTTAGGGTTCGGGGACCTAGGGTATGTATATGTATACAACCACCCCCACTAGACATTAATTGAGAATTGGTAAAGGAGCATGAGTGTTAATTCTCTGAAACTTCTTGCTTTGAGTACGGATAGTGTAGTCCCAGAAAGAGCAAGGCAGGCCCTCAAGCCAAGACATAGATATTAGCAGTTAAAAGCAGTTCAGAGGATTTTACAATGGTAGTAAGCCCAAGGAGGTGGTGCAGTGAAAAGAAAGTGGTGGGCACAACACCACGGAAGTTGAGAGTAAGATCTTTAAGAATCAGAAACCCTTGGTTCAAGCCCTTGAACAACAGTTTACACTGGGTAAGTAACTCAACTTTTCTAAAAGTTCTAGCTATTAAGAACAAAACAATACATTATATCTACATGGTGAAGACTTCTGTTCTCTCTATGTCCTCAGGGTACTTACAAGCATCACATGACTCACTCTAAGTAAAGCTTTGTTCCAGTGCCTGGCACGATCAATGCCTGATGAAGGCCAGCTACCATTATAATAATTTCTATTATTACTATACTTAAAGTTGTGATTTTTTAAAGTTTATTTATTTATTTTGAGAGAGAAGGAGGTGAGGGGCAGAGAGGGACAGAGAGAATCTCAAGCAGGCTCTGTGCTGTGCAGGCTGATGTGGAGTTGGATCTCACTCTCATGGTGGTGAGATCATGACATGAGCTGAAATCAAGACTTGGATGCTCAGCTGACTGAGCCACCCAGGCACTCCCCCAAATTGTGAATTTTTTATGATGCATGTTATTCACATTAGGAGGTAAGGGTACAATCAATATGGGAAGGTCCTCACAAGAGAAGCTTTAATCTGGATTTCAATTCAAATATTACTGAATTGCTACACAAAAGTTTTCACCAATATAGATATAATGTATTGTTTTGTTCTTAATAGCTAAAACACTCTTTCCAAAATTTGAATCTGTATAATCTACCTATAATCCAATCAGCTTAAATAAAATATAAGGAGCTATACTCCAAGGCAAACTATCCATAGAGATTAAAACTTTTTTTTTATCCAAGAAGAATAACTTCTTAGGAAAGAACTATATAAACCTTGACTATCTGTGCCATAGAAACACACCAAAGGGTAACAACAATGAAATGAAATAAAAACATGAAATCTGGATAAAATTATAATTCTGAGCTGTGGTTCTCAATCTAGGGTGATTCTTTTCTTCCCACCTCCTCAGAGGACATTTGGCAGTATATTTTGACGGCATAGTATGTCCTGGTGACATATTTTACAGAACAAGTATGTTCTGGCGTCATATTTACTGTCAGAATAGGGGAGGGGCTTGTAGTATCCTATCGGCATCTAGTGATTAAAGGCCAGAGATGTCTTCAAACACCCCACAATCCAAGCAGCCCCCCACAAGTAAGGCTGTGCCTACACCGAGGAATCCTGATTTACAGTTTATATTGTATTGCCATAAGTCACTGGAGTCTAAACAATAAATGCTTCAAATATGCAAGTTTTTTTAAATCATAAAATATTGTATATATTTTTTAAATGTTAAAAAAGAAAGGTCCGTGACAAGAAGCACACACCGAGAAGCCTTGAACCCCGGTAGCTCTCCCTACCATAAATTTGTTTCAACCTGCCAGATGAAAGCAATTTCAACAAGCCATCAACAAAGCCAGGTAATTAAAATGTTGGTATAGACATGACCTTGGTTAATTCACCCCAACTTGTAATAGCTAAAATGATGACAGAGAAGAACCCAGGGATTCTAAGGTCAAAGCTATGGCACATGGGGCTAAAATTTTCATTTTCAATTTATTTTAAGCAAAATGACGATTTATTACAACAACATGCATTGCCTTTTTGTTTTCATTAGCAAACCCTTTGGGAACTTTAACACAACAAGTACAAGCTAAACCTGATTACTTGGTTTATAGAACACAGAGAACATTATCAAAGAGCTAATGACAATGTCTATTCACTTAGAACTCTGAGCAACCTGCCGACTTTTAATCAAGTTTTAAAGGTACAAGAACAAAATAAAAAATGAAAATGAATGTTTTTACTCCAACTATTGGAAGGTAAAGAGACTTGTCAACAATTGTTCAAATAACATCAGAACCGAGATTAGAACATGTAAGCAGAGAAGCGAGCACATTTTCAGCAAGGCAATTTTTTTGTAACTGACAAATTCCACCAAACTCCACAAGAAACTGTGATCCAAATCCATTTTTTCTACTAAAATTGCTTTGTTACAGCACAGTTGTAGCAAAACTAAAGAGCTCAAAACACATTTTCTTCTCTAAACAAGCTAAACAAGATGAGATCCAAGCATGTAAGCACACTGAGTTTTCAATTCACTAAATATATGTTAATGCATGCTAATAATAAACTCTTAAGTAACAATACTAAAACTGTTTTCATTTCCCTGATGTTTCTATTCATTATACTATAGCTGGAATTATTCCAATCTTAAGCTTTGGACATTTAGCATACCAAAACCCAGAATGAAATCAACAGACCTCAAGTCAGAGAAGAATTACTAAAAACATCTGTCAATTCATACAAATGTAAATAACAGTGAGAGGCAAAGTGTTATTCTTAAATCAAGACACAGAACCTATGAACTGGAACTCTTCCCCTATTACCTGGACAACTCTGACTTGGGCACCTAATACTGCAGGGAGTTGTGATTTAGCATCTGTGATGTAAGCCATTAGCACATTAAGGCCTATAAATGACAATGAAAAGAGGTATGCAAAAAGTTTATGATTCTACCACAGTAAAGGGGTGAATTATAATTTTTCTAAATTTCTTTTTCCTTCACTTTTCTTCTTCCCCAAAGACAACATCCATGCATTTGATCAAAACAACTTTAAATGAACTATATGTTAACTTTTCTACTGCAGGAAAAATTCACATCCAAATATGTTCCATTCTCCTTTGTCTTCAACTTTAATCCTTAATTGGGGAAGGGAAAAAAAGGCTTCTTTAAAATAATCTTATTTAAGATCTCACTGCAATCTTATTACAATAAGAGAAGTAATGATAAAAGTTCTGCTAATACCTTCAAGAAGTCCCCATCACAAATATATATGCCAAAAAACACGTAGCATATGAGTCCATACATCTTCGGCTTTTCAAAATGACCTTAACTATACTGAACAAAAGCATCAAATTAATAATAAGACAATAATTACCACAGGGTCCAGTCTATTAACAATTTCCAAAGGGTCGACTACCTTAAAAACTCTCCACTCATTCAATGATCTGAATGCCAAGTTATAGCGTGTTTGGGGATAAGATTCTACAGGGAAAAAACAACTTGAGAAACAATAGGATTATTTTTATGTGGAAGCACACATAGTTTTTTAAACATCAAACTACGAAAATATTTTTTCATTCAACTTTGAAGAGTCTAGACGGAGCATGAACAATGCCATACACGCACTGCTACAAGTCACATCATTATCCAGGATGGAGCTCTTTCATTTAGTCCTCTGAGCTCCTATCATGACCCAGGCTCCTGGTGAGTAGCTGAGGTTCCTCAAATGAAAATGACAACTCGAAGAGCTCCCAAGATTCTCAGTCATTTGGGAGCAGATCCAGGTAGATCAATAAGAACAAATAAGAACAATGGATGATGGGCATATGAAGGGATACTAGGGGAGTATTGTGGATGAAGCTAGGATACAAACCCTAGGTGGAATACAAACCTTGGGTGGTGCCTCTAGACACCACCCAGTTCAACCCTATGTGATGCTGCTTCCCATAGATTCACACTAAGGAAGGAAGAAGTGGCTCTCCAAAGTAAAGTCAAGATGGTGGTACAGGAAAGAGGGATAGATTCTAGGCAGGCAAAACCAGCAGCTGTCCAGGAAGCCAGAAGGATTTATTCATGCTGAATACATAGGGCAGATCTTTACAGACAAAGGGATATCACTTTATAATGAACTGTGCTTTTGCAACAGTAGCACTGGGGCCACTTTACACTGACATGCAGGTAGATGGCCAGCACCAAACCTCAAAACTAGCAGAAGTCAGCACTGACGGTTAGCATTGGTCATTAACATTGTGTTCCTCCACTGGCTGACTGTTCCGTCACATCAAAGACCAAAGGCACTGTTGGACCCTCTAATGGTGAATTGCTCAAAGAAACCAGGGGGAAAAAAAAAGAAAGAAAGAAAAATAAAGTATCAGCTCACAATTGAAACTGCCTTTTTTGCTTGATCCCCACAACAAACTCCTTTCTCTTTCATCCAAGAACACAATGAGCTCCCCAGGTGTTCTTGTGTTCCTCTGGAAAGCTGGAAGATACAGTTTTTTCATAAGCTCAGATCATTCAACTGATGTAGATCTTGAAAATATCACAGATTAATCCCAAAGAACACACTGTGTTTTGCCATATTCACGTCAGATTTGTAAGTCATAGCCTGAAGTTGATATGTATGACTAACACAGGCAGAAGACGGGATGGAAAATGAATTTCTCAGAAAGAAAGATACCAGCTGCTTGGAACTGTAATTAGTAAAGCTTCTAATTAACTGGCACTCTAAAAATAGAAGAAATGAGATACAATATATATCCTCTGACAATCATAAAAATCACAGCTCATTTATTAATGTAACAAGGCCTCCACACCCCATTGATTTCCTGTGATTTTATCAGAATTTGCTTTCAAGAAAAACAAAAGTACAGATAATCATTTCCAGTTCTACTGCCATCTCTTCCAACAGATTGAGACTTCCCCAAAGGCAGGAATTGTATCATGTACCTCTGTATCCCCCAGAACGTGTCTGACATTCATGCAAAAGGATGGAGAAGGGCAAGGGCAAGGGCAAAGTCAACAGAGAAGGCCAGAATGGCAAGGGGACGACAGACCTAGAGAGTGTTATCACTGTACCTGCCACACCACCTACTATGGTTTCTACATAATCACTCCAGAAACGTTTGTAGAGCTGTTCCCTGGTGGACTCAAGTCCCGTGACTGATCAGCGTACAGTCTCCTTTGATATTTCTTAGTTGGCCTGCAATGTCACTTTTGATCATTTTATCAATTCGCCATCCTTTCATCAGCCAAAGCAGAACAAAAGGAGGCCTACTCTCACCCTCTTATTTTGGCACAGACTACTGCATGAGTGAATTCTGTATTTTTTTTTCTTGAGGTCATTGCAAAAAATTTTCCTTGTTTCTTCCTCCCTGCAGGCTCTTAAGTCAAGGCAGGTTTCAGCAATATCACCAGCCCAGTAAGGGCTCTTGGATAAAAGAGCTGTCTGCCGAAGCTCCTCAATTGATCAGAGCTTTCAGACATGAAAGAGTAAACCAATTCCTAGTCAGCAAAGTTGCACTATAGAAAAAAGCAAATAAAACCATCAAATGGATTACATACAAGCCTTGAATCCAAAATTAAAGAATATGGGGAAACAAGGTACTTAATCAATTAGGATGAGCCCAATATTCTCTTTACAACCAGAAACCAACCAATTAAGCAAACAGCAAATAACAAGCATTCAATTCCTGATATTTATATAGCAAATGATATGGTCATTCATTCTAATGTCCCAGCTTAAAGTTTCTGGCTTAATTCTTCGAATGTACTGAATCAGAATCATTATTTTTTTTAACTCTGTCAACTCATTCAAGGTCATTTTCTTCCACTGAATCAGATACTTGTACTTTCACTAAGATGTATACTTTGGCCAGTTATGATATTTAAAAGGAGAGGTGGCATGTGGGGTGTCTACTAATATATTTAAACCATTCAGTTCTATCTGACATAACGGAATGACATAAATAAAATCCATTTCCATTTTAATGCGAAACAACATAGCTGATGTCTTTTTACCATACTCTACCCTTCGTGCTATGTAATTCAACTTGCTATTCAAATAAGAATTGTGCAGTTAATGCCATTGTGTTCTCCTGATTAATCAACAACTTTCTAAAAACTTATATAAGAAAGCAAAGTTTTAAGTGTAGCTGTTATCTGTAAAGAGACCACAGGCATGTGTGATGAAAATGTAGTTTTTAATTCTTTATTTGGATTGTATCTAAATAGGATAGGTAAGATATTGCACATTAAGGCATCATAGTCCATAAAGTATTTCCTAGATATAAATTGGGGATTTTAGTATTAAAAACAGTAATATTTTAGTTAATGGGCTTAAAGAGTTATAGGCTATGCCCTGATGGTGGACATTAGAAAGAGTTGGGGTGGCGGTGGGTAAATATTAGCTTCTCAAAATTCCTATTAGTTCCCAGGAACAGCTTTCACACTGAAAAAAATCCTATTTCTACTACAACATTAATTAAATTAAATGTACAAAACTTGAGGACATGGTCTGGCGACCATGTTTTTACAAATGGCCTGTTTTTTATCCATCCATTATAAAAATACTTGCAGAAATATGTTTGCCATTAAGAATTCAATAGGGAAGATTTGATGACAAAAAATGAACTCGTTTGTGACTAAAAATACTGAAAATAGTGTTGTGTTCGCCATGCACTAATTAATGCATTCACCAACTCATTCACTCATTCACTCACTCGTTCATTTATTCAGTGGTCAATTATTTATTGAATACATTCTATGTCCAGACCTTACATAAGTAAGGAGGCATGGCCTTTTCCCTGCTTATTTCTCTCCTCTTCTTCTTGCTTTGAACAAGCATTTATTAAGCACCTTCTATGGCAAAGCACTATAGCAAGTACTATGGTGGATGTGATGGTAAGACACATACCCCTTACTCTAACTGATTTCTCAAAAGGCTGGGGAAACACTATATAAACAGCTTTTATATTAGAGAGGATGAGCAAGCATCAGCGAAAGGTGCTGTTGCAGCGAAGATCTGTGATGCAGTAGAGGAAGAGATTTATATGTCTGAGAATGGAACACTGAACTTGACCAGAAACAAATGAGCGGGCTTTCAGAACTTTCCATGTGAAGGACTACATTCGCAAGGGTTTGGAAGTGGAGGCTGTACATGTCCAGGGAGCGATTTTGTTGTGCAATATCTTAATCAATGCTTTTTCAACCTAGACTTCCTTTTTGCTCTGGCACCTTCCCCTTTTTCAGGCCCTGGGGTGTGAGACTGTCAACAGTCGAGGTGTTTATGGAAACGGAGAACAAAGATGCCAAATTCTTGATGTTTTAGCCCCAAAGCCACAGTCTAGGTGGCACACAAGTAGTGTCTGACTCATTCAGTCTCTGCAGAAATGTCCTCTTTCCTACCTTATTTTCCTTCACAGCACACCCACCACCTCAGAGTATTTCTTTGTTTGCTGTCTGTCTCCCTCCACATTATCTAGAACAAAAGCTCCACAGGACTGGTGTGCTTGTCTTCCCTGTCGCTTCATTCCATCCATTTGCTCATTTAATCAACTAAAATAAATTGAGTTGCAACTACAAGAATGAACCTGTACTGGGAATTAGAAGTATAAAGATGAATGAGACAGCATCCCTGCTTTTAAAGAGTGTGTCATTCACAAAGGTGGGTGTTCGATGATCTATTCTTCTGTAACAATCTACTCCAAAACATAATGGCTTGGTACAATTTGTTATTATTATATTTCATAATTCTACCAGTCACGAATTAGGATAGACTCGGGGCACCTGGGTGGCTTAGTCGGTTAAGCATCCGACTTCAGCTCAGGTCACGATCTCGCGGTTTGTGAGTTCAAGCCCTGTGACAAGCTCTGTGCTGAGAGCTCAGAGCCTGGAGCCTGTTTCTGATTCTGTGTCTCCCACTCTCTTTGCCCCTCTCCTGATCACACCCTGTCTCTCTATCCCTCTCAAAAATAAATAAACATTAAAATAATTTTTTAATTAAAAAAAAAAAAGGGATAGGACAGATCATAACAGGAATAAGTTCACTTCTCCTCCAGGAAGTCCAGGATCTGAGCTAAAATGGATTATGCAGCCAGGGTCTGGAATAACTAAGGACTGACTGGGCAGCCTTCCCTGGCCATATGGCCTTTCCATTTGTGTGACTTGAGCTTCCTTACCACAAGGAGGCCTCAGGGTACTTGGATCTCTAACACTGGCTCAGAGTCCCCAGAGGTCAAACTGGAACCTGCCAAATCCTTTAAAGGTGAGGCCAGAACTGCCCTAGCATCATTTCCATCACACTCCGCTTGTCCACAAGGTCACACTCTAAGCTAGAGGAAAGGGGAAAGAGACCCATCCCTCTGTGGGGATAGTGTCAAAGAATTTGCAGCATCTTTAATCCATCATAGTGAGCCAAGCCTAATCCCAAATTACTGTGCCACGATGCAAAATACAAAGCACCAACGAGGCAGCATGCTGTCATCAAAAGCAACACTTGCTTGTCTGACGGACATGATTTTGAGTCCTGATTCCACTGTGTCCTAGGTATGTAACACTGGGTGATGACGCAGCCACTCAGAATTTTTGTTTTCTCATCTGAAAATGGAAGCTAATACTTACACCCAGCTTCATAGATGATTTTTAAGAATTAAATGAGATTTCACTCACACACACATACACACACATGCACTTGCAGACGCATACATACACACCCAGAGGAGTATGCATGCACACATAGCACACATCTGGCCCAGACACTGGGACATGGCAAACACTCAGGGAAGGTTAGTTGCTGTTCTCATTAACAATGGTACAATTAAGTAAATATGATTATTTCATGTCTCCATAATTTTATATTTCATACTTTCAAATATGTGCTTTTGAAGTAATCACATCTACAAAGATGACAGAAAACAGAGGAAATTCTTTCTGAGCAAAAAATCAAACTGAGTTACCAGCAGCTTAAGAAGGAGAGGTTGAAGGTTAAACAGAAAAGAAAAGAAAACAAAACAAAACAAAACAAAAGAGGCAAGAAAATAATAGATCTAAGTAGACAGTAGCATTTTACACAAAATATTATTTCCCATATCACTTTATATTAGGCAGAGATTCCGAGCCAATTCTTTTAGGGATAGAAAAATCTGGCACAGTGAGATGGCAGTTGTGGGTTGTGGCCAGAGTATAAACTGTTAGAACCAAAGAGAAGTCTGGTGAATCAGACAAATGACTCTTAAAAATCACCTTCAAGGTTTACAGGGAATCAGAACATAACAACATGGATGGAAGTCCTTCACTAACCACAGGTCAGGGCAATGGGTGAAACACAGAGAAGGTATAGCAGAAAAGGCTCCACTCAATTTATAAGTATATCTGTTATCAGAGCAAACACATAAGCGATTCAAAGAGTGATAAAGTACAGCCCTTAATTTAAGAATTTTACTCACTTAAAAATCTGTATCACCAAAAAGCTAAAGGAAACCACTGAAAAGTGGCTGAGTTCTGATTCTTAGACTGAATGGTGTATCTAAGCAAATAGGCTGATGATTATCTAGTATGTGCTCTAATTAAAATTATAATAAAATTAACATCAACAAATTCTTAACTTCATGAAAAACATTCTGGCTTCCTCAAGTTACTAAAAGTTATCATCAATCAAATTCTTAAGAGAGGATGCAAAGTTCCAGGTATTACCTGCTAAAGATGACACCACTAAAGATGGCCTGTTCTGCCCATGGCGTCATCTTTCATGGGAAGCTACAAAGAGAACTGTTTTCTCAACCAAGAAAACTTGTTCTTTTCTTCTCAGGTTTGAATGTGAAATTAAAAATGCAAACCTATTCAGACCGAAGCATGTGGGTAAGAGGCCCAGAAAAGTTAGGATACCAAAGAAATGGATAAATTCCTAGAAACATAAAATGTCCTAAAACTGAATCAGAAGAAACAGAAAATTTGAACGGCAATGAAATTGATTCAGAAATTAATTAACTACTTAATTAATTAAAAAAGAAGAAACTTCCTCCCAACAAACAAAGTCCAGGACCAGATGACTTCACAGGTGAATTCTATCAAACATTTAAAGAAGAGCTAATACCTATTCTTCTCAAACTATTCCAAAAATTAGAAGAGAAGGGAAAGCTTCAAAATTCATTCTCTGAAACCAGCATTATCTTGATACCAAAACCAGATAAAGACACTACAAAAAAAGAAAACTATAGGCCAATATCTCCGATGAACATAGATGCAAATATTAGCAAATATCAATAAAACGTTAGCAAATCAAATCCAACAATACATTTAAAAAATAATTTTCCCCAGTGGAGAACCTGGGTGGTTCAGTCAGTTAAGCATCTGATCCTTGCTTTCAGCTCAGGTCATGATCTTGTAGTCGTGAGATTAAACCCCTTGTAAGGCTTGTGCTGAGCATGGAGCTTGCTTGGGATTCTCTCTCTCTCCCTCTCCCTCTCTCTGTCCCTCCTTCCTCAAAATAAATAAATAAATAAACTTAAAAAAAATCATTTACCATGGTCAAGTAGAATTTATTCCCAGGATGCAAGGGTGGTTCGATACTCACAAATCAATCAAGGTGACTGATACATCGCACCAAAAAGAGAAAGGATTAAAAGCCATATGGACATTTCAATAGATACAGAAAAGCATTTGACAAAGTATGACATCCATTCAAAATAAAAACCCTCAGCAAAGAAGGTTTAGGGGGAACACACCTCAACATAATAAAGCCCATATATTAAAAAGCCACAGCTAATATCATACTAAATGAGGAAAAACTGAGAACTTTTCCCCTAATATCAGGAATAAGACAAAGATGTCCACTCTCACCACTTTTATTCAACATAGTACTTAAAGTCCTTGCCATAACAATCAGATGACAACAACAACAACAACAACAACAACTAAAAGACATCCAAATTAGGAAGAAGTAAAATATTCACTATTTGCAAATGATTTGATTCTATATTGATATAGATTATATAGATATAGATAAAGAGATAGAGATATATACTCCTAAAGACTCCACCAAAATCATAAATGAATTCAGTAAGGTAATTGGATACAAAATCAATGTACAGCAATCTGTTGAATTTCTATATCCTAATAACAAAGCGGCAGAAAGGGAAATTAAGAAAGCAATCTCATTTACAACTACACCAAAAATAATAAGATACTGAGGAATAAACGTAACCAAAGCAGTGAAAGACATATACTCTGAAAACTATAAAACACTAATGAAAGACATTGAAGACCACTCAAACAAATGGAAAGATATTCTATGCTCAAGGACTGGAAGAGCAAATATTATTAAAATGTCCATGCTACCCAAAGGAATCTACAGATTTAATGTAATCCCTATCAAAATACCAATAAGCACTTTTCACAGAACTAGTATAAATAATCCTAAGATCTGTATGGAACCATAAGAGATCCCAAATATACAAAGCAATCTTGAAAAGGAAGAACAGAACTGGAGATATCACAATCTCAGATTTCAAGATACACTACACAAAGCTGTAGTAATCAAAATAGTATGGTACTGGCAGAAAAACAGACACATAAATCAAAAGAACAGAAAGCCCAGAAATAAACCCATGATTATATGGTCAATCAATCTTCAACAAAGGAAGAAAGAGTATGCAATGGGGAAAAGTCTGTTCAACAAATGGTTGGGGAAAACTGGACAGCTACATACAAAAGAATGAAACTGGACCACTCTCTTACACCATACAGACAAAATAAACTCAAAATGGATTAAGGACCTAAATGTCAGACCTGAAACCATAAAAACCTTAGAAGAGAGCACAGGCAGTAGTTTCTCTGACATTGGTCATACCAATATTTTCCTAGGTATGTCTCCTGAGGCAAGGGAAGCAAAAGCAAAAATAAACTATTAGGACTACATCAAATTAAAAAGCTTCTGCACAGCAAAAATAAAAATAAAAATAAAAGAATCAACAAAACTCAAAGACAAACTACTGAATGGGAGAAGATATTTGCTGATGACCAACTGGATACAGGGTTAGTATCCAAAATATACAAAGAACTTATACAACTCAACACACACCAAATAATCCAATTAAATGGACTTTTTACCGGCAGAAGACATTTCGCCAAAAAAAGACACACGGATGGCAAGCAGACCCATACAAAGATGCTCAATGTCAATAATCATTAGGCAAATACAAATCGAAATGACAATGAGTTATAACCTAACACCTGTTAGACTATCTAAAATCCAAAACACAGAAAACAACTAGTGTGCACTATTGGTAGGAATGAAAACTGGTTCGAAACACTAAAAATAGAATTACCATATGATCTAGTGATTCCACTATTGGATATTTTCCCAAAGAATAGGAAAACACTAATTTGAAAAGACACACGGAGCTTTGTGCAGTGGTAGTATTGAAGCCAATGAGGTTTATCTGAGCTGCAATTATTCCTAATTGAAAGATATATGGGCCCCTATGTTTACTGCAGCATTATTCACAATAGCAAACTGTGGAAGCAGCCCAAGTGTCCATCACAGATGAATGAATATACAAGAAGTGGTACGTATATTTAATGGAATATTACTGGTCCATAAGAAAGAATGAAATCTTGCCATTTTCAACAACATGGATAGAGCTAAAGAGTATAATGCTAAGTAAAATAAGTCAGAGAAAGACAAATAGCATATGATTTCACTCATACATGGAATTTAAGAAATGAAACAAATGAACAAAGAAAAAAAGAGAGAAACCAAGAAACAGACACTTACTTAACTATAGAGAACAAACATGGTTACAAGAGGGGAGGGGAGCGATGGTTAAAACAGCTGAAGGGGATTAAGAGTACACTCATGACAAGCACTGAATAATGTATAGAACTGCTGAATAACTATATGTACACCTGAAACTAATATAATACTGTATGTTAACTACACTGGAATTAAAATAAGAAAGGTGAGCCTGGGTGGCTCAGTCAGTTAAGCATCTAACTACAGCTCAGGTCATGATCTTACAGGTTGTGGGTTTGAACCCCACATCAGGCTCTGTGCTGACAACTCAGAGCCTGGAGCCTGCCTCAGATTCTGAGTCTCCCTCTCTCTCTGCACTCCTCCTGCTTGCTCTCTCTCTCTCTCTCTCAAAGAAATAAACATTAAAAACATTTTTAATAAGAAAAAAATATTACAAAAACTTAAAAGGAAAAGTGAGGATTCCAGATAGGAGAACATTCAAGATAAGAGAGAGACAGCAATGCTCTGGAAGAGTCAGCACAATTCATACAGGTGTCTTTCCTGGTCCTCTATGAACCCTAGGCTTGCCCAAAAAATTGGTTTTGCAGATAGCGAATTAGCTTTGCCAGGGACTCTGAGCCTCCACTGCTTGGAAGGCTGTATGAAACACAAAAAGTTATCTAATGCTTTCCTAGAAGTTTCCCACCTTATCACTACTATGATTATATCCATGAAATATTTCTGAGCTCTGTTTTTCAGTGGGAAGTTAAGTGCGGTAGAAATGTTACACATTTATGGAGAAAGGAGGTGTAATAAAATTGTTCAATGTTATGGCCTTATTTGGGCAAAATGAAATGTAAGAGAAGATAATATGTAAAACCAGGTATGGGCCTTACAGTTTGGCTCTTTAATTTTTCTTCAAAATCCATTGAGAAGAAGGCACTTATCCCACACCTTTCTACTATAATTATCGAACTCCTCAGCCACAAAGACAGTGTGGAAGGCAGCAGGATGTGCAATTTGTAGATTAATATTTGGTTAACAGTTTTAAGACTGAGAAATGACTGTGTCAAGCACTTCATACATATTATCCCATTGAAGCCACGGCAAGTTAGTACATTTCAAAGATGACGGAAACACAAAAGGTGAAATAACCAATGTCACCTACTATTCATGTAGCATGGATTGGATGACACGGCTTTAATCACTCCTATAATACTCTTAAGGGTCATCAAAGTGCCCTTTATGATGCTGATTTTAACTGAGCAGGTGAACTTAGGTGAGTCATTGCCTTTTACATCCTTATGCTCTGTTCCATTGCCAGCATTAATAATAGCAGCACCATGTCAGGAGCCATCCTGAGCTCACAGGTTGAGACGGTGCCACGGCTGGCCCATGGCAGCAGCAAGATTCCTCCATTAAGTTTTGGTAAGAAACAATTAAGAAGGAAGTAGATGACAGTACTATGAAGTTATTGCCTTCTTTCTTTTACATTTACTATAGAATCTACTCTTTCCCTCTATCATTGTAAGAAGGCTTCTATTAATGAATGATGCCTCTTTCCAGGATCCCTGAGTCACAACTTTCTTCTAATATGTTATAAACAGCCTTGTTTACAAAAATAAAACCACATACTAAGTATTAGCAACACCCTCTGGCAATTAACAAACTTGCTGAAAATTAGTTTTTATACACTGTGGGAAGAACCTAATTAAGGAAGATGGAGAATTTACAATGAAGAAGGGAAATATAGGACAACATATTGTTGTTAAAAAAAAAAAATACAAGATTTTAGAAGTCCAGGAAAGTGGGATGCTGCCATAGGCAGTTGAGGGGCAGGGCTATGTGCAAAGAAGGGATGTAAAATCAAGGGAAACACAAACTCGAGCTCAACACACAAGGCCTTCATGAGCTGTGTTTTTTAATTCATAATATTGACATTTATTCTAAATTGCAGAGGAAATGAACTTTGAGTTTCAAAGTATTAGTCCTACTATAAGTTATTCATATCACTATAAGAACAATTATTTGTTCTAAGAGTAGCACTCCATAAATCAAGGACTTTCGGACATAACAAAAACTCACTTCAAGTTAGACTGAGCTAAACTATGTGTTTGGGAGAAGAGAGACGAGGGTGCAGGATTTATTAGAAGGGTATACATGTGTTCAGTGGAGACTAAGTCAAGAGAAGAAATGTTTTTGTGTTTTGTGAGAGACTGGGACAAAGACGTAGGAAGCCACTGAGAGTCAAAGGTATAGGCAAGCCTTGGGGTCACATCATGTCCTTGCTGTAGCACTCCCAGTCCGTATCTCTCCTCTTAATTCTGAGTCCTACATTTATAAGAAAGAGAATCAGACTGCCTTACCTTGAGTCAGAAGTCACCTCTCCTGTTCTATTTTGGTCTTGCCCTGGATAGAAGGAACAGGTCACATAGTTCAAGTAACTCCTATCACTTGTCTTAGCTTGGACTGTCACAAAAAATACAATAGACTAGGTGGATTAAAGAACATGCCTCACAGCTCTGGGGGTTGGAAGTCTGAGATGAGGTTACAAACATGGTTGAGTTCTGGCGAGAGCTTCCTTCCTGCTTTGCAGACAGTCACCTTATCTCTGGGTGTTCACATAGCCTCTCCTCAGTGTATGCATTGGGATCTACCACACTCTCTTTCCCTTAAGGCCACTAATCCCATCATGAGGGTGGAAGTTAGAAGTAACCTAACCCTAATCACCTTCAAAAGGTCCCATCTCCAAATATGAGGACACTGGGGGTTAGGGCTTGAACATACATGATTTGTGTGTGTAGAGAGGGGAACTCAGAAACATTCAATCCATACATAACACTTGTGCATATAAATTTGAGACTTCAATACACACACTTGAGAGAAAGATAAACAATTTTAAAACTGAGGATTCCGTCTGCTGATGGACTCAGGAACATACTTTGGAAAACACAAATCTGCTGTTACCTCAGTGGGAGTATCTTGCTGTGTAAGTGCTATTCTAGAATTTAAAGATATGAATTTTTCCTAAAACATGCTCCTTAGACTAATGCTAAGTATATTATCTAATCAAAGAAATAGCCACCTGGTGCAAAACTGAAGGAAAAATTGGCTATGCCCAACGTGATGAGGGGCAATTTGCTATTTTCCCAATGGAAATTTCCTATTTGTTTTTCAAGGTCAATTATGAGCATATGTGTTTTTTTTACCTTATGTGTAGACTTTTAACATAATCTTCACATAAGACATAATATCTTTGTACAAACATCTCTCGTCTACCAGACGCGTTCTTGAGAACAGAAGTTGATTATTTGAAAACTGGAGGAAGCAATAAAGACAGAGCTTTCAAGGTAACTACAAAGAACATGGACTCCGGGAAACTGGAAGATTTTATGGGGAGTTTATAAATTTGGAGTCAGTTTGGAGAAAAGATTCATATAACAACTGATCAGACATCATTACAATCAAAGTGTTAGCAGAAGATAAACGATGCCCTGATATTCATAATTAATCATTTTTACAGAAGAACAGGCAAGTAGTTTGGAGATATCTATTTTGTTTTTGTTTCACTTTTATACTTCCAAGAAAGCTGAATTAATGACAAACATAATTAGACACTTGTACCCATCAACTAGAAGACTTTTTGTGATGCTGTGCTAATTTTATTAAAGTTCTATGTGTCAGTTTCCATGATTACACAGTCTGAACTGTGTAACTGACAGTTTACCTGAACTGACAGTACCTAGCACCACTAGACATCAACGAGCATCCTTTGAAAACAAGCAACTTGGTTGTAGTTGGTCATAGTTTGGTTATTAAGAAAAACGAACTCAAACTTGTTTAAACAAAAATAAGTAATTCCCTTGCTCATATAATAAAGTGGTCAAAATGGAAGCCTAGCTAGATCCAGAGGTTCAAAAATTATCTTCAGGCATCTTTCTCTCTTTCTTCATCTGTCTCTTTTTCCTTCTTTCCTCTATTTTGGCTTCAAAAGCCTACTCTTTCAAAGAAACAGAGGACATTTCTCCCAGCAGTCCACACTCATGATGGCAAAGTGAGGGAGGCCTTTCCAACAGCACTTCACAAACCCTAAAAGGATTCCTGTTGGTCTTGGTTGGACCATGCCCCACTCCATTGCCACAAAAACCAATGTGTCTAGAACGATGTGCTACCTGACAGGCCAGGCCTGGGGGAGGGAGTAGGACAGAAGTCATCCAACCACCTCTGGGTTTCCTTTCTTCCCCCCCAGATATCGGGGGAAGTAAGAGTAGTCACCTACTCTCAAACCATATGGACTAAACATGACTGTTATAAAATGATGAAGAGATAGTTCTCCCATAGGACTTATGAAATGAAAAAAAAAAAATCACACTTGATGGAAGCTTCAAGATAAACTTTCAGAAGTGACACACTATGAAAAAATATTTGCAATACACCTGACTGGCAAATGGTTGATATCAGTAATAAATAAAGACCTTATAAAATTAAAAAGAATGAAACCACCAACATAGAAAAATGAGCAGAGATATGAACAGAGAATTCACAAAAAGAAATCAAATAAATGGATTTTAAACATTTGAAAAGATGTTCCACCTTGCTCGTAAGAGATATGTGAATCACAACTACAGAGAGATGCTGTTTCTCACCTATCAAATTGGAAAAGATCCACAAGTTTGAAAAGGATATTGGCAGAGTACTGAGGAGGCAGACACTGACAAGTACATACACATGCACACACACACACACAATATACGTACACATACATGTGTAAGTATTTAAATATATCTACTAGGGCAAAGAGCAAAAAGAATTGAGGGGACAAAAATGGGTGTTTTCTAGATTTGACTTTTGAATCATGTGAATGTTCTAGCATTCTTTTTTAATTACAAAACAGAAACTTTAAACAGAAAACTATTTTGATTCTAAAGTTTATAAGGAAAGCCAAAGGATCCAATTCTAACACAACACTGAAGAAAAACAAAGTTGGAAGTTGGACACTATCCAACTTCAAGACTTACTTAAAGCTGCCATAATCAAGACAGCACAGTATTGATACACAAATCAATAGAACATAATAGAAAGCCCAGAAACAGACACACACAAATATAACCAATGGATCTGTGACAAAATTGCAAAGGACAAAGAGGGTCTCTTCAACAAAAGGTGCTAAAACGACTGGATGTGCATGTACAAAACTCAATCTACACTTAGACCTTCCACCTTCACAAAGAGTTAACCGAAAATGGATCATATACCTAAATATAAAATGCAATATTATAAAATTTTTAGAAGAAACCATAGGAGAAACTCTTTGTGATCTTCGGTTTGGCAATGAGTTTTTAGATACAACACCCAAAGCATAATCCATGAAAGAAAAGATTGATAACTTAGACTTTATAGTAGTTAAAATCTTCTACTCTCTGAAAGACATTGTTAAAAAAAAATCAAAGAACAGTTAAAAAGCTTGGAGAAAATATTTGCAAACTATAAATGGGATAAATAAAAGGTGGCAAAGGATGAAGAGTTGAAGCACAGGGGATTTTTACCATGGTAAAATTATTTTGTATGATATTATGATGGTAGATACATTTATCAAAACCCACAAAACTTTACAGCACAGGGAATGAACCGTAATGTATGTAAATTTCCAAAACTCATGTAGGAAGTAGAGGGATCCCAGGAAACAAACAATTCTGTGACAAGAGAATCTAATTGCATTACAAATACAAGGGGAAGAGGGGAACTGGGTGGAGGGGGGAGTGCTGATCTAAGCAACTCTGGGGATGAGTGAAGTCTTTAAGACTAAAGGTCAAGCAAAAACCAGGGGGAGGGGAAGAGGGGAAAGGAAAAAAAGACGCAGAGAGGGAGGGAGATAAAACATAAGAGACTCTCAAAGACTAAGAACAATCTGAGGGTGAGGGAGGTGAGGGAGGTGAGGGATGTGAGGGAGCCGGGAGAGGGGGTGATGGACATTAAAGAGGGCACGTGTTGGGATGAACACTGGGTGTTATATGTAAACCAATTTGAAAATAAACTATTATAAAAAAAAAAAAAAGACTAAATGTCAAAGGAACTGCACATAACACATTGTACTCTGGTTGATAGAGTTGTTTCCCAAGAGACTGTGGGTTAATTCTGATACAGCTACACATGTATACCAGAACAGAACAATTAAGTAAGTGGATGGTGGATGTTAGAAGCCAAGTTTCTCACTGTTACAGTGGAAATTGACAGATAAGCAAGGGATAGAGGCTTGGACACACGGGTATAAACTCATGGTTAGATTAATATTGGTGCAGATGGGTACATGAAGAAATATTGTTATGTGTATATACACAGGTTAGATATACACATATATATTTCTATGGTCACTTAGTTGAAATCTAAAAGAAATCGCATCTGAGTAACAATGAGCACACCTAGCACCCAGACTATGGTTTTTGATACTTTTCTCCAATAAAAGGAACCAGAACTCCTTGGAGAAATGACTGGATGCAAAAATGGGGCAGGAAATAATGAGTCTAAAGAATCATGTAGTAACAGGCACCCGAATGCCTCAGTTGGTTAAGCTTCTGACTCTTGACTTCATTCAGCTCAGGTCATGATCTTATACTTCATGGGTTTGAGTTCTGTGTCAGGTTCCATGCTGATTCTCTGTCTCTCCCTCCAACCCCCAGCACTGGCTCTCGTGCTCTCTCTCTCAAAATAAATAAATAAACATAAAAAAAGGACAATTTGCGTCTTAGTGTTATTATAAAAAGAGTCTAGATCCCATGTATCCCGTGAAACTGTCTCAGAAACCCCCTGCCATGTGATCCCATACCGCCCTTTGAGAATTGCTGCTCTAGAAGTAACAACCCATTTACAAGATATACAGAGGAACATGCTAAACGACACCATAGGGAGACTGTCAGCAAAATAGAGAATATGGGCAACTGCAGGATGAAACAGTTACAGATAAAATAAGGCAAAACTTAGGACTTGCTTCAAAATAATCCAATGAAATAGAGGAGAGAAAGTGAGGAGGAGCCAAGGTTGGGCCTCGAGGCCACTAATCTTATGGCACTATTTTCCCTAATTTTTGTGTTTCTATTTTTTCCTAAAAAGAAAAGAATAGAAATGAAAGAAACAAGATGACGTCTCTGGATATGTTCACTGGAACTTGGTGCTCAGTGGGCCAAATGTCTTTTTGAAGTCTTCAAATGCAATTCTAAATGAGAGCTGAGACAGCTCAACAACACACAAAATAGCCACTAACTCAGAAAAGACAATTCAAGGAGACATAAGAGGTTTTTCGCTGATTTCTGAATAAGGAAAGCAAACTGAATTATGTTCACTGAGCTTTTATTCTGATGGTTTTTACAACAATAGGCACTCTAAGCATTTCTGCTCTGTGCTACAGTCCAGGAGGTGTGACCTCTGGGGGACTGTGAGGATGAGGGGTGTATGGAGAGAAGCAGTACTACAAATGCCATGACTAGGTCTCTCCTTATGTAAATTGTGGGAAGCTCAGGATTATGAGAACATTTTATGATGCCCCTACCCAATCAAAAGTTATACATTTAAAAATTTCATGGAATGAAAACGACCACAATGTTTTAATCGAGTGACAGATTAGAAAACGGTATTAAGGGGCGCCTGGGTGGCTCAGTCAGTTAAGCCTCCGACTTTGGCTCAGGTCATGATCTCACGGTCTGTGGGTTCCATCCCCGTGTCGGGCTCTGTGCTGACAGCTTAGAGCCTGGAGCCTGCTTCAGATTCTATATCTCCCTCTCTCTGCCCTCCCCTGCTCACACTCTCTTTCTCTCAAAAATAAATAAACATTAAAAAAAATTTTAAAAAGAAAAGAAAATGGTATTAAAATATATATGTAATCGATGGTTAATATTCATCCTACAGAATGCATTTGTCATCCCATTAAGTACTATGGACTGAACTGTGTCTCCCCAAAATTCATATATTGAAGGCCTAATATACAATGTGACTGTATTTGGAGATAGGGCCTATAAAGAGGTAATAAAAGTTACATGAGGTCTTAAGGGTGGGGTCTTGATCCAGTAGGCTCGATGTCCTTATAAGAAGACACACCAGAGGGCTCCCTCTCTATGTGCACTCAAGAAAGGCCAAGTGACTATGTACAACCAAGCAAGAGGGATCTCAGCAGAAATCAAGCCCTGATGCACTTTGATCTGGCTTCCAGCCTCCAGTACTGTGAGAGGTAAATTCCTGTGGTTAAAACCACAGGAAATACAGGGTTTTGTTATGGCCGTCTGAGCAGGCTAATACACTAAGAACGCTATGCAGCAATTAAAATATGTCCGGGATAGATCACTAAGGAAAAAACAGCACATCACAGATAATATGTTAAGTATGATCTCACTTATGTAAAGGACCAACAGAAAAGAAACAATAAAACAATTATGGTGGTGTGCATATGCGCCTTACACGGGTCTGGATGATTCTGTGAGCGGTGAATGAGTATTCTTTCCCCCAAACTCCTTTTTGCATTATAACCCCACTTCAGATACTCCATCGCTTATTAAAGTAAAGATGTCACTGTAAAACTGGACATAGAAAAAGACATCTAACTCCTGACATTTCAGTTTTTAAAAGCTGAGATCCATGTGTCCAACAATTGCAATACCATTTTTTTGTTTGTTTCCTATCCTAGAAGATTCAGTGGGCAGAATACCTCTCCCTGGGTAGTAGAAGAAGGAAGAGAAATGTACTTCTGCTCTCTCCCCCAAGGTTAGCTTCCAGGGTATGGAAGAAAGAGAACCCTCTGCTATATACAGGGTTTGAGATCAGAGATGCCTGCTACTGGTTTTCCCTTTGAACTGGGGCAAGCACTTCCAAAGGAGGCTCTCATTCTCTCAAGGAAAGACACATAGGATGCTTGTATGGGGAAGGGGAGTGTGAGAGGGAAAGGTAGCCCCACCTCGCTCCCCACATCTTGAAGAACTGTTCCTCATCAGCGCAGTAGAAAGTCTACATGCCTGAAGGGCTCTTATACAGACCAGAAGGTAGTGACATACACAGTACAGCCAAGGACCAAATGGGACTGCCAGTGCCTTACTGGGTGCCCAGGGAACCAGGAACCAAGGAGGATGATCCATGCCCCAGATAATTCTAAGATGAACATACCCCATATAGTCCGGCTGTTTTTTCACTCCAGAAACCATGACCCTCCTTAAATTCCCAGCATTTAGATAAGCCGTGAGGAAAAAGGACAGGCACAGGCAAACAGAACTATCAGGACTTAAACTTGTAAGAAGAGTTCTGCTAGGATTGACTAGAATCATGTTGTCTGTAGTTAGATAAAATGGGAGATCATAATAGTAACTAAAGAAAAATTTTGTGTGTGTGTGCATGTGAGCATGTGTGTGTGTGTGTGTGTGTGTGTGTGTGTGTGTGTGTGTGTGTATAGACATATAAATGACTAGAAACGGTGGTTCTCTGGGGATCAGGATAGGATTTGGAGAAGATGTGAAGGAAGAGAATCTCACTTTTGATGCCATTTGTACTTCGAGAAATTATTTCTGTTTTTCACATTGAGCACACATTACTTTTGTGATAAAGGTTTTTGGTTTGTAAGAAACAATGACGAAAGCCAAAGATTTCCACAAACAGTTTCGTGGACAACCGGTGGGGCATCTGCCCTAGTGCATTCACCGTGTGACACTGTGGCTTCCTCGTAAACATGGTGTCAGACATAAGAAACAAGGAGGCCTGGGCGACATATCACATCACAAAGAAAGGGTATAAGTGTGTAAAAACATTACAGAATTGTCAAAAGTACCAGGCAAGAACTTTCTGGAGTGTATAACACGTCACAGCACGGTCTTTTCTGCAATCATCTGAAGACTAATTTTTCATGAAAACAGAAAAAATATTCATAAGTAAAACCCTGGAGTGCCACTGTATGGCAAAGTCTACAAAAGACCTCCTAAATTGCAGTATCGTATCTATCCTCACCACAAAATTAGTCATATTTCAACCATCATATGCTTTTTATCCTTTTTATTTATTTTTTAAAAAATGTTTATTCATTTTTGAGAGAGAGAGAGAGCATGAGCAGGGGAAGGGCAGAGAGAGAGGGACAGAGGATCCAAGGCCGGCTCTGCACGGACAGCAGCGAGCCCCATGCAGGGCTTGAATTTATAAACCGTGAGATCATGACCTGAGCTGAAGTCAGATGCTCAGCTGACTGAGCCACCCAGGCGCCCCTTTTATTTTTTATCAGTACATATAGACAACTGCACTTCTAGAAATTCCATAAAACTGTGACTATTTATGACTCTAAATTCTGTGTGTGCATGCAGTACTGACCTCAGAAACATGCACTTCAAATCAACAAATGTTTGTTGGGCACCTTTGATGTGCAGTCTATTGGTCCCAGAGGTGCAGAGATGAATATGACCCGGCTCCTACTGAGGTATTTACAGTCTTAGAGAAGAGACAAATACACAAACAGCTAATAAACATATAAGGCAAAATAAAGCAACTGCCACTAGTAACTACAAGCAAGTACCTGGTGGCAGTGGTACATGGGAATGATATTTGATTCTACATGGGTGTTTGGGCTGGCCATCAGAGAACGGTGAGGATGTAGCAGGCAGAGAAGGGACAAAGGCAGTCAAGGCTAAGAGAACAGCACGAACAAAAGTGAGGAAGCATGAAAGAAAGGCTGAGGTCCTTCGACATCTCAGCACCAGGTCTCTAAGAAAATCCATAATCTCGACTATTCACTGAGACTATTAATCATGTACATTCCATTTTCACTTTCCTCCTGTAGCCAGAAGCCAAGTAGGCAGACCTAGCCTAAAATTATTAGAAAGAGAAATAACGTAGAAATGCACTTAGCACATGTGGGTTCCTTGAAAGGTAGAGGTATTCACACATCATGCAGAGGCAACGTGGGAGGCTCTTAAACATGGCTCTGTGAGACTCACTGTGGTTTCCCCAGTGAACCTGAAAAGTGCCGAAACATAGCACATAACAAGACTGGAGCTTGCAAAACGAGCAGGTAGACATTTTCCCCCTTGGTTAAAAATTCTTCAAATTGGGCTCCAGCTGAACATAAATCATAATTTCAAGTAGCCAGCTGTGATGCATTTAGAACAATTCCTTTGATGTCTTCATCTGTTGGGGTCCATCAGAGCTCGTGGAGTAGCAGCACCCTCTATTGGAAAGGAGGTCTCCTGAACGCCCAGGACTCTGAGAAAAACCTTTCTAATTTGCAAATAAAAGGGGTAGCTGCTCCAGTGGATTCATCAAACCATTCACCAGTGAAGAGATTTTCTTACCCATTCCATTTGATATAACAAATACAAAGTCTGTTTTTTCCTACAGAAATTAGTATTGCATAATGGCTATTTCTTTATATTAACTATTAAAATTAGTTCAGTACCTTGTGACTTTCTTAAAAACTGATATACATGCTCACTGACAATACTCCATGAAATGTATATATGATTCCTACAAAGTATGTAAAAGAGAAAACTAGGTACTGTAAGCATAAAAAAATAGTCTCATTGAAATTTTCAGGGGCACCTAGGTGGCTCAGTCAGTTGAGCATCCTATTCTTGATTTCAGCTCAGGTCATGATCCCAGGGTCATGGGTTTGGGCCCCGCGTCAGCACCATGCTGAGTTGGAGCCTGCTTAAGATTCTCTCTCTCTCTCTCTCTCTCTCTCTTTCTTTCTCTCTCTCTCTCTCCCCCTCTTTCTCTCTTTCTCTCCTGCTGTCCCTCCCCCATGTGCTCTCTCTCTCTCTCACTAAAAGAAGTAATAAAATAAAATACATTTTTCAATGTTAATGAAAATAATGTCTTTTAAAAATCTACAGTTTGTGGGGCGCCTGGGTGGCTCAGTAGGTTGGGCATCCGACTTTGGCTCAGGTCATGATCTTACAGTTCATGAGTTCGAGTACTGCATCAGGCTCTGTGCTGACACCTCAAAGCCTGGAGCCTGCTTTGGATTCTGTGTCTCCATCTCATTCTGCCTTTTCCCTGCTCGTACTCTCTCTCTTTCAAAAATAAAAACACATTAGAAAAAATTTAAGAAAATAAAAATCTACCGTTCAATATACACCAAAAAATCAGTTGCCATTTTGTTTCATTCACCTACTCAACAACATTTTTCATAAGTCTGTTACATCTTCAACATGTGATTTATAAAATAAATATGGCATTGGCATGGATCCCACAAAAGGTGAGAATAATAAGCCAGCCAACACTTACAAAACAATGTGACCAGTACTACAGTGTCAGTACGCATGGGTACTGAGGAGAGCCTATAACTCAATCCTCAAGACAGGTGTTCATAAACAGAAAGGTGGTAATGCTTGGGTTGTATTCTGAAAACTAGCTAGGAATCAACCATGTAGGAGACCAGATAAAACAGTTTCCCAGAAACAGGTAAGAGGAGGTACAAAGGCACAGAGACATAAAAATGACTGGGATATTATGGGACCACAAGGTTCATAAATATTATGGAGATACAGGATGCTACCATATGGGGAATGTGGAGAGGTAAGGCTGGGAGTGGGGGTTGGATCTCGAATCTCAGGAGTTGAAAGGATATTACAGACCATCTGTGTCTAGATTGCAGAACACTTTCAGGAACTCCACACTGACCACCCACAGGGCTATCCTGACTCTCATTTTGCACCCTGTGGTCTTTCAGTATAAACCTAATTCCCCTCTCACTCTTGGAACTAAAATCAATTCAACTTTTTTGAGATAAAACAGAAAATACTGAAGAATTGGCTAGATATTAAGTTTTCACTAATGAATATAATCAGAACTGAGCTGAAGCTGAGCTAGAATATCCGGGGTTAATATGGTCCCCTTTGCAGCATCTGTGAGCCACAATAAATAACCAAGTCTCTGAATGTATTCTGACTCTAAAGAAGACACTTTCAACAGCAGGGCCCTTCATGGCTTTTGTAAACGCCACAAGACTTCTGAGTGCAACTGAAAAGGAACAGCTCTCTTTAATCCCCAAGATCATTGCCTAAAGCTCCTTGTGTACTTCCCTCGAGAACCTCCGTTCTCCTCATCAGGCCAAGCACTGCTGATATCCACTCTCCCCACAGACTCTGTGGAAGCAATTACTAAGTGCGGTCATGATTCTACTGATCAGGCGAGTTTGCAGTACAAGGAAACAAAATCAACCATGTTAATTTCAGCTGCGCAAGAGGGGAGGGGGGGGAGCACTGGTACTTGCCAAATAGAGAAATCGTTGCTCCTCAGAGAAAGCAATTCAATTTGCAAGCTCTAATTGTAAGCTGAAATTAAAAATAATGGAAGGCACGAAGCAACTGCATACAAAAGTCCAGGTAATGTCAGTGAAAAAAGAAAGCATCCTTCAAAAAGCAAGTGCACTTCTCGACTTGCTTTCTCCTGTAAATCTGACAATGCTTTCTACATTTGCCGCTATTTAATCGGCAAGAGGTTAAAGCAGGCAATGCAATTAAACTTGGGAGTGAAACAGAGGCAGAACTCCCTCTTTTATATTGTGTACACTATACAAGATGAAATGAACTAGGAGGGGGAAGTAAGGGGGAAAGAAGAGGTACCGACACCCAGAAGAGGCAGTCAATAGGAACAGAAATCAAAGCCACAAGAGCCAGTGAAAGCATAAGAGTCTTTACAAGAGTGCAAGAGGCAGTTCATCTCAGTGGCTTAAGAGCTAAAGATCCAGGCTTGTGAATCAGACCTGAAGTCAAATACCAGCTCTACCATTTCTAGCTGACTGACCTCAGGTAAATTATTTAAGCACCAAAAGATTCAGCTTCTCCACCTGAACCACCACATAGACTTATTCGAAGACTAAATCAGATACGATGAACATATGGGTTTCAGAGTGTCTCACATAGAACAAGCAATAAGTGAGTTTAAGCTTGAAAAGAGAATGCCTGGCATACATCAAATAAGCAATAATTGTTTGCTGGGTAAAGTCATGAAGAAGCAAGAAGAAAAATTGAAGTCTTTTGTGTTTGAAAAAAAGAATGGCCGATAACACCCTGAGAAGGTGCTAATTACAGATTGAGGTAATGACATGGTCCCAAAGAAAGTCAATACTTTCCCACCCTCACAAGAGCTACACCATTAGAATGGCTCATTTTAATTTTATGCCAATAATGTCTGAATTTCTCAATGAATTATACAGTATATGTTTCTTAATCATAAGTTTTTTAGAGAGAAGTCTTCAAAAACTAAACAATCAGTACAGTTTTTATTGTGTATCAATAATACCTCGACACAGTTATTTTAAAAAGCTACTTTTTTTTTAAAGACTCATATCTTTTTAATCTATGACAGACCTGGGGCTTAGATAAGTTATAATGATTTTGATCAAAGTGCTATTATCAGAATAGCTAAGGACACTCGGTAAGTTCATTGGCTCTAGTTATGGAGAGACTTGGGTCCTGACTCCTGCCAAAATTCATATAGTGAAGCCTTAATCCCCAGTGTGACTCTACTTGGAAATCAGGCCTTTAAGAAGGTAATTTAGATTAAACGAGGTCATAGCTGTGGTGCCCTAATCTAACAGGCTTGGTGTCCTTGTAAGATTAAGAAGAGAGACAGAGTGTGCATGAGAGCCCAGAAAAGGCCACACAGTGAGGACATAGTGAGAAGGTAGACATCTGCAAACCAAGGAGAGAGGCCATGGGAGAAACTCACTGCTGCACCTTGTTCCTGGTTCCTCCCAAACTGTAAGAAAATAAATTTCTGTTGTTGCAGTGACCCAGTCTCTGGTATTTTGTGTTATGACAGACCTGGCAGATCCACAATTTCCTACAATCCCTGGCAGACAAAAGTGGGTCTAAATTCAGTCTCAACCACTTGCTAATGGAGTGACTTGGGGCAAAATACGAAGCCACTCTGGGCCTCTGCTCCCTCATCTGTGAATAGAGATGATGTCACTGTCTACTACACAT
The DNA here is from genome assembly GCA_030068075.1 of Paguma larvata. Classification (NCBI taxonomy): domain Eukaryota; kingdom Metazoa; phylum Chordata; class Mammalia; order Carnivora; family Viverridae; genus Paguma; species Paguma larvata. The sequence goes on along the minus strand of CM057826.1, from coordinate 45,368,652 downwards.
CATTATTTTGGCTATTTGGAGAATTCAGTGAGAGAATGCATTTAAAGATCTTAGCACAATGTCAGGCATGTAGGAAGCCCTTGATAAGTATTAACTTGAATTATGGTTTCTGTGATTCTGAATCACTAATACAACTTAAGTTTCCAACCCAGGACTTTTCTTACTCAATCATCTACTACTTTTGCATGAAATTTTACCCCTTAGAATATGTGCCATCCACATTTTTTCCTAAACCAAGACAGTTTTGTTTTTTTTTAAAAAAAAAAAGGAAAATGATGATAAATGACAAGGTAAAGAAATTACTACTTTAGCTTCTAAATCTTCTATTCAATTTCCTCCATAGTGGCCTCCCAAACAGGCTATGAGTTAGCTTTCCAAAACCAGGTGTCTTTAATTTGCTTGTTAGCAGCCTCCTTTGAGGCCCAAGAATGTATATAGTGTCCCTGCTCTCTTCTTATTTATTATTCCCTGGAAACGCATACAGCCATCACTCTCTGAAAAGGAGTTCAATGTGTCTCGGAGGAGATCCCTTTTAAAGGCTTTGGGATGAGAAAAGTCTAATGCAATTCAGGGAAATCAGACATCAGCTATTGATAAGACATTTTTAGGGAAAATAATGCCTATAGCCGGTTTTGGGGGGAAAAAAGCTATTTTAAAACTTCATTCATTTTCAAAAACCTTGACCTCCTTGAACAAAGAGCAATGGAGGGACCTTTTGCTAGACTACACGCTCAGAGACACATGAATGCCAAAGGAATGCATTGCATTACCTAAATGTTTACTGCCAGTGCTAAGGGAAGGACATGGTCATCCACTCCTAGTACCAGGATATGAGCTTCTCCTTTGAACAGTTCAGAGACTTCCTTCACCTCTAAATTACTTTGAAAGAGAAAAGAGTGAGAAATGTCTTCATCAATCCCTTCAAGTGGCATTTCAAAAATTGTAGCCAGGTCTTCCAGCTTTCCACTGGGGACAGAACTAAAAATAAAAAATAAAAAGGCAGTTTGTACAGACTATAAGAAGCACTTCCAGTAGGGAGAGTTCTTTAAGACCAGAAGAGGCTGGGGTGGGGAAAGGATGGGGTAGTGGGTGATGAGAGTGAGGGGTTGTTCATCAGATTCATTTGGTTTAGAGATGACATCAAACATTTTCTCTATGCATCTACCACAGACATTCTCTTGTAGAAAACTCACAAGTATCTTCTTTATGGAGATATTGCTTTGGTTTATTTCAAAAATTTACATGTCAAGCACTTCAGTTCATATTCATTTTCTCATTTAATCTCTACAGCCAATGAGGTAGAATGCGAAGTATAACAGAAAGAATGTCTGTTGAGTCAAACTACTCCAGGTTAAATTCTAGATTTATCTCCACCAGCTCACCTCACTCTTCTCATCTAAATGAGAATAACACGCCCCTTGCACAACTGACCGTTCTGTATGTAAGTTGCCCGACAAGTACCAGAATGCAATATATAGATAGCCGTTACTACCATTATTTTCATGACCATTGCATAGCCCTAGAAATAAGCACAGAGAAATGAAGCTGCCTTCATGAGGTCACAATATCAATAAAGTGATGAATCCAGATATAGCAGAAGTGGCTAAGTGCTGAGTGTCTATTACTCATTAACTAGTCTCTCTTTCTCAGTAACATAGTGTGTTACTAAGAATTATTCTGAGAGGCAATCTGCCCAGTTAAAAGATCATCTTGTATTATTCAGCCTCTCTTTTAGCTACAGAGAGCCAGTGAAATTCAAACACAAGATTTTAGATGGAACACACAGAAACTCTCCTTAAGAGGACAGATAGTGGGCACAGTGCCTGTCTGAATTATAGATGTGAAGGATCCAAGCCACCGTGATAGCACGCGAGGTTGCTCTGAGAATGAACACTGTGTACTAGGGATGGTGAAGCTCCAAGACATAGGAACTTAGGTCACCGATGACCTTGACGCTGCCACACAGTCCTGGTGTGCCCACATTTGAATTCACTATATGTGAAAGAATAATCTCTTATTGTTTAAAATAATGTCATTTCTGGCTTCTGTTATGAGCAGCTAAATACAATTCCTAATTGATATATTAGGTCTTTCTGATTCTAAAGCCAGGGAAAGCATGTAGGGTAACCTACTAAACCCTACATCCTGGAAATCAATTCCAGGCAAACCGGGATGGTTAGTTATCCAAAAAGCATGTTTCTTCTCTGAAGAATACTATCAAAGCATGTTTTTAAATTTCATCTTACACTTTTTCTCATTGAACAGGAAAATAAATTTTTGGTTGAATCCAGTTCAACAGATACTGCCTGAGCACCTAAATGCAAAATAATATAGGGGAAAAAAGACAAGGCCCAGGGCTTGCCCTGACAATCCTGTAATCTGATTATATTCATTCATTCATTCATTCATTCATTCATTCACTTATTCATGGCTCCTACAATCTATTTTCATTCACTCATTCATCCATGGATCCTGCACTCTGTTTGGAGTCATACTTACTCATTTGTTCACAGATCCCTGTAGTCTAGCTGTATTCATTCATTCATTCAATCAGCCAGTCAACAAGGATTCTCAAGAGTTCCTTCTACATATGAGGCATGGTAACAGCAAGAAATGAATATCATTCTTATTCCAGTGGAGCTTCCATTGTGGTTGAGGGAGAGAGAGAGAGAAAGAGAGAGGGAGTTAATAAACATGTGAATAAATTAACAACATAACTTCACTTAGGATTCTTCGGATAAAGTTCCTGACACTGAGCAGAAAGGAAAATCTATCTGAAGAGGTGGTATCTACACTGAGAGTGGCATGCCTAGAAAGCCCCAGTCATTCCTCCAGAATACAGCAAATGTAAAGACATGAGCCAGAAGGAAATCTGGTTGATTCTAGGATCAGAAAGAAAGCCAACAGAGAGAGGAATGCATGGAGCAAGGGTGGGAATAGTAAGAGAGAAGTCAGAGAGATGGAAGGATCTGATTCTATCAGATCTTGTAGACCATGACAGTAGATTTAGATTTTATTGCAAGTGCAATAAGTAAAATAGGAAGTCAGTGGAAGATTCTAAAGCAGAGAACAAAATATATGCTTTAAAAATATCACTCCAATTTCTGGGAAGAAAATGAATTATAAGGCTGAAAGACTGACCATGAGGAGTTCAGTTGGGAACCCAATGCTGTAATCCAGTTGAGAAACAAAGGTGGCTGACATGGTGTGGCAGCACCCAACTTGGGGAGGGAGGGCAGATTTTAGATACATTTTAGAGCTATAATTGCTTAAGTGACTAATGGATGGCATTTTGCACCATCAACAGGATTCACCTTTTCAGTGGATCTTCCATTATCTTTTTTCCTTTTTTTGTTTTTTAGAAGTATAGTTGACATACAATATGTTACATTAGTTTCAGGTGTACAACACAGTGATTCAACTTCTCTATAACTCATGCTATGGTCACCACAAGCTATCAATTGTCACCATACTATTATAATGCCACTAACTATATACAGTGCCTCTCAGCCCTATGATTTGCGCATTCCATCACTGGAAGCCTGTATCTCCCACTCTTCTTCCCCCATTCTGTCCGTCCCTCTACCACCTTCCCCTCTGGCAACCACCAGTTTGTCCTTTGTATTTATGGATCTTTTCAGCGGAGCTTCCTTCAAAATTCACTGTGTTATTTTAAAAAATCAAGCATCTGAAAAATAACTTACTTGCTTTTCTTGATCCAATGCAGACCCACCAAAAAAAAAATCAATGTACAATATAATCTCCACTGTATGAAGGAGAAATACCTTGTACCTCTCTGACATGTTTGTAGCAACTTTAACATTCTCCTGCTTTTGCTATCATTTCACCTTAGAAGCCTAGCACCATATGCTAATGACATTAGAACCAGGAGCACACCATCAAATCCAAAGACTCCTTAGACCAAGTAGTTGTTTCACCTTCAAATGTTAATTCTCAATAATTAGAAAACATGACGTGGATGGTGTAGCACAGTATGCCATTTACCCACCGAGCACATATTCTCACCTACCCTCTATTTGCAAGTCTGGAACACCTAGTTCGCAGGAGCAAAGAGTTGAAGTCACTGTTTAGGAACCTTTCCCCTTGCTGCTTAGCTGCTAATGAATTTTACAACTTCCCTAAGACTACAGTAAGTTGGCTTTTCTTCTCTGCTCCCTCTTACCTTCATTCCCCTCCTGTCTCTTCTCCTATTTCACAGAAGTGCATTAATCATCATGAATGGCTGGAAATGGAATCATATGGATCACAAGACATTGTGGTGCAACTGGATCCAAACTCTGACACAGGCTCTCACTGATGAAATACACATTTGGTTGAAAAAAAGAAAAGAGTTTAGTGCTATGCCTATTACATTATCAACGCTAAAGAAATGAAGGCAGAATTCCTCTTTTTTTTTTTTTTTTTTCAAAATCTGTCTTTAACCATGTAATGGCCATAGATCTGGACCTTCCCTACATGTGAGCTGGTTGTTTTTGAATCTGCACGGCAAGTTTAGAGAAGGTATCGTCCTCTAACTTTTACAGATAAGGAAACTGAGACTCAATGAAACCAGGCAATTTGTTAACCAAAACCTATAGTAAGTAGCAGTGCTACAACTCAAACCAAGATTCTAACAACTCCAAAGTCTGTACACTTTTGCTCTCCCAGGTTCCCCTCCACTCAGCATTAACGGAAAGATGAACACTGGGTCTGATGACATGGATTCAAGTCTTAATCACTCACAGTCTTCAGAAGAGAATCTTGTCTGAAGAGATTAATTAAATAACCCCATTTCCCATGGCCTCAGCTTCAACATCCTTACAGGACTTACAGCGAGAGTAATGCCTATAAAGGTATTTTATAAACTATAAATGTTATGACAAACGATTATAAATTAAAATTCAAACAAGCAAATGATGCTGTGTATAAAATAAACTGGATTTATTTTCCCTACAAGCAATTTGCCTGTTAAGAATGAGTATATTCTCAAGTATTTAAAAGTAGAAAAGCTTTAAAAATGGGGGATGTGATACTGATTAAACCCACCAGTACTGGAAAGCTCTCAACCTGTCATAATAATGACAATAATAATGACACAGTTATTGAGTGTTTAGCCTTTGCAAGATTGTGTTTTCAATGTTAACTCATTAATTTTCCAAAATCTCTCGAAGGCAGGTGTTACTATAGTCTCCATTTAACAAACAAGCAAACGGACACAGAGAGGTGAAGTTAACTTGACAAGTGAAATGTTAGGATGTGAATCTGGACCCCCTTGTTCCCCTGTCCACATTTAACTACTATATAGACCTAGAGTGCATACTAAAATCAGTCTTCAAATAATCCAGGTTTTGTTTTTATTTTTGTTTACAGAAAGGTATCAATTCTTGAACAGGGGACGCCTGTGTCTCTGGTGAATGTTAAAACACTTCCAGGCACGTTTAGCAGACTGGAAATATTCAAGATTAATACTTGGGCAGCATACCAGGCTTTTCATAGCAGCCTAAACCCTTACTAATCTGACTTTTTATCAGTCCTGGTGACTCATGACAGGCTAATGATTTCCTTCCTCCTAAGAGTTTCTCGATTTCGGTCCGTTCCAGCTGTCTTGGTGTGGTAATCTGGGATTAGAAGAGGAACATCAACTATGAATTCTCAGCTGAAGAGTTCCGAACTCCCAGGTGGAAACGGACAGATACAGGCAAAATGGCAGTAACGACGCCCGACGGAACAAGAACCAGGTCGTACTTTCTTTAGCATTCTGTGGCCTGTGTTTACAGCCACTGCTTACATTTTTTAATTCAGAGCAAAAGAGTGAATGTGCAGCTGGCTATCGGAAAAGATTCTGCCTCTCCTCTGGGGACCTTAGACTTTTGTCCAGAACTGTGTGCCAATATCCATTGTATCCCAGGGGAACCCATCATAAGCCGTTTAGCTCATTGGTTGATTCCCTAACTTTGGAAAAAGAGGAGACAGATGGCCAAGCGCTTGGGAGTGACTGCTACTCAGAGTTATTTAGCGGGACATCAATAAGGAAAGACAAAAAGCAGGAAGAAATCTCCTCTGTAGAAGTTTTCAAAGGACAAAGTGTTTTGGACATGATCAAACAAGTTTGATATGTAGATCAATTAATATTTAGTAAACATCTACTATGTGCCAGCCCCTGAGCTAGACGCTTTCCTACGTGTTATTTTATGCAATGCTCATAAGGACAAATAAAAATATCAATGTGCATTCATGTTACAGAGACTGAATACTAAAACATAATGGATAAAATCCTGCAGTTGAGCAGAAACATTTTAGAATTCTGCATCCATCTCTCACTCAGTGCTAGGGATTATCCGGACAACTGCCTATAGATTTTTTCTTTGTTCCATTATTTAATCTAGTTCAGGATTTCTCAAACCTCAATGTGCAAAATAATCATTGTCCGGGGTTAGAGACATCAAATCTTATTTACTGTGCTTCATGGTCAATTTCAGGACATTTCAAGGTTATTTTCTGGGCCTCTGCGTAAACTTAAGCAGGTTGAAGCCAGCACCCTGAGAGGGCAAGGGGGGCTCAAACCCACCTGTTTGTTACTGTTTAGCTGATTACGCTGGGATGAAGAGGTACCTTTTTACAATTCACTTGTCCAGAGAGGAGCTACTTTAGAGGCTGACTTTATAAATTCAAATCGTTAGTATGAGTCCACCGTTCCTTTATTTTTATACCTCTCCCTCCTTACTGGAATGTGAGCTTCAATTAACAATTTCTGTATTGCTAGCATCTTATTCAGTGGTTGGAACATAATAGACTCTCAGTAAAGGATGGTTAATACATAAGACATTTAAGTAAAATTTGGAAAACTTAACTTAGCCAACATCTAATGATAACACATATATATTATCTATAATATATATATATATTATATATATACATATGTCAGGCATGTAGTGATCATCATATAGTCCTCACAAAATCCCTAAAATATAGGCATTACCATTATTTTAGCCCCATTTCCAGCTGAAGAACAAAAAGGTATTTAAATATGTTTATTTTGCATATTTAATTAATATTAATATATTTAATAGTATTATAATATGATCTTGCCTTTTCTCTGAAATAGTAAACCATAAACACTGTTCCTTGTCATTACATATTCTTTTGAATTATAACTTTTTTTTAATATTCTACAAAATAAATATCATACCAAAGTTTTGTTCTAATGTATTAAAGCATTCTCCTATGGATGGACATTTAGACTCTAATTGTCACTGTTAAAAATAACTTCTAAGGACTCTTTTAGTATATAAGCCTTTGCCTTAATCCCTGATTATTAACTTAGAACAGAATCCTAGATGTGGGGGTGGGGGGAAAACTGGGTCAAAGAGAACGAGCTTCTAAAGACTCAGGACACACATGTATTTTCTGAAAATTTATCTTGTATGTGTTTTGTGCTTAAAAGTGATAGGTTTACATTTCAGGTGTGTGCTGGGTTATATACTCAATTTGTTCTATTGCTTTTTCTGACTTTTGCTTTAGAATGATATTTCTATTACTATCACTACTACTACCATTAAAAGCCAAGGTGTATGGAGTACTCACGTGGGGATGGGTTCGGCAATCTGCATGCACTATCCCATTTAAGCTTTACAACAAGCCTCTGGAGCCAGTGTGGATGTTAATCCCATTTTGTCCATGATGCACAAATATTAAGAATAAAATTAAGAACTAAAGCTTTGGTCTATTGGCTCTCAAAGCTGTGATCTTGACCACTCAACCAGCACCTTTTAACAGAGGAAACTCACAAGTAATGGTCACTTGCAGTATAAATACTAAGGCTGCTATGTCTTTTATCTGTATGGCAGTTTACAGGACACAAGGCACATCCATGTGCATCATTTTAACTGATGACCAAATCACCCCTATATATCAAAGACTAGACCTTTTTTTCCATTATTGCCTATCTATGATAAGCTAAAGAGCCAAACTCAAAAGAAACAAAAGCAAAGTAGTATTTCTCAGAGAGTCTATGGCAAAACTGTTACTCAAAGGAAACTGAAAAAAGACTAGGAGATTTGATTACAGCTTAACCTTTCAAAGACCAGTGCTGGGAAATCCATAAAGGAGCACTGGCCCCTGAATGTGACCCAGGCGCTGCTCATTCCCACAGCCATGGTGCTTGGACATTCTAGCCTTGCTCAAAATAACAACCAAATCTATGCAATCACAGATCTAAGTGAAATCAATGCAGTTGTATGGCCATGAATCTACATTTTAAAATACAGTTCAGGTAGAGGAAAGGCTTACGCTGTCTTCATCAGTTTTTAAAGTCCAGACCGTGACTCTCCTAAGCAAAATGTTGAAGTCACAAGAGTATCACTGGCACATTTCTGTCTTCCTTTTCAAAACTCTTCTCCCCATTTCCCATAGAGACTGAAATCTTTGTGTTTTCCAGGGACAGAATCCAGATCGACAGATGTTTCTCTCCAAAGACCCTCAAGATGAAGTACCAAATGGTGGCTAAAAATGTGGACTACGAGTCAGAATTCCTGGGTTCAAATCCTAGCTCTGCCACTAATGAGCTGTGTGGCTTTAAGGAAATAATAAGGTCTCTATGCCTCAGCATCTTCATCTTGAAATGAGGATTTCAATAGTATAGATGTTGTAGGATTGTTGTGATTAAGCAATTTAACACACAGAAATGCACATGGTAAGCGCCATGTAAGTGTTTCGTTGTTTATTATTCCCTCCTGTCAAGAGTCCCTTCTCACATGACACATTCCTACTCCTCCAGCTGTCAGGTGAGAGAATAGCTGATATAATTAAATTCTTCTGAACTCATAATAACCAACTGATTTCGCATTTTTACCCCTACATTGTTTACAGCATGGGGAGAAAACTAGTGAATACTGAAAAGCTGAAATACAATGAAATTAAACTCTCAAGATTAAATTTCAGGGGTGTATATATATAAATGAAGATACATGTGATTGATAGAAAACAAAGGGAAGAAAGGGAAAGTGGGAAGAAAGGGAAAGTGGGAAGAAAGGGAGGGAAAGAAAGAAGGAAGGAAGGAAGGAAGGGAGGGAGGGAGGGAGGGAGGGAGGGAGGGAGGGAGGAAGGGAGGAAGGAAGGAAGGAAGGAGGGAAGAAGTGAGGGAGGGAGGGAGGGAGGAATTTTAAGAAAATAGGTCTTTAAGGTTTCTTGAAGCACATCTGGGACTTAAGAGCATTCGCGTTATAAGGAACTTTGAAAATATACATTTCTTTCTTCCCTTTTACATGTGAAAAAGCTGGAGACGTCTGACTGGCTCAGTCCGTAGAACATGTGACTCTTGATCTCAGGGTCGTGTGTTCAAGCCACACATTGGGCATAGAGACTACTTTAAATAAATAAAGTGTGCAATACATGTGGAAAAGCTGAACCCCAGAGGGATGGAGTTACCTACCCCCAAAGACGCAGTATGCTGTGATTATAATCCAGCTTCATAACTCTAGTTCGGTTCTCTTTCTACTATGTCATGTTATTCTCATGTCTATTAACAATTTACAGAACATTCTTGAGAAACTGTGTAAATACAGAAGCTTCAAAAGGAAAATACACTATCTCCAAAAAAAATATGCTAGAAGTGGTGTAAAGGCAGATCTTGGTATCCTCCTCCTGAAATAACTTCATTCCCAAAGTAAGGAGTATAAAATTCCTAAGCACATCTTCCTCTGCCTCCCTATGACTGTTCCTGCCTTGTCCCTCTCCCCTGAGGATGTCCAACCCAACCTGAACTCCGCCCATCCCTTCCAACTCTCCTCCTCATATCTGTTGCCACAACCTGCCTCTTGCCTCTCCCTTTCTTCTTGGAATACCCTCTTCCCAACTCCGAATTCTCCCTACTGAAATCTCATTAACATTTGAGATAACCTCTGCTCCACACCCCCCCACAATCTCACAAAAGTAATTATCTTGCTTTTGTATGTAAAAATGAAATGTACTTGTTTTCCAGTTAGAGAATTTTCTCAAGATCCCCTATGTTGGTGTGTATATATCTCATCTCCACCATGATACAGAAAGCTTGTTCACAGTTGAATCATAACCTGGTTCATTTTTGTATTCTTCTTAGCAATCTGCATGTTCTCTTTATGAAGTATTTACTGAACTGAATAAGGAAAAATATATTCTGTGTGCTTGACTCTTCAGAAAATCTACAGTGAAACTTTCTTTATAATCTCTCAATTCTAAAATATCTTTTTTTTAACATTTATTTATTTTTGAGAGACATAGAGACAGAGTATGAGCAGGAGAAGGGCGGAGAGAGAGAGGGAGATACAGAATCTGAAGCAGGCTCCAGGTTCTGAACCGTCAGCACAGAGACCCGACGCGGGGCTCGAACTCACAGACCGTGAGATCATGACCTAAGCCGAAGTCGGCCACTTAACCAACTGAGCCACCCAGGCGCCCCTCAATTCTAAAATATCTTTACTCTAACTTGTGATCTGAATGTTAGTCATAGGCTGTTTTTTCCAATACATGCATCTCCTACTATAAAATAATGTTGTTGCTGTTTTTTCTTTATTTTATTTAAAATCAAGTTAGTTAACATGCAGGATAGTCTTGGTTTCATCTCTTACATATGACATACAATGTTCATCCTGAAAAGTGCCCTCTTTAACGCCCATCACCCATTTAACCCATTCCCCATTCCTATGCCCCCTCCAAAAACCCTCCGTTTGTTCTTTCTATTTAAACATCTCTTTGTATTTAAAGAGGGTTTGCCTCCCTCTTTTTTTTTTATCTTATTCTTTCTACCCTTCACCTATGTTCATCTGTTGAGTTTCTCAAAGTCCACATATGAGTGAAATCATATGATATCTGTCTTTCTCTGACTGGTTTCACTTAGCATAATACCTTCTAGCTCCAATCACATTGTTGCAATGGTAAGATTTCATTATTTTTCACTGCTGAGTAGTATTCCATTGTATACACATCTTTTTTATCCACTCATCAGTCCATGGACATTCGGACTCTCATTGGTGGCATGCCTCCATGCCTTAAAGGTGCATGTGCCCTTTCGAATCAGCATTTTTGTATCCTTTGGATAAATTCCTAGTAGTGCAATTGCTAGGCCACAGGATAGTTCTATTTTTAAATTTTTTGGAATACTGTTAATGCTCATTCTTCTGAGGTGCTTCTGGAGTCAAGAGAATGAGAAGTCCAAGAAAGTGGACCCACTACCAGCCATTTCAACCAGATATGGATTAGCTTATTTATTTATTTACTATATATTAAGATATGCTAAGGCTTCATATGGGAAGAACAAAGAAGTCTTCCTACTCTGACCTTGAGCTACTAATGGATATACATAAAATCTCATGCCCTGTAAATAATTCTCATATTAGGAGAAAAAAAAGAGTTCATTAGCTAAAAGGCCAAACATTAGGAATATATAATTTACATGAATGAAGATACAAATAATAAGCAAACAAATTAAGAAAATTACCATCTTCACAAGGAAGAAACCATAATTAAGTCAATCTTAAAGTGTAATTTTAAGCTTATAAAATTAACAAAACCATTTCTAAGGATTAAATTTATTGTTGACACAGACAGGAGGAGGAGCGGTTCCTATAGACATTGTTAGCAGCTAAGTAAAATTGGCAGCTGCCTTCCAAAATCAGAATGGCAAAAAGCAACTGCTATAAAAATATTCTAACCTTCAGATCCAATAAATCTATTTTTGTGAATATGTACTCTAAAAATAATTGAATGGAAGGAAAAATAGTATATGTACAACAGTATTTATTGCAACATTACTAAAAATAAAAGAAACCCAGCAGGCAATCTAAATATGCAACAATAAGGCAATGGTTTAGTAAATTGCAATAGATCAACATGATGAAATTTTATACTGTTAAAATTATTGTAACTCTAAGGAAATGTAGAAAATGTTTATGATGTACAGTTAAATGAGAAATGCAAAATACAAAATGCTGTATGCACTATGATAGCAACAACATAAAATATACAGATGCACTGAAAATTTGGAGAGCAATATATAAAAATGGAAACAGGTCCACAATAGTCATGTTCAGGCATCAAGTAAATGAGAGACTTGCTTTTTAAAATGTATAAATTCTCAGAACTTCTTAAAAATTAGTAATTTTTTATTACCTAACCTACTTTTACATCAACCATTTGCTCAGCCAACCCATGTAATTTTTCAGTGTGTTTCCACTATGACCTTATTAGCTAAGCTAATACGCTCATGGAGACCTATATATGAATTACTCATTCCATGAACGGCATGTTCGAGGAAGTCATGGCCCCTGTCTTGTCCCTACAAATCTATAAGCTCTGCATTTTCAACATTTTGCTCAATACTCATCGCTAGGAAGCTTTCCTTCAGTCGTTTCTCACAGAGTCATTTACTCACTATCTTTGTGATAATTATTTCCGTTAGTTACTATATCATGTTCTCAGCATCCACCAATTGCTAGATGATACATGTTTTTACCTTTCTAAACAAATTTCAGTTTCTCAAAAGAAAAGACCAGTCATCTTCCATTTTCCTTCACTAGTTCCAATTAAGCCCAGTGCAAAGGTTTTTACACAGGGAATACTCAGCAAATTTGCTCAATGAACAGACCCTAAGTCTTCAACTTCAGAATAGCTAGTCAGTTAGCTTATAAATATAAACATCAATAAATGTTTTCCAGTGTGCTAAATCTGTATACCTTTGCCTGCTCTATTTGCCTTTCAGTCTTTATTTATTGCCAATTTTTATTAATTATGGATATGTCTGTGATAACCTGGAATAATGGTTCTAATGAATTTTTTAAATTTTTTTTAATGATTTTACTTTATTTTTGAGAGACATAGAGACAGAGTATGAGCAAGGGAAAGGCAGAGAGAGAGAGAGTGAGACACAGAATCCGAAGCCGTTAGCACAGAGCCGGACGCGGGGCTCGAATTCACAAACCGTGAGATCATGACCTGAGCTGAAGTCGGCAGCTCAACCGACTGAGCCACCCAGGCACCCCTAATGAATTTGTTTTTATTATGCATCATGCATATGGCTTCATATGCTGTCCAACTAATATTCTAGATAGATCCTTTGGATTCTAACTTTATGTTGAGAGCAACAAATATGTCTCAACTTCATGAACTTGAGTGAAAATCTTCTCTATGAAGAACTATTTTAATGGATGTATAACAGGCAAAAAATTAGTAAAGAACAAAATGACAAAGACCATTATCAATTTAAGAAACAAGGGGTGCCTGGGTGGCTTAGTCGGTTAAGTGCCCATCTTAAGTTCAGGTCATGATCTCATAGTTTGTGGGTTCAAGCTCCGCGTCAGGCTTTGTGCTGACAGCTGAGAGCCTGGAGCCTGCTTCAGATTCTAGGGCTTCCTCTCTCTCTGCCCCTCCCTTCGTTTGCTTTCTCTCTCTCTCTCTCTCTCTCTCTCTCTCTCTCTCTCTCTCTCTCATACACACACACACACACAAAAAATAAATATACATTAAAAAATGAAAAAGAAACAAAACAGATGAACATATGATGGGGGGAGAAGAAAAGAGGGAAACAAACCACAAAATACTCTTACTGACAGAGAACAAACTGAGGATTGACAGAGGGAGGTGAGTGGGAGATGGGCTCTTTGGGTGATGGGTATTAATGAGGGCACGTGTTGTGATGAGCACTGGGTGTTGTATGTGAGTGATGAATCACTGAATTCTACTCCTGAAACCAATATTCACTGTATGTTAATTAACTAGAATTTAAATTATAAATTAATTAATTGATTAATAGTAAGAAAACACAGAAGCTTGAAATATATAGTCTGGCTAAAATATGATTTGAACTGGAGGACAATAAATAGATAAGTTTAAAATATTTAAAATAAATGAGATACATAAGTTACTAATACAAATTAGTACAGATCTACTAATATAAAATTAAGATTAAATGAAGCAAATAATAACACTAATCTCTAAGAATTGCGTTAAACTTATTAAATTGGGTAGTAGACAGTTTACTTAATATCAGAAAGGATTACATTGATGAGCCAGAGGAAACAATCATTGATTATTTCGTTTACTCTCTAGGAAATATCCACTGATTAAAAGCCTTTTGGTTATCTTATTTTCTTATAATTAAGACTTACATGAAAAACCATTTGGATTTACCTGTCACGGATTCTCTTTCTAAAATAGTTTGGCTTTTACCATCTTAGTAAATAAAGTCAACCAATAGGGTTTAGTTTGTGGTTAATGATTTAGGATCTTGAAGAAATATAGTGCATTATTTTGTGTGGTAAGTAAATATTAGGTTTAAAGTATTGGCATTGGGGTTTTCCCTGATCCTTCCAAAACTGAGTTTGGTATTCCTCTCCTATGTTCCATGCATATGCAGTGATTGCCCTTACCACCTTATATTCATTTCTTTATTCAATTATCCAAACAATGTTTACAAAGTGCCCCTTATGGACCGGGCAGTGTGTTGAGGTTACCTCAACGAATGACATCCCTCCTCGCACGAAGCTTAGAGTCTAGAACAAGAAATAGAAATTTAGCATCATAAAAATAATCAATTATATTGCTGATAAGTGCTGTAAAAAATATCAGGTATTTGCGATGAGGGAGTAATGAGAATATATAGCAAGAGGTAAACATCTGGTCTTGAAGGACAAAGAAGTGATTCTGGGAGAAGTAACGGTTGCAGTGAAAGCTGAAGGATGAGTGGAATCTGGCCAGACAAATGGGAGACGGAAGTTCACTCCTGGAAGCAGAACAGGCAAAAAAGGAAAGCTCTGACGTGGAGAGCATCTTGGCATGCACAAAGTGCTGGTAGAAACAAGAGCAATTTGGGTGGCACATTCAACATGAAAAGAGTAGAGGAAGATGTACCTGGAAACTATGTAGGAGACAGAAGGCATGGGGCTTGAGAAGCCCGATGAAGAATGTGGGATGTTAACCTAAGAACAATAGTAACTAGTAATAATTTGCCATGTAAATGCCTGTCCCCCCTACAGTTGACAGTGAAAGTTCTTGTTTCATAATCCCATAGTCCCAACATGTTGGGGAGCACCTGACACACAGTGGACATTCAATGTTTGTTGGAGGACTGAAGAACTAATGAATTATCCTTTCCCTCTCCTCAGAGAATTAAGAGATTCTGAGTTACGGAGGAAGATTTAATGAAGGTAGCAGAGAGAAGATTCCAGCCACTACTGTTTCACTACCTATCCTCTTACAGTGGCATTTAAAAATACATCCATTGCAACTGATATCTAAACAAAGGTGATAAGAGGCTACCAGACAAGTGAACTGCTCCATAATCAAAGCAAAAGTCTGGTCAGGGCAGGATCCCAACAAAATCTCCCTGGAAAACTATCAAATCACAAGCAAATGTTCTGAGGTTACAGAGTCAACCAACAAGGCTTCAGAAGAATCCCAAAGAAGACGTCAGCTCAACAACACAGAAAATATCTCGAGGAAAACTGTCCTCCAACAGTGACCTGGGAGTGTGATGTGAAGTGATGAGACTGGGGGCTTTGATTAGGACCTGCTCGCAGGGTGTTCTTCTGACCTGGGGATGCTTTGTTTTTATTCTCTAGCTAGCCCTTTGCTCTCCCCTGAATTCAGACATGCACAGGCCTTCTCTTTTCAAGCATGCAAACAAAAATCTCTTGCAGTTTCAAACGTATGGCCCTCTCCCTTGCAGTCTACTTGATAGTTTGCCTTTCTTTCTTTGCTTTTTGAAAACAAGCTTTGATCATCTCACCCCCCTGCTCCACCTTCAGTGGCTCACCATGGCCTCAAGAATAAAATAAAAACTTCTAAGCTTGCCACATAACATCCCAGACCTCCTCCATGCCCCACAAGCTTCTCTAACCTCTTTTCACTTCCCCTCTACATATTCACTGTGTCAAACCATTGTTTTGCTTATGCAATGACAAAGACAACCAGTCTCAAGCATCCTGATGTCCTTCCTTTCATTTTTTTTTTAAATCCCACCATCAGTTACCTCTGGAACTAAAATCAAGGTGCCTAAAGACACAGGAGTCATGGCCATCTAAAACAAAAACAAACTTTCCAATTCTTTTGGAATTATGTTTCCATTGGAAACATTACTTTTTTGTACCAAGTACAATTGTGATGGTCCCTGGTTTGTTCCCAGGATGGCTGCACAACTAAGGCTACAGTAACGGTACTCCAAGGGGATAATGATTTAATTTAAGCAATTAAGGACGTCCTGGGAAAACTAGTTAAACATGCAGATTCCTAAGTGGGCTTCATAACACTGTGTTGAAATAGTCTGGTGGATCCTGGGAATCTACCTTATAATTAGCACCATACCTGGCTCTGATTTCAATGGTCCAAAAGTGATACTTGGAGAAATCCTTTGAGAACTAAATACTTCGGTGTTTCTGCAGTGTTAAGGTGGACTTCCTGTGTTTCAAAAAGACTGCTCTTCTTATTAATTCTATTTCTCTATTGACATGCTAATGGAAGAATTCAGCTGAGTACCTGTTTCTGGTGACAGAAAATTTTTTAAGAAAATTAAGAACTGACAACAACTTTAGGGTATAAATGTAAGGTGGTTTATTTGGTTTTTCATTATCTTAAGATGCTCGTTCCCAGCTTAATGCCTTCAATAAGAAATTATCAAGGTTAGGTCAGGCTGACACTGGAGCAGCGTTCTGAACAATAGACCATGGATTAGTACTTCTTTCTTGGCCCAATTTATTCTCTAAGGAATATGTCTCTTCCTAAGAATCCAGGTTTGTTCCATAAAATACCTTTTTAAGGGTCTGCCAATTTTCAGCCATGGAATCGGGCGCTAGTTTTAAAATCCTGCCACTGTTTCTGGTTCTGTGAAATAGACGTCCTATGCTGTACTTTCACAGATGATTTTTATATCCAGCTTCGGCCTAAAGGACAAACAGGAAAGAGTATTTCTGGAAAACATAATGATTTATTGGTAGTTCCTTGGGACCTGCAATCTAGCATTGAATGGAATTTATCAGTAAAAAGCAGACATTAAAGGAAAATTACTCAGAGAAAACCTCTTTGCCCCACAAAATCACATGATTGATATTTTAAAGCCAAATCTTTTTATCCATGCTTTACTGCAAAAGTTTTCATAGATCTAATTTTCATTGGATGATTGTTTTCCCATTCCCAACATTTTTATGGATTTTATCAACATTTAGTTCTTCATTTTATCTTTATTGAAGTTAGGAAGGTTAATTATAACTGTATGAAAGTAAACTAACATAACTGATGCAATCAAAGGAAGATACCTATGCTCTTATTAGATAGGTAGATAGATGGGTAGACAGAGAAAGACACCTATAACCCTTAAAAATGCTCTCAAAAATTGGCTTGACATTTGGAAGAAGAGGGAAAACATCACTGAAATAACATATACAAACTTCTAAAAGCAAAATATCTTGCAAAGCTATTGTTTTTAAAAAGCAAGACAAAAGCTCAAATTATTGAAAGGTGTGTTGGCTTCTGCATAGAAATAAAGGAACATACGGAAAGAGCATCTGACAAGAAAAAAAAATTAAGTACAGGAACACATGGTTTAGTTAGTTTAAAGCAACAGCATTAAAATTTATAATGGCTTATTTTATTGGAGATTGTACACTCTTAAATTAATATCCCCCATTATCTTTAGTGAAAATAAAAACATCAAAGCATATGCATTCTTTGTTAATTACATCTAATGAAAGTAATAGCCTTGGATAAATTAACTGTTATAGCAATAAATGACCAACCTTTAAGCCAACAGGAAGGAAACAGAGAAGAGAATATTTGCACTAAAAAGGAGGTTCATTTTATTATTCTCTTTCATTTTACACAAGAGACAACTGAGGTCCAAAGACATCTATTCACTTGCCAGCATAACACAATCCAGAAAGTCATCCATCAGATGACTATTATAGAGTTATGTGTTCATTGATAAAGTCTTCAGGAATGAAAGATAAGGCCTTTACGAAATAATCATAACCATCTGTTGTCATGTGTATGCATACTTGATGTTCATTCAGGGCCCAAGATGTTCACTCTTTTATTTTACCACTTGTGTATTCTCACGAGATGCTCATCCTTCCTAAAGATGGTAGCCCCTTTCTCCCACCCTCCTCCACCCCCTATCTTTACTTTTCTTCTCCCTGCCTCTATTCCCTCTGTCCCTGCCACTCCTCATTCTTTCTGTCTGTCAACCCCGAACTTACAATCATACATTCAGGCACTAGGAAGGTGAGCAAGTCAGCAAGATTGTTTACCTACTCAAAGCACTAGTGATACTAAGAGCCATGTTGAAAATGGCTGGTGATATTAACCTCAAAGTTTAGGCAAGAATATCTCTGTACACACTAGTTTCCTAATTAACGTATTACATTCATAATCTATTGGTTCTTCTTAATAATTTTAAATACACAACCAGAATAAGTTATTTTCTTTCCCTTTACAGTTAACAGTGTGCTACAGACTGAATCTTCATGTCTCTTCAAAATTGCTATGTTTAAACCTAATACCCAATATGATGATATTAGGACTGTGGGTCCTTCAGGAGGTAATTTGATTGTAAGCATAGAGTCCTCATGAATGCAATTGATGCCCTTATAAAAGGGACCCCAGAGATCTCTCCTGCCCCTTCTCCCATGTGAGGACACAGAGAGAAGATAGCCATCTATGAACCAGGAAGCAGGCTCTCACTTGACACCAACTCTGCAGGCACCTTGATTTTGAACTTCCCAGCCTCCAGAACTATAAGCAATAAACTGTTGTTTACCAGCCACCCAGTCTGTGATATTTTGTTATAGCAGCCTAAACAGACTGAACACAATGATGTAGACAAACACTCCTCTTACATACTCCCTTATTTCCTAGTGTTACCACTCTAATCAAAATGTGTCACATCACCCCTGGCACCAGTCTATGAATTTCCTGAGACTGGCAGAGATGTACCTCAGTTCCTAGTACTGTCCCTGGCTGACTCTCAGGAACAGTTCAGAGACTTGCGGGTAAATGACAATTATCAGCTCTAGACTTGTGAGTCCACAACTGGATAGCTGAGTTCTCTTAAAACATACTTAAGATGCATTCAGCTCAGTTAAGATACCTGAGCGGCAACAGGGAATGCAATAGAAACAAGTAATCAACCTACTTATAAAGAAGTCTACAAGTAGAGAGTGTCAGGACTGGTGACTGTGCTCTATGACAGTAAGGACCCAGAGCTGTGTGACTTTACCATAGACGTTACTTCTCATACCCTCCAGTTTCTTGTAAGAACACCCATGGCATTGGAAAGCACTCAATATATTTTTCTATCATTATCATTATTGCTTCAAACATCACTATTTTATGAAAGATTTTACCCACTCAAGTGTTCTACTAAAATCAAAATGATAACCCAAGAGTTAGATAGTCCCTCTGCTTCTTTCATTTTCAAATAAATGACTCTGTGTTTTATCTATTTCTCACAGATGGGATAGATTGCCCAGCAACATCCAATCTCCACTGGATTTTCCTTAGCAGGAAGAACTTACGGGATAGAAAAGTGACTTGGTAACTACTGCACAAAGAGAACAGATTCTTCCCAACAGCAGAGTGTCTGTGCCTCTATCTGCCTCACATGAGTCTTCACTCTACTTACCAATAGGGGTGGGAGCAAAGGTTTAATGAAAACAAAATGCAACCAGACTGATTTACTGTCCATTAACCATTTATGCTACACAAGCACCTTTTAAAATAGTATTCTGAGGGCATCTGGGTAGCTCAGTCGGTTGAGCGCCCGACTTCGGCTCAGGTCATGATCTCGTGGTTCATGGGTTTGAGCCCCGCATCAGGCTCTCTGCTGTCAACACAGAGCCTGCTTCGGATCCTCTGTCTCCCTCAGTCTGCTCCTCCTCCAGCCTCTCTCTCTGTCTCTCAAAAAGAAATAAACATTAAAAAAATTAAAAAAGAAAATAGCATTCTGGTGGCTGTTGCTTTTCAGTGGCCAGAAAAAAGATTTGGAAATAAATGGAAATTTTTTAAATGCCAAAAACGGGGTGGGGGGAGGGGAGGATAAACCACAAAGTGGCAAGATACCAACTGTAAGTTCTCATTCTGAGTAGAAACAACGAAGCCCATGGGATATATGGCCTCACTGTAAACAAGCCAGAGAAATGAAATTATAAAAGCAGGATAGAACTCTCAGAACTCCTAGAGGGGTCTTTAAGTGCCAGGGGCAAGTTCATTCATTAAAATCTGAAGTTTTATTCATCCGACTTTTTATCAGGAGACTGACAAAGCAATTTTAGTTAAATACATCCAAAGAGCCACATATTACTAACATAAGGTACTATTTTTGCCTTTCATAAAAACATCCAGCTTTCTCTCCTGATTAGCCACGTTTGGCCCATGGGACCCTACCCACCCAACTCCAAGATAAGCCTAAGAGGTAAAAAACAAAACAAAACAAAACAAAACTATCCTCTCTCAATAAAAGAAATCTTCTTAGAGTAGCATTTGATATTCCAAATGTTCTGAATCATCTTCTACTACAAACAAACAAACAGATAAGCTCCAGTTTCCCATAAGAATATACCAAATGCTTTATATCATAAAATGAGGAAAACTTTCTTTTGAACAGAAATAATGGAAATGATCAAGAAATATTTCATAGGCTGCACTGCCTAAATAATCTAAGAAAGCTCATAGGGAATGCTTTATGGGATTTATGGACTTAAGCAACAGGTCATAGTTGTCATAAAAAAAAAGATAATTCAATGACAGTTTGGTATTTGGGTTTATTTTAACTTCTATACACACAACCTACTGGCTGGACCAACACTGAAGTATATTAACCACAAGCTGGAGCATTAGAGGAATTGAAACACAAATGAATCCCAATTCGTTTTCTACAAAGTTCATATAAAAACATATTGGACCTGGTCCCTGCCTTCGAGGAGCTTATTCTTTTCGTGTAGAAGCAAAATCTAACTAAAGGAAATAATGATCCCAAACACAACTTCTCATGTGCTCATGTATACAGTATGTGGTTTAACCTCGCAGGGATTTAAATATACAAGATAAAATAAATTATGAGCTAAACCACTGGACAAATGGGAAAATGATAGGAATTCAGTCAGAGAAGGCTGCTATTCATGCCATTAAACATTATGTCTTGGAAAAGAGAAACATTTCTAGGAGCATTTCTTTCCTGCGCTTAACCTAAGAAAATCAGGCAGATATATTTGTTTGTATACCTAATGTATGTATTCGTATACCACACACATTGTTTTTATCCATCCCCTTGCCCATTCACTGCTATAGTCTCAATGCTGACATGACATGTTCCCTTGAGATCAATCTAGCCCTGAATATTCAGAATCGCAGCTTATAAAGCCCTTCTGTGCTAATTACTCTATGTTCTAAATTACAGATTGTTTAAATGAACTTATCACATGAATTGCAAGTGAAAATTAATACAATAGCAAAATGCTTTCTAAAAGAAGCAGTGACCTAAAAACTATAGGATTTCTACTCTTTTATTGCTATCTTCTCTGATTCAAGACATTTATATCAAGTTATTGTAAGCATTAATCCCTAATACTCGAATTGTTCATGAAAATGGCTAATATTTATCTTACTATACCCACATATCACAATATATAAATACATATATATTACATATATTCAAGTTAATCAGAATTTTTTATACAGGAAGATGAAAATCATACTCTTACTTTCCCTATCTCCATATCATAATAAGTAGAAAAACAGGAAAATAATATTCTTTGACCCTTCATTCAAAAAATCTACACATAAAATCATTCTAGCAAAGTTTCATTTCTGGGGCGCCTGAGTGGGTGAGTCAGTTACATGTCCGACTCTTGGTTTCAGCTCAGGTCATGATCTCATTGTTCATGAGTTAAAGCCCTGCATCAGGCTCTGCACTGATAACACAGAGCCAACTTGGGATTCTCTCCCTTTCTCTCTCTCTGCTCCTACCTTGCTCACTCTCTGTCTCTCAAAATAAATTTAAAAAATAAATTAAATAAATAAGTTTTTAAAAAGAAAAGAATTTCATTTCTAGTGAAAATATAAATACAAAAAGAGCATAGAGTTCAAAAACCACATAAATCTTTTTCAAAGTCTGTTATTCCAAGAATGAATTTGTGAGTTTGTATGTAGTCAACACATCAGTGGAAGACGTGATTTTTTTAAATGTTGTTGAGTGGCTACGCTATCTCCTCCCCTTTTCAACTATCACGGTCTTTCATCAAGCCTTTGTTATGTACTGGCACAACCCATGACATCAGCCCTGATATGGTTTGCTTCCGATGGCTCCCCAACCTGGCTGGTTTCCCACTTAGCACAATGTACTAGAGAACACACCACTTCAGGTTTGCCTTCCAAAATAACAAAATCAATCCTCTCCCTCTTATACCATAAAAGTTTCCACTGGCTTTCTGTTGCTTACAAAATCTCCTGTGCTCCACGGATGCTGTCTCAAGCTCTTCATATGTGGCCCCACACCCATCAATGTGCTCCTTCTCATTAGCACCATCTTCCCTACCCATGCTCCCCATTTAAGTGACTTGCATCCCCATATTTAACAACTGTGGTTTTCACACAGCATTTCCTCTATGTCAGAGGTTCTCAGCCAGTGGTTAGTCTGTTCTCTAGAGACTATTTCACAATGACTGGAGGCATTGTGGAGTGTCACAAATGAGCAGGATGGTAACAATGGCATCTAGCGGGTAGAGGCCAGGGCTGCTGCTAAACACTGTAATGCACAGAGGACAGTTACCCATGGAAAAGAACTATCCACCCCAAAATATCTATTACTAAATATAACCTGGCGTAAAGTAGTATCCAGATTGGAAGACCCTGCCCTACCATAAATGACTTCCCTCCATCCAGCCAACTCAAATTTTCAAGGTCCAACTCAGAATTTGCCTTGTCCTTGAAACTGTTCCTGGTTTTCCAAGCTGCCAGTCATTCCCTCACTTTCTCCTGACCCCATTCACTTTAACCTATGTTTCAACCTACACACATACTAGATATCTACTTAAGTGTTTGTATCTTCTTCTGGGAACTCCAATATGCCAAGCCTTATTCTTCTTTCTACCCCTGAATTTGCCCACTATAGATACTCCAAAAATGTTAAATGATTATACATCCCTTCTCATAATATTCTATTGTTCCCTCTAGATCTGGACCATCCAAATAGAGTATTTTAATTTAACAAAACTGAAGATTCTGTTCTTCAGTTCCACTGTCACATTACAATAGCTCAACAGACACATACACCTAGTGTCTACTGTATTGGACAGTGTAGAAGGTTCCACTGGGCAGCACAGCATCTAGACTAGAAATTCAAGAGAGTGAGGAGCTATATCTATATTTATACACATGCCTGGTATACAGTGGGTATTCCATAAATATTTACATGAATGAATTAAGGTACAGGTATCCCGGGCATGCTAACTCCCATTTGATCTATTTGCATGAAGAATAAAAGCAAAGCCAAGACAGAAACTCTCTGAAAATTCCAGTTTGCTAGTGATCAGGACAGAGAGCTCTCAGTCATTAGTGGCAAAATATGATTAGGGTGAGTAATGAATAAACTCCAGGGCATCAGGACAGATAGAAGGGTCATATGTCAGAAAATAAACATTCCAGAAGCCAAGTGATAGTTGCCCAAATGGAGTCTGTCCTGACTGGCTTCCTGAAGAGCTGAATCCTGAGCACCAGCAACCACATAGAGGATGCAATTATAATGCATCACACAGACCCCAAGGGGAAAATTCAAAAGCCGGACAGACAACGGGGACACAGAAACCAGAATAGGAAAGCCTCAGAGCATACTGACTGGCTACAGACACAGATTTTAGAGTCAGACAAATCTGGGCTCCTGTTTCTCCTCTAATCATACTGACTGGCTACAGACACAGATTTTAGAGTCAGACAAGTCTGGGCTCCTGTTCCTCCTCTAATTTGGGCAAGTCAGTTGACTCCTTTGAACTTTAGTTCCTTATCTATAAAATGTGGATAACAGTAATATTTATCTTCCTCCCTGTTTTATTGAAAGGATTATGAGATGATGTATGATGCATTCAACATACCTAATATACCTGACAGGCAATAAATAAATATTCCTATTTTCATAATTATCATAAGTACTCTTTAAGACAGAAGAGACTAAAAGGTCAAGTCCAACTCTAACCCTATTTTCTGTTCTCATAGAGTTCTCTTTTTTTTAATGTTTATTTTTTTTTTTTTGAGCGAGAAACAGAGAGAGAGAGCGTGCGTGCGTGTGCGTGCAGGAATGGGGGAGGGGCAGAGAGAGAGGAGACACAGGATCTGAAGCAGGCTCCAGGCTCTGAGGTGTAAGCACAGAGCCCGACGTGGGGCTCAAACTAATGAACCATGAGATCATGACCTGAGCCAAAGTTGGACGCTTAACCGACTGAGCCTCCCAAGTGCCCCTTTCTTTATCCTCTTTATAATATTCTTGCCAAGGGTTGCTGAGCCTCTAATTGACATCCTTTAATGACCATGAACTTACTACTTCTTGAGGCAACTCTTTCCATTGCAGATGACTCTAACATAAAATCACGATGTTTCTCCATGAGACACTCACTATTGGCACATGGATGTGGCAATTTTTTTTTTTTTATGATATTGGGCTGTCCATGTCTTCAGCCCTCTAGATGCCAGTAGCTTGTACACCCACACACACATACACAAACACAATCACTGTAGAAACAACAATAACAAAATGTCCTTATATGTTTCCCATGTTCCCTATAAAGGCAGCAGTACCATCACCTGCTAAAACTGATTTCCATAGCTAAAATCTTCCTCCTGGATTTAAGTTTGAAAAAATATAAACAGGAATGCTTAGAGATGACTGGTATTTCAGGAATTCCATGAGCTATATGGTAGACTTTGCCTGCTAGCTCTCAGATCCATTTCCATTCCTTCTCCTGCTCTGCATCTCAAGGAATTACATCTCCTGGGAGCTTTTGCCAACTGCTTTCTAGGTGGGTTCATCCAATGAAAGGTACTGGACTGTGGGAAAGGGAGAGAAGTCAGAGTATTTATTTCTTACTCTGCCTTATGTAGTGTCCCTTCTCTGGAAGGCATCAGTCCTCCTGGATTCCTGAGGCCTTCTCTCCATAGCCCAAACTCCTGCCAGGGTGCCCTGCCCATGTTCTTGCCCCTGTGAACTCTGGCCTTGGGGAGTTGATAATACTCCCTCCTGTGACCTCTTCCAGCTTCTTATTAATCCCTAGATGGCCTCATGCCCCTGGTTTCTCTTTCAACTTTTTCGTCATCTATGTAATGAATTTTCTGCACCATTAAATCCCTTCTGTTGAAACACATTGAGGAGTTTCTGTTTTCCTGACTGGACAATGACAGACACAAAGATAGGAATGATGTTTATTTCCTATTTTTACCTTGGATGAAAGACTGAAAAGAATAGTTATAGGAAGGGATTATTTCTGACTTTTTTTTCATTGCTTGTGGAGAAGTAACATAATGACTCTTGCTTTTTTAATGTTTATTTTTTGAGAGACAGAAAGAGAGACAGAATGTGAGCAGAGGGGGGGCAGAGAGATAGGCAGACACGAAATCTGAAGCAGGCTGCAGACTCTGAGCTGTCAGCACGTAGCGCAAAGCGGGGCTGGAACCCAAGGACTGCTAGATCATGACCTGAGCTGAAGTCAAATGCCTAAGCAACTGGGTCACCCAGGCACCTCGTAATGTAGTGACTCTTAAGGAAACATTAATTTTGTGATGTTCGCTTTCCTAGGGAATATAAGTTTAGAAGAAACTGTCAAAGCTGAAACTCCTTTTCTCCCCATGGTCATACTTTCCTTTGTGGAAAAATACACCATTTCCCCAAAGGAGACTGATTCCTCAGACAGGAGATATCTGTGAGTAGTAGATGGAGGCTGGACTTAAAAGCGTATTGGCTTATTTCTTTCTCCCACTTTCACTCGAACTCTAGAAATACAGGAGAAAAAAAATGGAGAATGATTCCAAAATGTGACCAAAGTCCATCTCACTTAGTTGCTAAAAAATGCTTCAACTTCTGACTGAAATACCTTAGATACAAGACTAACAACCCTAATTTAAAGTGTAGAAGCTGGGGTGTCTGAGTGGCGCAGTCAGTTGAGCATCCCACTTTGGCTCAGGTCATGATCTTACAGTTCATGAGTTTGAGCCCCATGTCTGTTCTGTGCTGATAGCTTAGAGCCTGGAGCCTGGTTCAGATTCTGTGTTTCCCTCTCTCTGTTACTCCTCTCTCTCTCTCAATAATAAATAAACGTTCAAAAAAGATATTTTAAAAAATAAAAATAAAGTGTAGAAGCCATAAAAACACATACAAATAAAAATAAATGAATAAATAAAAATACCCACAAATTATCTAAATTATAGATACATAAGCATATTTACTTGGCCAGGAGAGCCAAGAAGTTGTGTCTTTCTGATTCTGCTTATTTTCCAGCCCATTTTTCCATTATCATTTTCTATGTATACTCACTTGGCCAGTTACAATGATAAGTGCCTTTGGAATCCTCTAGTTCTTAGGAACAGATATTCACCCAAACTAACTTAATGACATGAAATGAAATGGGTAGAATTTGTTACTAATCTAGATGCAAACTCATGAGTTCCAAGGAGAACAAATTCAGACAAGCCTCTGGTGGAAGAGTAAACCCAAGAACTAGAAAACCATAGAAAACCAAGGAAATATTCTTCCAATGTCATTCTCTCTCCATCTACTATTTATCTGCTCTCATCTGTGTGCCAGTGGACTCCCTGGCTTCTCTTTAGCCCTGATGGGACTAAAGATTCTTTAAATCCCCAATTGGAGGCAAATTACTTTCATCTGACCCAGCATGGGTCAAAGGTCAGTTGACTCCATCAACCATTCCTGGGGAAACAAGGTCATTTAGTATGAACAGGACTCCTAAACTAGCCCTGTTGGCAAAGCAGTTCTAAGAGACAAGGTTTAGGGAAGAAGAGAATAATGGGCTAGGTAGGTACCCTTATGCATATCAACTCCAAAAAGGCATTATTATAATTATTCTGACTTTTCAGAAAAGAAACAGGCACTGGACTAAATGGACTAAATGACTTGTCCAATATCTTGCAGTTGATTAATGTCAGAGCCACTACAAGTCTCCAGAATTCTTTCTCCTCAATTCTAAGTTAACACCTATATAATAGAATCTGTGGCAGGCAAAATATGGGAAGTTAGAGCCTACTACTACTACTACTACTACCACCACTACTACTTATTATTATTTTTTATGCCAAAGTGGTATAAAACTATAAATTTATAAATAACCATAATTCTAAAGAAACCAAGCAAGTATTCTAAAAGCACAACCTACACTATTTGTCCACCTCCATCAGCTCAGCCATCTGCCTCTCTAAAGTCAGCAGCTGCTATCAGATGTTTAGTAGGACTCAGAATCTAGTGAAACACCTGTGGAGAGAGCTTGAAACAAATTCTGTGCAAGTGCCAGAAAGCTTCAGAGCCCTAAATAAAGCATGGTAATTCCAGGTCTACAGAGCTCAGCAGAGCAGGGTAAGGGAAGTTCACCTTCATCCATTTTGAGAATACTAAGTCTCCCTGAGCCTTCAGTGTCCAGAAGGGAACTAAATGAACATAATATATCTTCCCTACTCCCACGGTTTTGAGTATGGAGGGATATCAGATTAGAAAGTGGCTTTCTATCATGCTTACTACTGTGGTAAAAGGAATTCAACAGTCCTAAGTCCCTTACCCACAAAGCAACAAATCTCTTTTTTCCCCCCATCAAATACAGGATATCTACAACTAAGAATATCCTCACAGCTAAACTGGAGTCCCAATGAGTCAACAGAGGAAAATCCCTTACCTTCTTGGGAGGCCAAGCAAGCAAAGAAGGGGGCCAGGTAAACGTGCACTCCTGGAAGAGAGGAGTGCACCTGAATGTAAAATAATAAAGGTTCTAGAGAGATTCAATATCCTGGAACTTAAATATATGATTTTCAACAATAAAATTCAGTAAAAGAATTAAAAATGAGAATAGGTTGACTGCTGAGATAATAATCAGTGGTCCCTACCATGGAATATAGGAAATATCTCTCAAGGCATAAAACAAAAAAAGAAAAGAAAAAATCAAGAAAATCACAAAGAAAAAGACTCAGAAACTAAGATGACAGATGCAACATAATACAAATGGGCAAAAAGAAACGGATGGCCTAAAGGCAATAATAGTGATTAACGCCTAGAAACCAATATTAGGAAAAACAATACAAAGACAAAGGGGAGCCTAGGTGCTCAGTCGGTGGGTCAGTCTGACTTCAACTCAGGTCATGATATCACAGTTTATGACTTCGAGGGCTGCGCTGGGCTCTGTGCTGACAGCTCAGAGCCTGGAGCCTGCTTCAGATTCTATGTCTTCTTCTCTCTCTGACCCTCCCCCTCTCATGCCCTCTCTGTCTCTCTCTCAAAAATAAACATTAAAAAACAATTTAACAATACAAAGACAAAAACAAAAAATACTTCCCTGAACTGGGCAAAGATCTGAACCTGAAATTGAAAGGGCTTATGAGTTCCAGGCTGCACTGATGAAAAAAAAAAAAAATCCTAGGCTTATTTGGGTAAAATGTATGAAGTTTTAGAATTAAAATAAATGTTTTAAACAGTCAGGCAAAAAAAGCAAAACAGAAAAAAACAAGCTTAACTAAAAAGAAAACAAAACTCTGACAGGCATCAGACTTTTCATCTGCAGTACTAGAAGCCAAAGCATCTACAAATTACATTCATAAAAGGCCTGCAACTCAAGAACCTTCTACCAGCCAAGATATAATTCACCAATCAGAGCGGAAGAAAGAACACCTAGGGCTTGCAGCAACTGAGAAAGCATATTATATGCATGCCTAATCTGAAATACCTGACAAAAGTATTCTAGACAAACAACAAATGAGCCCAAGTCCAGTTTAAAAAATATATATAGAAGGGAAGATACACTAAAGTGGATACATCACTGAGCACCAAATTGTAATGCAAAGGCTCTCAGAGCACGTATAATAGAAGTGCTAAGGAGGGACATTTGAAACACAAAAGACACTTGTAACAGAGATACATTTTCTTCACCTATTCCAGAAAAAAAAATAAAAGCAGAAAGTAGAAATAAGGAGAAGATAAAAGCATTTGGAAAGCATTAGATTGCATGCATGGAGGGCATACATGTTGCGTGTATGGAAGATGGGTAAGTAAACATTACTGTCCTTTGTGGGAAGTAACAGCAAAGTAGAAAGGGAGCAATGTTATGGTTATAATGAAGAAAAAAAATGTATCATCGTTGGGACTGTATTTTGCTACCAAAGAACAGCTAGTCATCTATGTTTGAAAGAGCAAAAAGGGGACTTGTAATTATTATCAGATGAAAGTCGAACTCCCATGTCAATAAGACAATTGTTCGGATCTTAATTTGAATCCTTTTAGTGTAAAATGCATATCAAACAGATAATGTGAATCATGGACTGCTTATTAAATACATCTTTAAAAGGTACACTGACAGATATTTGACCAAAGAGAGAGGCTGTGTCTCTTGAACGGTGATGAGATACAGACTGTAGTGATGAACTGTCCACCAAATGAATATAAGAAGTAACTTAGTTATTGTAGGTAAAGTAACAACATCTAACAATCACTCAGGAATTACCTAGGAAGCAAAGAAAAAGACAAACTAAGGTTCACATACATGCATTTCTTCCCTAGGTTTCCTCTACAAATCATTTAATATGCATCTGAATGAACATGTGTATCACATGTGTGTCACTGCAATGATTTAGGAACTACAGTGAAACCAACTGCTTTCTCCTACAAATCCCGAGGGAAAGGGCATGGCCAAAATCATCTCATCTCCTTGGCTTTAAATGCACTCCTCTAAAAGCATCCCTCACACAGCTGTTTTTGGCATCCCTATGTCTATCGCCTCCCACAGACAGAGGCTGAGATCATTGATGAAAACAGTGCCCACATGACATGTGTCATTAGAAAGGAAAATGTGTCTAAGGAAAGCAAGTTAGGAATGTGCATTCCGATTATGGAAGAGACTCTAGTGTAACCTGGTAAAATGGGTCAAAACACACACAATTACTACTGTTTAAAAAGACTGATATGAAAATGTGTGCAATTTTTTCCATAGAAATAGTTGAGAGATAGTACCGGTTGCATGTAAATCTATTGTACTGAAGTTGGATGAAGTATTAAGTTAAATAGTCTAGAAAATATTTTTGGTTAGAGGTATCATTAAGGAAAATGTAAAACCACATGGTTCTGATATGTTTGGACATACTTTGTGTCCCTTAGTTCAAAATAAAATATCTGAAATCAGTGAACAACAGCCAGTTGTAGCAGGTTGACTGTCAGGAAGTTACTTGGAGACACTGGCATAATAAAAATGAATAGACTCAACAGTTTTGACATTCTCATGACAACAAAAGAAAAAGAACTATGTATGGGAGTATGCGGGATGTATGGGCAGAGAAATATGTCTTAGAACATACGGAGAAGGATTTAAGTCAAAGTGGGAGCCTTGAGATTGTGGTCCAGAAAATGTGTTGCCTTTGGTGCCTGCTTACTTTCCCAAAGGCTTAGTAACCACTGGGTAAATAAACCAAGAGTTTGTAAACTCACACCATCTCTCAAAGCCCACTTGTCCACATCCCTGTACAGAGGAAATGAGTGATGTCACTCATAGGGTAACTTTCATGGGGTGCTAGTAACTGTGGCAACTCAATGACTACAAAAATCTCTCTACATCTCACTACTTGCCTTTCTCAATAAGGTAGAAAGGAAAGACAACTTGGATTTCATCAGATTTACCAGGAGTCTTAAAGATTTCCAAGTCCGAAGCCCTCACTGGACAGATGAAGAAACAATTTGGCTCTGAGATGTTAGCTTATTTGTCTAAGGTCACAGGTAGTTTGCATCAAAATTTTTATCTAGTTTTTCTAAATCCCAAACCAATGTACTTTGCACTGTTAGACATTTATCATTAAAAGATCTTTAAACCATAAAACTCAATGGAAGTACAGCTTTGTACTGCTGACCACTTCCAATAACAATTATATTGGCTTTTTTTTAAGATGATAGACACTTACAAATCAGTCTTGAGTATGATTATGCATTTCTAACACATATAAGGAAATAATTTTCATTATTCTAATAAAGATTGTTATAAGGATTGAAACTCCTCTTCAATTAAAACACACTATAATACCTAGGTTCCTAACTTTATTAAAGTTCTTGCGATATTTGCATTAAATAATCATGAAATAAGGATAATATTCCTTCTTTTCCTTTTATCTAGAAAAGATTATGAATATTCATCAGTTCTGTTATGTTTTATTTGTTCAATTGTGGGGTTGTTGTGGGTTTTTTTGGTTTTTTTTTTTTGTTTTTGTTTTTGTTTCCACATATAAGTGAAATCACATTGTATTTTTTTCCATCGGAGTTATTTCACTTAGCATAATACCATCAAGGTCCATCCATGTTGTTGCAAACGACAAGATTTCCTCCTTTTTATGGCTATGTGTGTGTGTGTGTGTGTGTGTGTGTGTGTAAGTGTGTACATAAACGCTATGCTTTATATATAAGCCATCATCTTTATTCATCCATCCATCAATGAACATTTAGGTTCTTTTCGTATCTTGGCTATTGTAAACAATTGCTATTAACATAAGAGTGCATATATCTTTTTAAATTAGTGTTAATATATTTTTTGGATAAATACTCTGCAGTGGAATAGCAATGTTTTTAATTATTTTAGCCCTCCACAATGGCTACACTAATTTACATTCCCACCAACAGTGTCTAAGAGTTTTCTTTTCTCTACATCCTCTCCAACAATTGTCTTTTTGAGAACAGCCATTCTAACAAGTGTGAAGTGATATCTCATTGTGGTTTTGATTTGCCTTTACCTGATACTTAGTGATGCTGAATATCTTTTCTTGTGCCTATTGAATCTATGCTTTCTTTGGGAAAATGTCTATTCAGGTCTTTTCTCTATTTAATTTGATTGTTTGAGTCTTTGTTGTTGTTGTTGTTGTTGAGGTGCAGGAGTTTTTATATATTTTGGATATTAATCCCTTATCAGATACATGATTTGCACGAATCTCCCATTCAGTATATTCATTTATATATTTTGGATATTAACCCCTTATCAGATACATGATTTGCACAAATCTCCCATTCAGGGTTGTTCTTTCATTTTATTGATGGTTTCTTCACTATGTAGAGGCTTTTCAGTTTGACGTAGTCCCTTGTTTATTTTTGTTTCCTTTGCCTTCGAAGTCAGATACAAAAACATATCACTAAGACCAATGTTAAGAAGCTTAGTGCCTAGTTTTCTTCTAGGACTATTTCAGGTCTGACATGCCAGTCTTTAAAACATTTTGAGTTAATTTTGAGTTACTGGAGACTGTTTCTTCCCCAATGTATATTCCTGACTCTTTTGTCATAAATTAATTGACCATAAATGTCTGGGTTTATTTCTGGGCTTTCTATTCTCTCCCATGGATCTACGGGTCTGTTTTTATGCCAACACCATACTTTTTTGATGTCTAGGTCCTAGTAGTATTCTTTGAAATCAGAAATAGTGATACCTCTACTTTAGTTCTTTCTCAAGATCACTTCAGCTATCCAGGATCATTTGTAGTTCCATACAATTAATAGAAATATCTGTTCTGGTTCTGTGAAAAATGCCTTTGGGATTTTAATAGGGACTGCATTGAATGTGTATATTGCTTTGAGCAGTGTGCATCTTAACAATATTAATTCTCCTAACCCATGAGAATGGAATATCATTCATCAATTGTGCCTTCTTTGCTGGTGTCTTGTAGTTTTCAATGTACAGATCTTTCACCTCAATAAATAAATTTATCCTAGGTATTCTATTCTTTTTGTGATTGTAAATTGGATTGTTTTCTTAATTTCTGGTAGTTCATTATTAGTATACAGAAATGCAAGAGAGTTCTGTACTGATTTTGCATTCTACAACTTCACTGAAAAAAAAAGCTTTTGTTCATCTCATAGATTTTAGACTTTTGTATTTCCATTTTAATATCTTTTTTGTCTCAAGGTTTTTTTTAAATTTATCTTTTGATTTCTTCATTGATCAATTGGTTGCTCAGTAGCATGTTGTTTAATCTCTACATATTTTTTATTTTTCCAGTTTTATTCCCAAAATTAATTCCTAGTTTCATTATGATTGTGGATTGGAAAAGATGCTAGATAGGATTTCAATCTTCATAAATTTCCTGGACTTGTTTTATGGCCTAACATATGATCTATCCTTGAGAATGTTCCATGTGCACTGGAGAAAAACATATATTTACTGCTGCTTTTGGATGAAATGTTCTACCTATATCTATTAAGTCCATTTGGTCTAAAGTGCAATTTAAGGCCAATGTTCCCTTACTGATTTTCTGTCTAGATAAGCTATCCATATCCATTGATGTATGTGGGGTATTAAGTTTCCCTACTACTATTGCATTGCTCTCAATTTCTTCCTTCAGGTCTGTTAATATTTGCTTTATATATTTAGGTACTTTTACGTTGGATACGTAAATATATTATAATTGCTATATCCTCTTATTCTATCATTTTGTTATACCCTCTTTATCTTTATATAATGTTCCTCTTTGTCTTTTTTAGAGTCTTTGCTTTAAGGTCTATTTTGTCTGATATAAGTATAGCTACATCGGTTTTCTTTTTGCTTCCGTTTGCATGGAGTATCTTTTTCCATCCCTTTACTGTCACTCTTAGTGTGTCCTCAGTTCTGAAGTGAGTTTCTTCAAGACAACATATAAGCAAGTTTCATTTTTTATCCATTCAGCCACTCTGTATCTTTTGATTGGAGAATTTAGTCCATTTACATTTAAGGTAACTATTGAGAGATATGTACTGCCATGCCATTTTCTTGATTGTTTTCTGTTTATTTTTAATAGTTCCTTTCTGTTCCTTTCTTCTTCTTTTGCTTGCTTCCCTTGTGGTTTGGTGATTTTCCTCAGTATCATGTTGACATTTCTCTATACATTTTTGCTTTGTGGTTCCCATGAGATTCTCATACAATATTGTATATATATAAGTCTGTTTTAAGTTGATAATAACTTACTTTGAGCACATTCTAAAAACATTTTTATTCCCCTTGAAAATGGTGTGTTTTTAATTAACATTTTATATCTTTTTATTTTATGTATCCCATAATTGTTATGTTATTGTTAACTTTACTACTTTTATTTTAACTTTCATATTAGCTTTATATGTGAGTAATATACCACCTTAACTATATATTTGCATTTATAGTAAGATTTTTACTTGTACATATTTTCTTGTTACTAGTCAGTGCCATTTTTTTTTCAGCTTTATGAAGTCACTTTAACATTTCTTGAAGGCTGGTTTAGTGGTGATGAACTCCTTTAGTTTTTCTTGACTGGAAAACTTTTTATCTCTTCTTCAAGTCTGAATGATAACCTTGCTGAGTATAGTATTCTTGGTTGGAGGTTTTTTCCTCTCAGCACTTTCAATATATCATACCCTTCCCTTCTGCCTGCACAATTTCTGCTGAAAAATCATCTGATAGCCATATGGCAGTTCCCTTGTTCATACCAAGTTGTTTCTCTCCTTATGCCTGTAATACTCTTGGTTTAAATTTTAACATTTTCAGTATAATATGTTTTGGTGTGGATCTCTTTGGGTTCACCTTATTTAGAATTCTCTGTGCTTCCTAGATCTGGACGTCTGTTTTCTTACTCAGGTTAGAAAAGTTTCCAGCCATTATTACCTCAAACAAGTTTCCTACCCCTTTCTCACTCTTTTTTTTCTGGTACCCCTATAATACGAATGTTATTCTGCTTGATGTTGTCCTACAAATCCCTTAAATTATCTTCACTTATTTTTTTTTTTCTTTTGCTGCTCTGACTGGGTGATTTCCACTGTCCTATCTTCCAGGTTGCTAATCCATTCTTCTACTGCATCTCATCTCCTGTGGAAACTCTCTAGTGTATTTTTCAGTATAATTACTGTATTCTTCAGCAGACTTCAGTTTGGTACTTTCTCATATGTTCTACCTCTGTTGAAGTTTTCACTGTGTTCATCTTTCTTCACCCAAGGTCATCTTTATGAACATTACTTTGAACTCTTCATCAGGTAGATCATTTATCTCCAAAACATAAGGTTATTTTTCGAGCTTTTGTCTTAATCTTCTATTTGGAACATATCCCTGTCTCCTCATTTTGATTGACTCCCTGTGTGGGAAATCAAATAGTTATGTCCTAGATTAGGAGATTATAGAGAACTCACTGCAAAGCAGAACATTGCTTTCTGGACTTGTTGAAAACAGCAGGCCATGTTTAGCTTATTTAGTTAACGTATATCTAGGGGTTAGGTCCTGCCTATACTCATAAATTCCTTAGACCATGTTATAGAATGGAATATTTTATCTGTCTTAACTTGCATGCTTTCTATACATTCTGACTGGCATGTAGCCCACTGATATATTGCACAATGTTTCCCTAATGTATGGTCAATAATTACGGGAGCTTGAGAGCAGCTCAGGGAGACTTCCCTTAGCCTCCCTCTTACCTCTTTTGATTTGCATGGAGTCTTGAGTAATCCTTTCTGCCATCCTCAGCTTTTCTGGACAAAACCGAAAGCTGAAACCACATCTCTGTGTTTGTTTCTATGTAGTAAGCAAAACAGCTATTTCTCCCAATCTTGAAGGAATGGACTTGTGTAAGAGATGGACCTTATCATTCAACTTTGCCTTACTCTGGTTGTTGCTCCAACCTTTGTGATTTTCTTAGTCTGATTTATTCTTTTTATTACTATTATTATTATTATTATTATTATTATTATTTTAACATTTATTTTGGGGGGGGGACAGAGAGAGAGAGAGAAAGAGAGAGACAGAGCATGAGTGGAGGAGGAGCAAAGAGAAAGGGAGACACAGAATCCAAAGCAGGCTTCAGGCTCTGAACTGTCAGCAGAGAGTCCAGCACAAAGCTTGAACTCACAAACCGTGAGATCATGACCTAAGCCAAAGTAAGACACTTAACCGACTGAGCCACCCAGGTGCCCCCTGATTTGTTCTTGATAGGTCGGTCCAAGTTGTTGAAGGTGTGCCAAGATGAGTCAGTGTCTCAAAGGAACAGACAATGCCTAGTTTCAGGCTAACTGTAAGTCAGATCTGCAGGCAGCAGCTTTTAAGGTATATAAATATACATAGTCATGAGAGTCCACAATCATAAACCCTGCTGGCCTCAGACAAGGAGGTCTGAAGGTATCTCCGGAGTAACTGTTGCAAAAATCATGGCTTTAGATGTAAGGTTCTTTCCTGGAAATATCAGTGAGATATGGAAAGGCCAAGGAAGGGTGCTAATGTGGTGTCTCCCTGCCCATGTTCCCTAGTGGGTAACTCTGTAACGTCTGGGATGTGTGGCAAACCTGAAGCTTATTCCTCAGGCTAAAGCTCCAGGACAAGAAAATAATGAAGAAATAAAGACTGGGGGTATGTTTAGTCTGCTATTTGTGCAGTGGCTGGAGGTGGTGGCCTGCCAAGGACTATGTCTTCAATTGTTTCAAACCCATGGGTCCCAGAAACACAATCTCCCCCAGCCACCAGGGCTGGGCACTCAAGGAGCATTCCTGGGGGTGGGCTGTGCAAGCCCACTAGCTGTGGTGAGGCAGGCTGTGGCTATGGCATGCAGGGCGGGTGCTCTCACCAGAGCCACGGGCTAGAAAGGGGGGTTGAAAATGGCCTAAGTGGTGCCAGCACCAACTAGGCAAGAAAAGAATGCAAAAATAGCACCTATCAGCACAGCCATCCCTAGGAAGAGTCATAACAGGTTCCTGGCCTCCGGGCAGACAGTTTAAGATTAACAAACAGTCTCCTCATATGGTCTAGGTGCCTTTCAAACTGTTGCTTTTGTGCTAGGTCATGGGGTGAGTGGGTCTATGCAGGATGCCTTTAAGAGTAGATTTTCCATTCCCTATAATCCTATGGTTCTCCTGGAAGTAAGCCCTGCTGGTTTTCAAGGCCAGATGCTTTGGGGACATGTCTCTCCAATGCAGTCCCCAAGGACTGGGGTGCCTGTGTGGGGCACAAACATGTCCTTCTTCAGGGGCAATCTCCATATTATGAGATCCCTCCCAAATGTGGGTCACTACACCTGATGTGGAGTTTCTTGCAAGATCATGTTTCTGCTTTTCCTACCTGTCTTGATGTGGCCCTTTTATCCTTTGTTGTAGAGGTGCTCTTCATCTAGATTTCTGGTCTTTTTCAGAAGAACTGTTCCATATGTAGCTGTAGATGTGTCATGTTTATGAGAGGAGATGAGTTCAGGATCCTTCTATGCCACCATCTTGAACTCTGTGTTAATTCTGATGACTCCAATTACTTGTATGTTAGACATTTACATTATATTATACAACTCTTATCCTTCCTTTACCTATTATACATTATTTTATTTCATCTCTGTACTTCAATTGGACAGGTTCTGTTGAGCTCTCTACCAGGTTACTGCTCCTGCATTCAAGGGTCAAATACATTTACTGAGTAATTAACTTAAGATATCATATTATTTGGTTCTACAGTATCCATTTGATTCCTTTTATAGATGGTACTTCTGTGGTAGAAGTATCCATGTTTTTATCCATTGCCACTCAATTTCTATATCTTCTTGAACACGTTAATGATAGCCATTTTAAATATTTGCCTTATAATACCAATTTCCAGATCACCTGTGAATATATTCTATTGACAGTTTTTTTTTTTGTCCTTATATTTTTTGGCCAGTTATAGTTAAATGAATGTCAGGCACTGTGTTAAAAATTGTAGAGGTTCCAGATTACATTATATTGCTCCAGAGAAAATTTGCCCTTGGTTCTGCTAGGCAGATAGAATTAGAGTTGATCACCTTTATCCAACCAAGGAATAATCTGCTTGGAGGCTGGGCTGTAGTTTTACTAAGACTCCATGAACCTCTAGAAGTTTACTCCCCCTAGGGTGCAGTCTTGTACACTTCCAATGGAATAGCTAGTATGATCATCAGGATCATTATCCCAACAGTTCTTGAACGCTAATCTTTATTGTTTCTGGGAAGTTCTACTTCCCAGAAGTGCTTGACTTTGTTTTTGTTTTGTTTTTTGCCCCCTCCCCTGCTTCACTCATTTTCAGAATTCAGCAGAGGTAATAAGGAAAAAGCAGGCTATGTTTCGAATCACTTTTTTTTTTTAATTTTTTACTCCACTCATTGAGATGACCAAAATTCGATACATTTCTTTTTATAATAACAGCAGCCTCTTCCTGGGCAGAGGCCCCATTCCCTACTTCCTTAAGTCTGGTTTATTTTTTTTAAGTTTTACTTCTCTACTTCCTACCCATTGGCAAAAGTAGGGCATTTCCCCAGAGAAAATGTATCTATCAATCATCTGCTCAGATTTCTATGGTGTTACCGTCTCTGAGATTTTAGCCATTCTAGTTCTCATTAGATCAAAAATTCTCTGATGCATTTAAGAACTTTTTAAATGGTTATCCATATTTTCCAGTTGTTCCAAACAAGAGTAATATTCTACCCAAGTCACTCCACCCTATCCAGAACCCTAGTCATATTTTTGTTCATTGTAAAATAAATTCCACCAGTCCTTTCAAAGGTTGTCATGGAAGACAGACAGATGGGAAAGTATTATATTAAGTAGCTGAGAAGAGCTTTGTACAGTGCAAAGGAATTTAAAATGCTACTTAGAATACTCAAAATCACTGTATTGCAGCCTAAGCATAACGCCACAATGAGTATGCATGTCACCAGCTTTTATATAAAAGACAAAGAAGAACAAGCAATATACCTATTATTTCCAGCAGCAAATCTTGATGCATAGACCTGAAGAAAGAGGTGTCTTACATCAATTCTATAATATAACAAGGAAATGACACAGGGATATTCCATGTTTTTCATGTTTAGGGTATGGATTTGCTTCTTCTTC
This sequence comes from Paguma larvata, assembly GCA_030068075.1. Classification (NCBI taxonomy): domain Eukaryota; kingdom Metazoa; phylum Chordata; class Mammalia; order Carnivora; family Viverridae; genus Paguma; species Paguma larvata. The sequence goes on along the minus strand of CM057826.1, from coordinate 45,329,612 downwards.
TGGATCTATATATTTCGAAGATGACAGCAATATTTTTACTAAAACATGTAAAATCACTTTGATATAACTGTCATTATATGTATGATATTCTTTAAAAACATGTCAATTAGAAGTGCCTATTCTTATACCTTGTTACTTAATCTAGCAATAATGGATCTTACTAGTCTTCATATTAGTATCTAAATGAAAGCCTAAAAATTATTGCAACCATCAAAGTTTAACATTTCCATATTTATTCATGAAAGCAGCCAATGAAGAGTAAGAATATAAAGTTATCTCTTTCTTTCTGGGATATATTCTTAATAAACATGATATTTGGCATGACCTGCCGACTTTCCTTAATATTATATAATTAAAGAGCTGCCATCTTGCTAGTAACTGAAGACCAATGGTGATACCCTCTAAAATTGGAAAATTTCAACTTAAAAAACACAGGAGTAAAGCTTTGTTTTTAGAATTTGGATTTTATGGGTTTGATTCAAATTATTGAGGCAGTCATAAGGAAACATCATACCATACATTTTGTTTTGAGGAATATAATCAAGGCTCCTTGATCCTTATGGCTTTCTGAATTCATGCAAAATCCAAAACACATGGTACCAATGGTCATCTATATTCTAGCTGGAAAAAGAGGAAATACTAAGAAAATTAATAGTATAAACTGAGATACAGAACCATAGACTAATTATCAAAGGCCCTAGGCTCTAGGCCTGGTTCCATCAATTTCTAATTTTGTTACCTCCAGCAAATCATTTAACTTCTATAGCTCTAGGACTTCTTATCTATAAAATGAGGCTTAAAAACTCCCAACATACTTTTTTGGGATCAAAATTGTTGTGAGGACCAAATAAGAAGGTGTTTTTTTAAACTATTATACTTGAAAAATAAGAAAACACTATGCAAATGTTTAAGAATCAGTATTTGTGTAACTCTAAGAGATATTTTTATCCTATTTCAGAAAACAAACTATCTTCAGGCACTTGAAAACCTCGTCAGCTTTCATTTGCATAAAATTATTATTCTAATTACAAATTATTTTCATGTATTCATTAAAGCAGGTTCATCAGGGCATCTATTAAGCAATTCTTTATTAGCTTAATTCAAATTATGTATATGAAAGTAATAAAACTGCATTTCTCTTTCAATAATAATTTCAAAGAGTCTCCATTAATCCAACTAACTGAAGTATTACTCTAAATTTTATGCTTTTTGATTGTGAGAGAGGAAAGCCTACATTTGTGAAACAGGCTCAGTGCAGACTCCGACAGTTACTGACACTCTCTTTGGTGACAATATCTAAATATTATGGACACGCTTGACGTTTTATTCTGTGATTTCCATTTCACACTCGAGAAACAGAATTTATAATAAAAAAAGAAGGTTAAGTTCAAGAAGCATCACTATATAATACTGAGTAACATGAAGAGACTAGAATTTACAACTCCCTGGTCTCCAGTTCATTTTATAGTCTTGGTAATCCCTCAATGCCCAGCCCACTTGAATTATGGACATGAACAGAATCAGGTAAAAAGATATTTATCTTCTGTTTTTAAATATGGAAAATAAAAGAAGCATATCTTTATGATCTGACATCTCTTTCTCCCCTTCCACACTCTCCTTTCCCCAAACACACTAGCATTCTTCGAGCACTCCAGGTATCTTGACTCTTCTATACCTTTGCTGTTCTCTTGGCCTGGACTGTCCAGTGTCCATAAAATCCCGCCTTCTCTTCAGGCTGTGAAGCCATGCCTTGCCATTATTCCACAGAATGTTCTGCCTAGTAATGGTGAATTATTCACTTACCTGCCTCTTTAACTAAAGTATAAACTCCTTGAGGACAAAAACAATGCCATATTCATCTTTCTATTGTCCATGACACCCTAGTGTTTGGCATATGCTTAAAAGGCAAGGATGTGAAAGAGGAAAATGGATGAATGAATGAATGGCTGGATGCTATAGAAAGTCAAATGGACAAACACAGTATTTCAAAGTTATACAGACTGATACCTATAAGTTAGCATATACTTGGCAGAAGAGCAAGTTCAAATTATAAGAAAAAAAATCTACCTAACTTATAAATCTATCCTGATGTAGAAATAATATTATCCAATCTTATCTGGTATGAATATCTTGGATATTATCACATAAAACTTGATTCAATTGTTCACATAAAACTACTCTGGATATGAAACATTAAAAAGATTTATGTTCCATCAATAATCTGTCATTTTTCATGTGTCTCTAAGTCATTTTTTACTTTCAAAAGTCTTTAGTATCTGGACCCTGGGGGAAAAAGGGACCAGCAATAAAACAATAGTGGAATAACTAAACGAACTGTTATTTAGCCATATAACTTTGAGGTAACATAAAATTACTAAGAATCATGCCTTTGAAAGATCTTCGCAAGAAATGTATTAACTGAATAAAATAGAATATTCCTTACTTTTCTGAGTAAATAGTTTTACCTATATTTCTGCCTTCATATATGTAGACAAAAGGCTAGAAGGATACACGATATAATGTGATCCACAATATAAAAGCTGTTATCTTTGGTTGGTGAGATTACAGGTGAACTTTTTTTAAATTTACTTCAAAATACTTTTTGGACTTTCTCGATATTCTAAAAAAGAATCTTTTATTATTACTTATTTTATTATTACTTATTATCTTTTATTTAGGGAAAAATGCCTAAACATTATTTCCACTTTAACAGAGGAAAACCTTCAAAGTTTCAGGCAAAAAGACAAAACGGGGCATGATTATCCTGGAAGGAGAATCCAGTGCCCCCTACCTTACTATGTGAACCTAAAAGCCACTGAATGCTTGCAACCTCAGCTTCTTTATTTTTAAAAGGAGGTGCCCGGGGTTGATGAGCATTCCAAGTGTCATGTAGCCATAAAACCCTGGAACTCTAAGCAAAAAGCAGATAGCTTTCAAGAGCCTCGGAAATCAGTTCCATCCTTTACAAGAGACAGAGTATAAACATGAACCAAGTAAATAAGGAAACCAAAGTAGCAACTGCAAGAACCACAGAAATCCCCCAAAGACCAAACACCATGCATTATAACACTGTCACCCAGAATTCCTTACACTCACAGAACAGCCCACTGTCTCTTGTGTTGATTCCCTTGAAGGTTAATTAATTGCTTGCTGTCTGGGGTATTCTCGAGATGCTAAGGAGTCATTTGGGGAGGGAACATAAAAGTTATACTAAACAATAATACGCAATTTATAGTCTGGATGTGGCACATACTGTATGGGCTTACTTTTATTTCACAGTTAATCTCCCAGCTCACAAAAGTTTTATCGGATTGGAGGCATGTGCAGTATTCCCTTTATAAAATTTTATAGTCCCTTGCTATTTTCAGGGGTTTGTTTTATAGGCACAATTTGCTGCTTTAATCTCCCCCAATTGTCATGTTCTAAATCATGGTGAATAAAAATGTCTTAAAAGGGGAGCTGTGCTGAGGGTAGTACTTAATTACACTTAGTGCCTGATTTAAATGTTATCTGGGCATTGCCAAGTGCCGGGCACAGAGTAACCCAGCAGTGCAAATCTGCATAAACCGACACAAGTCATTACTGGGCCTTTAATAGCAAAGCTGACTCGCCCTCACTCAGATCACACTCCGGCAGCATTCTGATGAAGGTGGGTCCCCCGTCTTCCATCAGTAGCGGTACAAATTAAGGCAGCTAATGAACTAGTGCCAATTGCTAATGTTCTCAAAGTGGGAAAGCATGGGTTTCATCTTTAAGCCCATCACTGAACAAGGCAATTTCTGGTACATCTCTTAGAGGAGCTTCCCTAATTTTCATTCAGCCAGATGCTACGGATGAGGAATATTAGTGTGGGAAAGGCGTCTCACCTGAGGAAAGGCCATTCATTCTGAGGAGTCAATTATGCTTCAGCAAAACTCAAGAGTACTTAAAACCTGCATAGGCTATTTCTTACGCACTTCCTTTAGGTGTGTGAAGGAGAAAATGGAAGAAGAGAATCAAAGCTGTTCCATGGCATCTACGGTTTTAGTATGTCCCCTGGACCTGGCCCCTGACAACGTCACCCCGCGGTCCCTTTAACGAAACACTCCTTCCTTATTGCTTCTAACTGATGTCTCACACTTCATTTGCCGGAACTAAATACGCCAACTAATTTCTGCGACTGTTTCAGAAAGGGGCTTGTGACCCAAGGCAAACTGATCCAAAGCCTCTTCAAGACTATCCTGCAGGAGAGATGTTCTCTGGCTGCTTAGGTGGCTAAGCCAGGAGTGAGTCTGGGGCTGTCTGCCTGGGAGTGATGCCAAACAGAAAGACAGATCTCACAAAAAAAGTCTAAGTGTCAAGGTCTAGCCATGCCTAACGAAACATCACCCAGGCTTTCGGGAGTCAAGCCCATAATCCTCATTTTGTCTTAAGCTAGGGGGACGCGAGTTTCTGACATTTGCGACAGAATGAGTCCAGACTAAAAAGAGACGTTATTGCAAATGGAGCAAAGTGTTTTCTTCAGAAAAGCAACACTATCCGTCCTCTTTTTTCTTTATTGAACATTTCCTAAGTAGCACATTTCTAGAGAAAGAGAAAAAATATGATCATATATTCCAAACAATGTCATCAATGACAAATATTGCTTTCACATCCCCCAAGGTAACATCAGTTAACTCCCAAAGGGCCAGTCCAGCACATAAGTGGAAAAGTATATGAGAAGCACTAAATAAATGGAAACCAGCAGCAGTCATAGTAATATTTGGAACACTCGGGTTATTTATACTGAGAAGGGCTTAATTTACAGCTCTATTGGTCTTTTGGTGGAACTTATCTTGCTATTTATAGACAAATATACTAAAGCCTACGAGGATGTTTTTAAAGAGACTGTTAAAGTTGGTTTGAGTTTTCTTATGTCTTTGTGTACATTTTGACACATATGGACACATGCATAAGTAATAAAGTATACTGGTTTATGAGTTTTAAAATCTACGTTCATGGTATCATAGTACATTCTTTTACAACTTCTCTTTGTTGGCCTGAATTAATGTTTTTTAAAATTTGTCCTTGTACACAAATAAATCATACATATATATATATACACACACATATAATGTATATAAAATTATATATATATTATATACATAAAATATACACATAAATATATATTTCACTTCAAGATGTCTTTGGTATATTTTATATAAATAAATTATAATTTATTTATTGGTTTCTCTATAATGACCTGTTAGGGGTTTTCTTTTTTTTTTAATTTTTTTTTTTTGGCATTTATTTATTTTGAGAGAGAGAGAGAGAGAGACAAAGCATGAGCAGGGGAAGGGCAGAGAGAGAGGGAGACACATAATTGGAAGCAGGCTCCGGGCTCTGAGCTGTCAGCACAGAGCCCGACGCAGGGACCAAACCCATGAGCGAGATCATGACCTGAGCCAAAGTCGGATGCTCAACCGACTGAGCCACTTAGGCGCCTGACCTGTTAGGGGTTTTCATTCATCAATCATTCATTAGCACAAACAGTATTATCATGAATACCCTAGTGTTACACACATTTCTTATGCAAACTGTGTGAGAATTTCTCTGAGGCATATAGTCAGAAGTGGATATAAGGATTATGGGATATATACAACTTCAAATTCATTATGTCCTAATAATCTGGTCTACAAAGTGGACAGACCCATTTTATATTCCCACCAGCAATTTGAATACCTTGATGACTGAGAAAAATAGAATCCTATATGAATAAATTTAAAAAAATGCATGTGAAAAATCTCACAGTGAAAGAATTAGGAATACATGACTTAAAAGTACTATATATAACCTGACCCATTTCATCCTGATTTCTTATTAATAGCTAATATTTGTGTACATCTTTATAATTTTCAAGACACTTTTAACATAAGACTTTTTTGTAGATGCTAGAGATAAGGGATCAGGAAAAAGGATAAAAAAAAACATGAAAAAAAAACGGCTCTAACATATTATTTTATACCCAGGATCAGCATTTCTCCACAAAAATACCACCATATCATGTTTCTAGCCCAGATTACCACAACCACCTCCTCTTCTTTTTTAATGTTTATTTTTGAGAGAGAGAGAGAGAGAGAGCGAGCGCACACAGGGGAGGGGCAGAGAGAGAGCACAGAATCTGAAACAAGCTTTCCAGGCTCTGAGCTGTCAGCACAGAGCCCCACAGGGGCTCGAACTCAGGAACAGTGAGATCATGACCTAAGTTGAAGTTGGGTGCTTAACCAACTGAGCTACGCAGCTGCCCCAACCACGACCACCTTCTAACTGGTCTCTCCCAGCTGCAGCCAGTGGTCTTTCTAATCCAGCTGTATCATGACTCTCCTCTGCTTCAAACACCTCACTAAGGACCCACTCAGTCCAAATCCTCTTAACATTGCTGATACTGTCTGCCCGCCACCTTTACCTTTCCAGCGTCACCTCTCGCGCCGACCCTGAAACTCTCCTCGCCCCAACATTACTCAATAGCTATTAGTTCTGCTGTCTTCTTCTACATAGGTCTTCGGACTGTGTAATCTGGCCTGGAAATCTTTCTCTGTCCACTTCCATCCACTTGCTCCAGGCTAACTTCTATTCCTTTTTGAGTGTTCAGCTTACACATCACTCCTTCCAGGAAACCTACTCTACCTCCCAAAATCTGGGAGGTATGAAAGGCACCATGGCACTCTGCTCCAGCAGGCATGGCGCCTAGTCCTTACACAGCATACTTACCTCATCTGTATTATTTCTCCCCACTGGACTGCGGGCCTTTATAGAGCAGGAACCCTGGCTGGTTAACTCACTACAGTGTTTCATACTCATGATAGCCTGGAGTCAAAGAGAGGACATCAAGAGGAAGCAAGACCAAACGAAGATGCTAACTCAATTCTATCTCTTTTGTGTGCTACTTTTTTGTTTCTTCTGTCTGTCATATATACACAGCTGCATATCATCCCTGTAAGCTTTGTTGCTATCATACATTGTGTTCAAAATAATTCATACTCTTCATTTCATTTTGATATTATTGCAATTTTATTTTCAGCATGAATTACTTCTAGACTGAACAAGTGTTGTTATTAATCTGGGGCAATTAATCAGTCCTATTCTAGGCTGCTTAGTTTCATCATGGGCTACTAGTTCCCACTGTGACAAATACAGAATACTTTCAGTGACTATGTTCTTAGAGTCTATGAAAAAAAAATCCCTTCTAGATCCTTTTTATCTCATTTATTTTTTTATTTTTTTACTGGTTTCAGGAGAATTTAGTGATTCATCACTTACATATAACACCCAATGCTCATCCCAAAAAGCACCCTCCTTAATGCTCATCACCCATTTAGCCCATCCCTCCACCTACCTTCCCTCCAGCAACTCTGTTTGTTCTTTGTATTTAAGATTCTCTTAGGGTTTGCTTCCCTCTTGGTTTTTATCTTATTTTACCTTCCCTTCCCCTGTGTTCATCTGTTGTGTTTCTTAAATTCCACATATGAATCAAATCATATGGTATTTGTCAGTCCCTGACTTATTTTGCTTAGCATAATACCCTCTAATTCCAAGCACGTTGTTGTAAATCGCAAGATTTCATTCATTATTATGGCTGAATAATATTCCATTTTATTGGAATACACATCTTCTCTATCCATTCATCACTCATTAGACATTTGGGCTCTTTCCATAATTTGGCTATTGTTGATAGTGTTGCTATAAACATTAGGGTGCATGTGCCCCTTCAAATCAGCATTTTTGTATTCCTTTGGTAAGTACCTAAAAGTTCAAATGCTGGGCGGTAGGGAAGTTCTATTTTTAATTTTTTGAGGAACCTCCAAACTGCGCGCCAGAGTGGCTGCATGAATTTGCATTCCCACCAACAGTGCAAAAGGGTTCCGATTTCTCTGCATCCTCGCCAACATCTATTGTTTCCTGAGTTGTCAATTTTAGCCATTCTGACAGTTGTGAGGTGGTATCTCATTCATTGTGTTGTTGTGTTGTTGTTCTTTTAAGTTCATGTATTTATTTTCAGAGAGAGAGAGAGAGAGAGAGAGAGAGAGAATAGGGGAAGAGCTGAGAGAAAGGGACAGAGAGAATCCCAAGCAGGCTCCACACTGTCAGCTCAGAGCACAATGCAAGGCTCAGTCTCGTGAACCACAAAATCATGACAGGAGCCAAAATCAACAGTTGAATGCTTAACCAACTGAGCCACCCAGGCACCCCTCTCATTGTGGTTTTGATTTGTATTTCTTTGACGGTGCTGAGATCCTAACTTTTAAAAATACAGGATTCTGGGGCACCCGGGTGGCTCAGTCGGTTGAGCATCCGACCTCAGGTCATGATCTCGTGGTCTGTGAGTTCGAGCCCCACGTCGGGCTCTGTGCTGACAGCTCAGAGCCTGGAGCCTGCTTCACATTCTGTGTCTCCCTCTCTCTCTGCCCCTCCCCCACTCATGCTCTGTCTCTCTCTGTCTCAAAAATAAATAAACATTAAAAAAAATTAAAAATACAGGATTCTGTAACTGGCCAAATCAGTCACCAAGCAGCTAGATTTCCTGTCCTAAAGATCAATACCAAAGGTTACTAGAATTATGAATATGACTCTAGTATCACTTGACAGCTCGATATTCATCTATGAATTCATATAAACTGTCCTTCAAGTTTTTTTTTAATATTTTAACTCCATACCACTTTAAAATGGTTAAAGTTCTTAGAATTCTGCTGAAATTTCTTTCATTTGCCCTTGCCTGCCTCTTCAAGTTTAATAGGATAGGAAGTGGTGTTTTTAATTTCCCACCAAGAGCATTCACATGATGGAGTTCCCTTCCACCCACACCAGCACTTACACACATGATTTCATACACTGTATCATTTCATCTTCAGAACATCCCACAATAACAGATACTCATCCATGAATTTTCAGATGACAGACCTGAAACTCGGAGAGGCCAAGTTCTCTCCCTTTCCAACCCTCTTCTTGCCGCCCTCCCTCCGTCTCTTCCTTTCTGTTTACTCCTTCTAACTCTGGGATGAATCCTTTGATTTAAGACAATTCTTATTTACATGTAGCTGGAATCTACTTCCCTGTGCATTGTTTTCTAAAAAAAAAAATGAGACTTAAGGCTTTGTTTTATCCCTTAGAACATTCATAAGCAAGATCCGCTTCTGTACAAGAGCTCTTGCCATATAAGAGATCCATACTCACTAACCTCAGTCAGTTGCTAAAATTGCTACTAACAGTGAACTAGTCTCTGCTTGTTTAACTTTCCTTCTCCCTAAATGAGTTTTAGCAGTGGTTTTTAAAACTTTCTGTGGCAGGCAAACTCTTTGTAAAATGAAATCCTAATACACATTAAGAAAAAAAAAAAAGATAAAATGCTACGGCTCTGACTGAAACGAATGTGAAACATCTGGAGTTCATGTCTTAGACCCCTCCCTCTTCACCCACTTGGCCCTTCCTTTCCGTGAGATCTCCATTTCAAGTAACCAAAAAGGAATCTCTGGGCTTCACAGTAAGCAGGTATAAGCCACTAACTACTAATACTCTTTTAGTCTTTCTCTAAGCAGATATGCTGGACTAACTCTAATGATCAAGTAATCTAAGGAATACAAACAATTAGAATAATTAATTGAAAATATCTATTAGTTTATCAGTCAGTCTATAAAATAACTGGACATAAACAAACTAAAAGTAATGCCAAAGAGCCGTTTACTTCCATGTTCTTTCATTTGAGGGTTTGTTGGACTCTTTGATGGATAAAAATTACCAAAAAACCTGAGAGATAAGAAGACCCACATAACTCCATGACCTATTTTTCAGGAAGGTCTCCTGAAAAACAAAAAAACTAGAGAAGAGATATTTCTCTTTTGAGAGTTTCCTAAAACTTAAGAAACTGATCAACACTGATTCTTCACTTTTTAAGACACATGGTTTCTCTGAGTCTCAGATTTCTCATCTCTAACATGATCAAGCTAGATGATGAATAGGGCCATTTCTAAAACTAACAGTTCATTATTTGATCAAACTGAAAGTTAGACTTTACATCTCAAGGAAGCTGAATACACAATAAAAGCTAGAGTCATTCCATGATTTTATTTTAAATATACAGACAGGGGCGCACGAGTGGCTCAGTCAGTTAAGCCTCAGACTTTGGCTTAAGGTCACATTCTCACAGTTCGTGAACTCAAGCCCTGCATCGGGCTCGCTGCTTTCATCACGGAGCCCACTTCAGATCCTCCGTCCTCCTCTTTCTCTCTGCCCCTCCCTCACCCTCACCCTCTCTCTCTCTCAAAAATAAAGTAGTAAATAAATAAATAAACAGACAGACAGACAAGCCACAAGTATGTAAACCGTAGTACTCAAACTACAGCACTGGTCTGAAGAATGGCCAAGTCAGTACTGTGCTAATTCCAGGTGCTTTAGAAAGTCTGTGAAACATTTTGGTAAGTCTGATTATTTCACATGATGTTATCTTGTTCAGAGTCATTTGGGGTCCTTTATTCTCTTCAAATGAGGGGTCAAAAAATATTCCATAGTGCCTTGTAAACAACAAAAAGTTTGAGAAACACTGCTATAAATCAATGTCAACCATTTACTACTAATTCATACTGAACTATGCAGGTCTAGAAATCATGTTTTCACCTTTGCACCTAGTGGAACCACATCTCATCTCCCGTCATTATGGAACGCCACCTCATCTGAGATGGGAGTGCTCTCCTCCATTCAAATGGCACAGCACCTCATTTCCCAAAGGAGTAGCAAGGCAAGTAATTGTCAACAATCATTGTAAAGGCACCAGATGGAAATTCATGGGATAAATAAGCACATTTATAGTGCAGTGGGGGATTTCAAAATTTCCTTTCAAATAGAGCCAATTAAGATACAGGAACTCTGACAGAAGTTCCACTCCAGAGGAAGAAAAATAATGCACTCCCCATGTCACTGTTTTAATTGGCTCCACAAAGAGAGCGTTTTCTAACCATTTGAAATCAAATCCTGCCAGAATGCATAAAATTTACTCAGTTATGTAGACAACACAATATGACTTTGAATGCCACAAAGCTTCCCAAGTGTCTTTTCAAAAAGTGACAGTATCAAGTTATTTAGCGGAAGGACCTGAGTGTTGTGCAATGAGATAACCCTCCATGCTGTAATCAGATGGAAACCCCAGGAATTCCAAATTTATCTACATTGTTGCTATACATACAGAAAAAAAGTAAATATAATGACCCAAATCCACTAAGAGATTATCTATATTTTATTTCAGTGTCTTAATCCCTACAAGTCTAAGAGTAGCATTTTCTTTCAGTGAGTTAACCTTATTTCCTTTAAGAATGCTTAAAAACTGCCCAAATAGACATGGATAGAAAATCAACAAAAGGGAAAACTTGAGTGTCCACTCCATATGAGAAAGTACTAAGGCTTACCCTTAATCAGAGAAGTGCATACTAAAATAATTAATATAGGGGCACCTGGGTGGCTCAGTCGGTTTAGCATATGGCTTCAGTTCAGGTCATGATTTCATGGTTCAGGCTCTGCTGTCAGCATGAGCCTGCTTTGGATCCTCTGTCTCCCATCTCTCTCTCTCTGCCCTCCCCCACTTATTCTCCCTCTCTCTCTCTCTTTCTCTCTCTCTCTCTCTCTAATAAAAACCTTAAAAAAAATTTTAAATAATGAATATGATATCCCTTCATACCCTCTGTAAAGGCAAATGGAAAATCAAATCATACCAAGGATGACAAGTTGACAAGGATGTAAGAGGACAAGCAGCGATGTGGAGAGTGTAAACTGAACAGCCAAATCCAAAGTCGATCTGGTCATTTCTAGATAAATTAAGTATGAATATGCATACAAAAGATTTATAGCATCAAATATTCATTGAGTAACTTGTATACACAGATACTACTAGAAAGGCACCAACAAACCAACCAACAGGCAATCATCAGTTGTGTACTCACTGTGTACAAGATACCAGACTAGACGTTGTTAAATGTACAAAAGATTAAAATATGAACCCACCCCTCAAGTTCTGTCACTTTGGTTTTATCGGGCAGGAATTAAATCTCAGAAATATACATGGAGACTATAAAATGGTGAAAGTACACATACATTACAGTAGACATCAAGGAAGCTTATTCAAACTAAGCTTGCAATACAACTTTTCCCAACAAAGCTCAATTCATTTTAAGAGCTCTTCTTTTGGAACTACCTTCAAAGTCTCTGGCACTTTATTTTGGAAATCCTCAATGGTGGCAAAGCTTATATTCGAAAGATGTAGTTCCTGTTTTAGTAACTATTGCCAAGTCATAAAGTAAGAACTTCTATGAGTGCAGTTCTTTAGACTTTATAGAGTATTCTCATAAACTCTATTTTGGCAATGTGTTTCACAATCAGACAGAGAAAAAAATAATGATCAAGTAGGGATACTTGATAGAAACTTGGTAATAAAATAGCGAAAATGATTTCTTAATATGCCATGAAATGGCTCTACAGGCAAAGGCAAAAGCAAAAGCAAAATTGTTCCAAATTCATTTTAAACAATGGCTGCAATAGCCTAAAAATAAATGTAAAGCCTTAACATCTCCTAAGGTAACAAGATTAGACACTTAGGTGCTGGTATTTCTTTGTTAATTTCATTATATTTTAAACTCCTGAGTGTTCACACAACTGCTAGACCTGATAGCACTGCCGTGTAGAGTAAAAAGTGGCAGAGCTAGAAGTTTTCAGTTATATTCTCTTCTCTTCTAATTATAGTAGGTTCTTCTATAACACTTCTTTTGAAGAGGCAGATGTGTTGTAATGTTAGTGAGACATTAAAAAATCAATTTGAGTATAATACAAGTTTTGCATTTGCATATGCACAATTTTGTCCACTAGAAACACTACACTAGGTGAACACAGAAACCCCATGCAGGTGAACGCAGCCATACAAGAAAACACAAAAGGCACACATCTCAAATATCTAAGAGCAACTAGTTCACTCTGTGCATTATCCCACGATGTTGTGTGTCACTCTCTTTCACATTTGTGAACTTGCCTATATGAAAAAACACTCTTTCAATGTCATATTTATGTTAAAGCATCCAGATTCAAAAATGCCATGAAGTACACACAGAAGGAAAGTCTTAAATCTTGAGTAAAAACTTGAAATAAGAATTTTGTGGTGACTAGGTGGCTCAGTCAGTTAAACACCCGACTTCAGCTCAGGTCACAATCTTATGGTTCATAGATTTGGGTCCCACATTGGGCTCTGTGCTCAGAGCTCAGAGCCTGGAGCCTGCTTCAGATTCTGTGTCTCCCTCTCTCTGCTCCTCCTCCACTCACTCACTCTCTCTCTCTCTCTCTCTCTCTCTCTCTCTCTCTCTCTCAAAAATAAATAAACAATACAAAAAAATTTTTTAAACTTTAAATAAGAATTTTGAAAGCAGGAGAACATGTTGCTCTCCTAAGCAATGTGCATAAAGAAATCAAGATTGCAGACTATCACAGACAATGTAAGGGAAAAAATACTCTATAGCTAGAACAATTCGACTGCTGTGAATTCATAAAGACACAGCCTAAATGAGTAGAAGAAATAAAGAGATTATTTAACACATACAGTGAATAAAAAAACAGCAAAAAAAAAAAATCAGAAACAACCCTTTTCACGATCAAAGAGAAAGCACCATCTATCTAAGAAGACCTTAAGCTTAAGCAGAAATTGCCAAATCCTGCATAATTGGCACCTTTTAGTGCTAAACAGAGTGGCAGGTGTGGTGGCTTCAAACATCTCTACAAGTTTACAAAACTGTCAGCTGTTAGTAGAAACCACAAGTGAAGACAAAAAAACTGTAAATTAATTTATAGCAGTGCTACCAAAATTAATTAAAGAAAGCCATACATCAGATCAAATTTTCAATTTGATGAAACAAGTGTCAAGTATAAACATATGCCTCTAAAGACCTAATCTCAACAGCGGAAAAATAGGCTCCAGAATTTAAGGCTGTAAAAGTTAGCAAATCTGTGTTACCCTACTTCTACTCCTTCACAATAACTCATTAGGAGGAACCCATTCTTTGTCCACCTTCAAAAGCGAATTCCAGATCCTTTTCAAGATAAAGTGCCATATTTACTTAAGTATTTATGGACATGGTTGTGCTACCACTTTTATTAAGTTTCTACCTTTTGCTTGTGGTGCTCCTAACCCCATTTTTCCCATAAGCCCTATGGTTTTTATTGCTTAAATTTGCATAGTGTGGTTATTTTGAGTTCATATTATTATTTTGTAGTTCATATAACTGCATAACTGCCTGTACTATGTGACCCTGAGGGAATACCTGTTAATTTGATCTACTGAATAAATTTGCCACTCAAAAAACTCTCATTCCCCCAAAATCAAGCATGAAATTTGATTTTTCTACAGAGTAGAAAGAGCCATGTGACCCCATCCAGCCAATCAGAGTACCTTGAACCCTGGCCATCATCGTATTTGAACATGTAGTCCAAACAGAGCCAAATGGAGTCCTCCTTTCAAAGAACTATGTTTCCTGGAGCTACCAGAAAAGAATTGTCATTATTTCTTCTGGGTCTCTAACAGTAAGAAAAATAAAAACATCTCACTGCCTAGTAGCCATCTTTGTAACCAGGGATGAAGAATAAATCCAACACAGAGTTTTAATAACATCATATAAACTTCCAGATCTAATCTAGAAGCTCGGTTATATGCACAGATTTTTTTCAGCAACCTGAGCCAATATGTACCTGAAAGTTTTAGCTATTTTAAGTAGAGTTTCTGTTACAGGGAAACCAAAAGCGGATTGATTAATACACCCTGCTTAGAGAAGCCTTTTGTGATGCCACAGACCCAACACTCCCCTATTATCTGTTCTACAAAACACTCGACTTCTCCTGTGGAGGAGGCATGGCACAGGTAATAGCACTGGATCCCTCGGAGCACTAAAAATTCCTTGAGGGTAGAAATTTTCTTCTGTTTACAACTATTTCCCAAGACCTCGCCCAGCATTAGCACCTCATGGAGGTTCAGTGAATGTCTGTTTAATGAATGAAGACTGAATGAGTGAACACACTGGACCACTCAGAGCCTGTTTGCTCATCTCTAAAATAAAATAGCAGGTGATTGTTGTCTGCCTTTTTTTTTTTAATGGGGACCTAATAATCTAATGTATGTGAAAGTGCTGTGCTGGCTATGAAGCAATAATTATTATTCATTCAGCATATACTTTAGTGCCATAGCAAAGAGGAACATAATGGAGTTGATAAAAGCATGGGTGCAGAAGTCAGAGTGGGTTGGAATATTAGCACTGTATCTTATTAGCTGTCTAATCTGGAACAAGTTATGTATCTTCTCTGACCCTGTCTCAAGGTTTTGTGAGCATTAAAAAAGTTAACACACTTAAGGCACTTAATTATATTTTAGGTATATGTGCCCTATCAGATATGGGCACAAAACAAAAAAGGGTTCTGTCCCCAAGAAGCTTACAGTCTAGTAAGAAGACAAATCATGTATATAAACGACTTGAACATAAGACAAAGTGGGTGCCCTAAAAGAGCAATGAAGTGCTATAAGACATCAGAGAAGATCACGAGAAATCAATCACTCTAGGTTTTTTTTTCTTCGTTTTTTAATGTATTACTTTAAAAAAATTATTATTGCGGGGTACCTGAGTGGCTCAGTCGGTTAAGCAACCAACTTCAGCTCAGGTCATGATCTTGCAGTCCCTGAGTTCGAGACCCACATCAGGCTCTGTGCTGACAGCTCAGAACCTGGAGCCTGCTTCAGATTTTTTGTCTCCCTCTCTCTCTGTCCCACCCTTGCTCACACTCTGTCTTTCTCTCTCTATCTCTCAAAAATAAACAGTGAAAAAGAAAATTTTAATTATTATTGGAGTTGACATGGAATGTTACATTAGTTTCAGGTGTACAACATAGTGATTCAACAATTCTATACATTATGCTATGCTCACCAGGATGAGTATAGTTACTATTCGTTATCATGCAATGCCATTATAATATCACGGGCTGTGTTCTCTATGCTTTACTTTTTATCCTCATGACTTATTTATTTTATAACTGGTAGTTTGTACCTTTTAATCCCCATCATCTATTTCATTCTTCCCTCTGCTCTGCCCCACCTGGAAACCACCAGTTTGTTCTCTTTATGTACGAGTCTCTTTCTGCTTTTTGTTGCTGTTGTTCATTTGTTTGTTTTAGATTCCAGATATAAGTGAAATGATATGGTATTTGTCTTTATCTGTTTGCCTTACTTCACTTAGCAAAATATCCTCTAAGCCCATCCACATTGTGACAAATGGCAAGATCTCATTGTTTTAATGGCTGAGTAATATCCCATTGTATATTTATATACCACTTTTCTTTATTCATCTATCAGGAGAAATCTGGGTTACTTTCATATTTTGGATATTGTAAATAATATTGCAGTAAACATAGGAGAACATAATTTTTTTTGAATTAGTGTTTTCATTTCCTTTGGGTAAATTCCCAGGAGTGGAACCCACTAGTTCTTTAAAAGTAAACATTTTTCCCTCTCTGAAGTTACTAAAGGATGTTCATACTAAGTAATATCTTCATTGTTAAGCAAGTCTTAAGAAACTCTTAGAAACACATTGCTATTTAACATAGTGTTGGAAGTCCTAGCATCAGCAATCAGACAACAAAACAAAATAAAAGGCATCAGGATTGGCAAAGATGAAGTTGAACTTTCACTTTTTGCAGATGACATGATACTTCACATGGAAAACCTGAGAGAATCCACCAAAAGCCTACTAGAACTGATCCATGAATTCGGCAAAGTTTCAGGATACAAAATCAATGTACAGAAATCGGTGGCATTTCTATACACCAACAATGAAGCAACAGATAGAGAAATAAAGAAACTAATCCCATTCACAACTGCACCAAAAACAATGTAATACCTAGGAATAAACCTAACCAAAGATGTGAAAGATCTCTACGTTGAAAACTATAAAAAATCTTATAAAGGAAACTGAGGAAGACACAAGGAAATGGAAAAACATCCCATGGATTGGAAGAATAAATATTGTTAAAATGGGAGTACTACCCAAAGCAATCTACACATATAATGCATTCCCAATCAAAACTGCACCAGCATTCTTCTCAAAGCTAGAGCACACAATCCTAAAATTTGTATAGAACCACAAAAGACCCCGAATAGCCAAAGTAATACTGAAGAATAAAATCAAAGTGGGAGGCATCACAATCCCAGACTTTAACCTCTACTACAAAGCAGTAATCATCAAGACAGTATGGTGTTGGCACAAAAACAGACACAAAGACCAATGGAATAGAATAGAGAACCCAGAAATAGACTCGCAAGCATATGGACAACTAATCTTTGACAAAGCAGCAAAGAGTATCCTATGGAAAAAAGACAGCCTCTTTAACAAATGGTGCTGGGAGAACTGGACAGCAAAATGCAGAAGAATGAAACTAGACCACTTTCTTACACCACTCACAAAAATAAACTCTAACTGGATGAAGGATCTGAATGTGAGACAGGAAACCATCAAAATCCTAGAAGAGAAAGCAGGAAAAAACCTTTTTTACCTGAGCTGCAGCAATTTCTTACTCAACACATCTCCAAAGGCAAGGGAATTAAAATAAAAAATGAACTATTGGGACCTCATCAAGATAAAAAGCTTCTGCACAGCAAAGGAAACAACCAACAAAACTAATAGACAACTGATGGAATGGGAAAAGATAATTGCAAATGACATATCGGATAAAGGACTAGTATCTAAAATCTATAAAGAACTTACCAAACTCCACACCCGAAAAACAAATAATCCAGTGAAGAAATGGGTGGAAGATATGAATAGACACTTCTCCAAAGAAGATATCCAGATGGCCAACAGACACATAAAACAATGCTCAATGTCACCCATCATCAGGGAAACACAAATCAAAACCACACTGAGATACCACCTCACACCAGTCAGAGTAGCTAAAATGAAGAAATCAGGAAACTATAGATGCTGGCGAGGATGTGGAGAAACAGGCACCCTCTTACACTGTTGGTGGGAATGCAAACTGGGGCAGTCGCTCTGGAGAACAGTGTGGAGGTTCCTCAAAAAAATGGAAATAGAACTACCCTATGACCCAGCAATAGCACCGCTAGGAATTTACCCAAAAGATATAGGGTGCTGATACATAGGAGCATGTGTACCCCGAAGTTTATAGCAGCACTTTTGACAATACCCAAATCATGGAAAGAGACTAAGTTATCATCAACTGACGAGTGGATAAAGAAGATGTGGTGTATATATACAATGGAATACTATGCGGCAATGAGAAAGAATGAAATCTGGCCATGTGTGGCTACATGGATGGAACTGGAAGGTATTACGCTAAGTGAAATAAGTCAGTCAGAGAAAGACAGCTACCATATGTTTTCACGCATAGGTGGATTTTGAGAGACCTAATAGAAAACCATGGGGGAGGGGAAGAGGGGAAAGGAAAAGAAAAGCCACAGAGAAAGAGGGAGACAAAACATAAGAGACTCTTAAATACTAAGAACAAACTGAGAGTTGATGTGGGGTATGGGAGGGGGGAGAATGGGTGATGGGTACTGAGGAGGGCACTTGTTGGGATGAGCATTGGGTGTTGTATGGAAACCAATTTGACAATAAATTGTCAAAAAAAAAAAAAAGAAAGAAATTCTTAGAAACAATGGTACTAAGCTTCAACCACTGAATTTCCTATTCCTATTCCTATTTCCATTGTTCTACAAATAAATCCAAAAGCATTTAGATGCAAACTAGAAAAAAAAGTTGTATACAAGCTTTCAACCACAGAAATGTGCATGGCTTCAATATGGTCATCTCGCCTATGTGATCTTGCTCTTCTTACATCCTTTTTACATCATCTCCTACTACTCTTTCCCTCATTGACTTGTCTCCAAATTGTTGCTACCATCAAAGGATTCATAAGCTGCCAGGGGACCTTGGCAGTCTGAAGTAAAAGTCTCCAAAAATGTCCTTCATCTAATCTCTGGAATCTGTGAATATTACCTTACATGGTAAAAGCGATCTTGTATATGTGATTAAGTTAAAGGCCTAGAGATGTGGAGATTATCATGGATCATCTAGGTGGTCCTGATATAATCATAGGGGCCCTTACAAGATAAACGCAGGAGTCAAAAGAGAAAGCCATAAGGGTACCTGGGTGGCTGAGTCTTTTGAGCGTCCGATGTTTAATTTTGGTTCAGGTCATGTTCTCATCATAAGATTGAGCCCTGTGCTGGGCTCTGTATTGACAACTGTTTGGGATCCTCTGTCTCCCTCTCTTTCTCTGCCTCTACTCCACTAACACACTCTCTCTCACACTTTCTCTCTCTCTCAAAATAAATAAATACACTTTAAAAGAGAGAGAGAGAGAGAAGACCATGTGGTAATGGAAGCAGAGATTACAATGATGTGTGTTGAATGGGAGAAGAGAACATAAACCAAGAAATACAGGTGACCACTAGATTCCCAAGTAATTGCAAGCAATCAAATTCTTCCCTCTGAGTGTCTGAAAGGAACCAGCCCTGCTGATACCTCGACTTTAACTCAGTGAAAATGAATTTGGACTTCTGACCTCTGGAACTGTTAAGAAAGTAAACTTGTATTGGTTAACCCACTAAGTTTGTGATGATTCCTTAAAATAGACACAGGAAATGACAATACTGAGAAAAAATGACCCCTATTCTTTGATTTCTGCTCTTATTTTTAATGACAAAGAATGTTACAAAGCATCCAGATGACTCCCAACTGAGAGTTTATTTACAGATGGGTAGCAACTGGGTGAAAATTATTAGATCTTTCTACCAATACAATCCTCTTTAAAAAACTAAAAGGCTAACTTCCAAAAGCACAAAAATATCTTGGGAGTGACCCAGGATTTTGAGCGAAGTTAAAACCCAACATCTTGGAGTTGAAAGAAATGTTCTCATTGTCTCCACTCTTACATGTTAATTTGATGGGAAAATTCATTCCAAACCAAAGTTGAGAACTTGAGAGGCAAAGCATGATTATAAAGGAGTCTGATTTTTATCGAGCACTCTAGAAGTCCATCATCCACATGCCTGTTGTAATCTTTAAAGTCGACTCTGGAGTGAGGAGACGGGAACACACTCGTTCAACTATTTCTGTACCACCAACACCTCTCCACCCACATCCCACACGTTGGTCACATGATCACCTTTTCCGCTGCCTGCCTTTTCACGTGCTGTTCCCTTGCTTGCAGTATCCTCTTCTATTTATTAACTCCAAGACCTAGTAAAAGGCATTCAATTTTATATATTTTTCAAGACTCAACCCAAATATTGTCTCCTTCAGTAGGTAGGTTTCTTTGACTTTAACCCTAGACCAGCTCCCTGCTTTTTGCCCCACACGTCATCTTGGTACAGAGTATCGTTCGCAGCTATGCCACTGTTGTAATTACTTGTCTATGCATCCGTTCCCCCAGCTACCTGGAGGTCTCTTCTGGCCAATGACTATGTCCTTATTCATCTCTGAATCCTAAATGCTTACTAATGTGCCTGGAACATAAAGGGCATGAAAAATGTTTGTTAAAGAAATCAGCAACTTCAGAAAACCAGTGTCAAGGACTTATTACCTATCTCCGTTATCTACTGTATCTTCAAGACTTGACTCCAAAAAACATTTGTTTCTAAAAATCAAGTGTACACTTGAGAAAAAGTTGCCACAGTGGAGGGTCTACAAAACAGTGTGTGAGTAAAAGCATGGATTCCGGACTTAGACCTCCACTCCAATCCACCTCCATGACCTGGCTCTTCTTACATCCTCTTGACTTCATCTCTGTCCCTTACTTACTTGTCTCCAGCCAAACTGTTGTCCCTCCTGGAAACCTACTGAGTTTTCATGAAGATAAAATGAGACAATAGGCACAAAAGCATTTGGAAATATCAAAGAGTTACACAGATATCTGCTACCATGATTGCTAGTACAAACAGCCAGTCATTATAATATGGAGGATCCAAAACTTACACTATGTCTGTCAGTGCCCTTCCTTCCCCTGGAAGCAGTGAAAATAGCTCCCCTCTCCCTCCCTCTTCATTGGTCCAAACAAACAGGAGGTATGGCCTTGTCCCAGGCAGATCCAAGAGCCAGAAAGGGCAGGTTCCGGAGTGTTGGGGACCCTGCAGTGCCTGAGGCCAGCTCTACCTCACACAGCTTACCAATGTACACCAATATATTCCTGATTCTGAATTTGATTTCTGTCTCTTGGAACAAAGAGAGATTCTTGACTAATGCATATCCTTAACCACAAAGTAAAGAGGAGCAAATTCTTCAAATTATTTCTTCACAACACTCAAATGAATAGGTTTCTCAAGCTATTTTTTAAGGAGAATAGTATGAATACTTATCAGGCTTTGTGCTTATGAACATGATACTGCATTACAGATGAATCTAGAGACAGACAAACACTTCCATATAATAAGAGTGGCAACAGGCAGAGCGTGGTAGGGATCCAGGAAATCCAAATCTTAAAAGGATGCCTTCAGACAAGGGACTCTGACCCTCTGGACCTCATTTTTTCATCCAAAAGATGCCAGGACCCATCCAAGTTCTAAACTACCAGCAAACATACTATGTGGTTCAGACACAGCAGCACTTCCATGGTTTTTTTAAGTCAAAAATTTAAATGTCTTTTAGTAAAGAAAAACAAAAGAACTTCTCCACAGGATTTAAATGAAAGTTCAAATATCCAGAATACTTAAGAGATCATTTCACAGTTTTTTAAAGCAAAACCAGAGCCATCATTCAGTATATGATTAATGAACCGAAAATAGGAGATTACCAGGAAAGTTACCTTTTTATGAACTTATCTAGCTTGCTGGATAAAAACCGATAAAGAGAACTAAATTCATCCCCTGCTGAAGTGCAGCTAATTCTATAATCAATCACAGCCGCATCCTTCAATATGGCAACAAGTACTCGCCGAGCAACAATTGTATGCAGGACACTGTGACAGGTGCTGAGGGGAAGGCAGGAAGGGATAAACTGGATTTATAATCTCACCTCCCTGCTTAAAAAGCCCCCAATGGCACTGTACTTGGACTGAAATCCACATTCATTACATGACCTTTCAGGCCTGACTTTGAAGACTCCCACCTTCCAAGCATCTTCTGCCACTCTCTCCCTCAACCTCCTTCCTCTCAAGTCCTATTTCAGATCCCGGTGTAGCCAAACATTTTCTTGCTTCAAGAACTTTGAATATACTCCTACTTGATATTCCATCTGCCTGGAATGTTCCACTCCTACTCGCACCATGGCTGGCTGGCTCCTTCCCATTCGTGACGTGGGAATTAAAGGCGACTTTTTCCTAATCACACCCTCCCTCCTCCTGCACCCCACTGTCATCACTGTTAAATTCTCTTTCTCAGCCCCGTGTTCATTCTCTTACCATGGCTTCCCTCAAGTGGTAGTTGTATCTGCTTGTCTCCTTCGGCTCTGCCTGGGTATGGGGAAGGGGCAGGGTATTATCGTCTATTTTATCAACTGCTATATCTGAAGTCGCCAGCATGGTACCAAATACACAGAAGTCACGCCATGATGATTTACAGAATTAATGAATGAATGAAAAGAAGAAGATTCACAGAAGTCCAAAAGCTATAACATAAGGTAGTATACACTGAGTGTTTATAGGGTAGGAGAAAAAAGAAGCAAGCGTTTCGAGCAAAATTGTGAAGGAGAAAAGTGTAAGCATGGTCTTCTGTCAGGTATGCGAAAGGACATAACTGGTGGGACAGCATCGTGTAGGGTCCTGTATTTATTCCATGAACAAAGGGGACTTGTTTAAAGTTTCTAATAAGGAGAGTAAAATTGTTATGTCTGTGTTTAAGAAGAATCAGTCTTGTTGTCAGTACAAATGTATGAAGGATAGAGACCAGAAGAGAGTCATACCAATAGGCCAGGCCAGTGTACCACAGAAGATAAAAGAGTCAGAGGAAGGGTGCCTGGGTGGCTCAGTCAGTTAAGTGTCTGACTTCGGCTCAGGTCATGATCTCATGGTTCATGGGTTCAAGTCCTGTGTCGGGCTCTGTGCTGACAGCTCAGAGCCTGAAGCCTGCTTCAGATTCTGTGTCTCTCTCTCTCTCTGCCCTTCCCCTGCTCATACTCTGTCTCAAAATAAAATAAAACATTAAAAAAAGGTTTTTTGTTAAAAAAAAGAGTCAAAAGAAAAAGTAAGACTACACAAAAGAACTTTTGCAATTGGTTAGACGACAGAAAACAAGAGAAGAAGAAGAAGCAGATTCTCCCAGGGCTATGTCAAGGTTGAAAACTGAAAAATCTGGGAAGAGTGAAGGTTCTGGGTTAGACAAGAGATATGGTGAGTTCGACCCTGCCTACCATTTAAAGCCAAACAGAAGAACCAGACTCCACGAGTTTGTTACCTACGGCCACGTTCTCCTTCTGCTATGCAAGTCCCTCTTTTACATTGTCTGTTTTTTCTTTCTGTAATTGAATTTGCCTTTAGTTTTTTTTTTTGGGGGGGGGGATTTATAAAAATAATTTAAAATACACACAATACAGATGTGCTTAAAAGAGGAAGTGAAATCTCCTTCCAGGTACCTCACATACCACCTCCTCCACAATAACCTCTGTTCACAGCCCGGAATACCCATTCCAGGAGACTTTTTATTATGCATGTATTAGCTCACTTAAAAACAAACAAACAACATAATATTACAAGCAGTCCTGTAAGCTGTCATATATATAGATTTTTTTTTTACTTTATGTATTGTGAACGTTCTACTTGGTTAATATAAAGATTTCCTACTCATCTTTTTAAAAGGACAGTTTGGTATTTCATTGTGGTATGGTCTTCAATATATTCAGCCAATCTCCTATTGGGGGCTCTTTAACATACTTTCATTTGTTATTATTATAAGCAATACCTCAGGGAACACCCTTGAATGTGCATCTTTGTGCAGCTATTTGGTTCATTTCCACAAACACATGGCAGAAGTAGTGAATGGGTCCACCTTTCTGGAAAGCACTTATAGGAAGGTCAGCAGAGCTCAGAAAGGCATCAGGGACACAGCCTGGGGCCCAGCCATTCAGACATTCCTTTATGAGAGGACAACATGCAAATCAAGAGGAATATCTGGGGTGATTCACTGCAAGGTCAAATAGGTCTTTCTGTACAAAAGATACAGCATTCATCACCCCAGCTCTTCAGGAGACAAAGTTTTCTGTAAAATAAAGCCAGAACTTGAAAGGAAGGCCTCTTGCAGTTTTGCAGTTTTTCTGGGTTTTTTTCCTTTTTTTTTTTGGTTTTCTAATTTAGGCCCAACACCATGACTAACACTGTGTGACATTCCTGAACAATTCTAGTTACCTGCTCCTGGCTGCTCTCACAGTGTTTGGTTCACACCTCAACTTAGTACTCTTTCTACCAGAGCATGACAATTGATTTATTTACCCACTTCCCAGTCTAGATTCTGAGCTTCCCAGGAACAAGGACCCTCTCTTACCCATTACTGTACCTCGGTGTCTAATGCAGAGTAGACTCTCAACAAGCATCCACTGTATGAATGAATGCTTGGACAAATGTATAAGTGAGCAAATGCATGAGAGGCCACATAGTAGAACTATTTCCAGTATTATCAGAAAGGTTTTTGGGGAAAGAGAACTGCTGTTGTTGTTTTGATGCATTGCCACTATCAAATTCTCACTGCATCTCATAAAATTCCAGGAACTGGAGATCTATATAAAGAGGCAACTGCTATCCCTTCTATGGGCTGCCACATGGCGAGTGCGCCTCCGCCACCCTGATGAAAATCACAGCAGGAGATCCTGTGCACAGTGCATCCAGCAGGCCCTAGCCTACCTCCATGCAACTGCTGATGGCTGGGTCCCGAGGCACCGCTAAGTCACACACATGTGATCAATACAATTTTTAGTATTCCCACAGGCACAGAGGTCCCACGTGACTAACGGGAATAAGGTCATGAGAGTGAACAGGATTCAGGGTAAAGACTGAAACCAGGCCATAAGTTGTGCCTGAAGAAGCTGGGCGCTTGTAGCCCGGAAGACGGAGAAGGAGCCGGGGTGAGTGTGGTTACCTCCCACATATACCACAGCAGCCACCCTGAGGGGAGAACGTCAGATCCGCTGAGAACACAGAATCTGGAATCAATGAACCGGATGTGACCTGAATCCCAGCTTTGAAATGTATTATTATTTGAACCTGGACAATCACTTAACCTCCCCTTGGCTTCAATATGCACATCCATTTGGGCATCATGATAATTACCTTACAGAGTTCATGGGAATGAGTTAATATCTAAACTCAACACACTGCTTGAATCTCTATCTTTTAATAAATGTTCATGCAGCTAGTAGGTTGGACAAGATTCAAAGGATGTAATCATAAGAGCAAGTTATTTTTGATTGCCACTGCCCCTAACATCTGGTCAGTGGTTTAGCTGAAGCACTATCCTAGATAAAAACGTAAGCAGTTCCAGTGGTATTTCTGACAACTCTTAGAAAGCTTTATCATCACTCTAACTCAGTACCGGTGGTCACTGAGAAATCAGCAAGTCTAGTCTACTGGGCAAAACACACAACGTTCTTCTCTCTACAGCAGGGCCTCTCTCTCTGCCCTCCCCCACAAGCCACAGCCTGTTGTGGATAGGCCATCTGCCTTTGACAATGGGTTGTGGTCCCCAAAGGCTCCTCTCTCTTGCTTCCCTCCTTCCCCTCTAGGTAGCTGCCATGTGTGACCTGTTTAAAGTCCATGTGGGAGGGGCCGGAGAGTTAAGAGGGCTCCTGTCCTTTGATGGCTTTCTGTTGCCTGCACCTGGCAGATTTTTAAAGTGCTCTCTCTCTCTCTCTCTCTCTCTCTCTCTCTCTCTCCCTCCCTCTCACAGATAAGGTGATGGGTTCTCCCTGCTAGGTGCCTCCACTGAAACTTCCTCTGGGGGGCTGAGCTTCTGTGCCTTCCAGTAGCACAGAGCCCTCACCTTGGCATGCTGTCTTCTTAAGCAGGAATCCTTTTAAATGACCGCTGGCCAACAGACATGCCGCAAGTTCTCTATGTGGCTCCAGAACTTTGCACCTCTTTGACCCCATAAGAGGGGAGGGCAGTCACACTGAAGAGCAGCCCCCTCCTCCACATGCTGCTTGAGTTTTCTCAGGGGTGGGTCTGGCTCCAGACTTCTGCCCAAGGGGGTACCACTGATGACTTTCCTGCTGGAGTTGAGGACAGGGGGAGACACTCTCTATGGCCCCCACTTGGTGGTAGGCAGGAGCCAGGAATCTCAGCACAGCATTTTCAAGGAAACCCTTACAAAAACATCTTTTTATTGTTTTTTATATTAACCCTCCTTGTGATGGAGGGTTTAATGGTCATCCAACTGGTTTTGGGTTATCCACCTTAGAATCCTGCATATGGACCAGCGCCTCCTTTGAAGCACAGCACCTGTTGCATCTTGGTGCTTCAGAATTGGTGAATTTTGTGTCCTGTTACACTCATGACCACAAACGTTCTTCTATATAGAAAATTAAATAGCCTATAGGGTTCCAGATTCAGCCAGTGTCTCTTAGAGTTCTTTTCAACTCAGACCATTCCTTTTTGAATGAACATTTATTTGTTTACATTTACTTTTATGGAAAAGTTTGAATTAAAAAATGGCCTACGATCTGATCAGTCAATGATGGCTTAGATAAGAACTCTATGCACTTATCGTTTTATCTCCCTGGAATGATCCCCTCCCCCTCTTTCCTAGGTCTTAGCATGGTCTTAAGCATGTCTGGGCTCATTGCTGCCTCAGTTTCCAGCTCAACTATCTGAGTGGCCTTGATTTATAGCATCAATTATTTTGCAGCAAATATTCATTGCATGCATTGTCCCCAGGAATCGAATATAATTCTCCACCTCACTGTTCACGAGGCTTGGCCATATGACTTGCTTTGGCTGCGGGACAATGATGCAAACGAAGGCCTTCACTGGGCTTGCACAGTTGGGCTTGGCTCTTTTGCACTCTAGTGATTTATCATGAAAAGAGTCTCCCAGAGAAGCTGGTGTGCTTTCCACCTGGGACCCAGAATGAACAAATATAGAGCACACTTGAGTGCAATCTGCAGCCTGCAAACTCAAATGATTGACCCACAACTTCCCAGCATGCCCAGCCTCATCTGCTGAGTCACAGTTGACTAGCAGAACTGAACAACAGAATAAATGCTTGTGGTAAAGCATCTAATTTAGGGTGTTTTATTTTTGTTTTGTTTATTGTATGGAGCATTTAAGGGGCAACAGTTGATGGTTATGCTATTTAAAATGATCCTCCCCCTACTAATCTTTAATTAATTTTGTTAATCTTTTTAGCTCTTAGAACTCTCTGGTGTTACCTTTTCTATGTTTTATTATTACTCCCTATTTCCTCAGTAGACTTAACTTTCTGAAAATTGGGATCTTGTCATTCTTATAGACAGCATTACATTGCCTGGCACAGTAACCTTTGAAAAAATTTTTGTGGAATAAATGACTGGATGATTAGTTATGCAACTTTAAAAAGCAGTAAGTACTAAGTGAAAATTTAAGTTTTTCTTCCTGTGATCTCTCTCCCCAAAGGTAACATTTCTAGTATAATTCTTATGTATTCTTCCAGGAAAAAAGGAAAGTCTATGAGAGCACAAGGGAGAGAGGGAGGGAGGTGATAATTGAGAGAGAGGGATGTTTATTGTTTTTATAAGATTCAGGGGCTACTTCTATACTAATGGGATCATACTGCTGTTAAATAACAAAAATTCAACTGACTAAATTTTAAAGATCTAATTGGCTTTATTAATCAAGTCATGAATTGGGCAGCAAGCCTGTCTAGCAAGTAGAGGGGAGCTCCAAAAGGATACAGAAATGGAAAGGGTTTTAAAAGTAAAGAAGGAGTGGGGAAAAAAGGAAATTATTAACAAAGAATCCATTGTTTTAGGCGAGGTCACCCACCTAAGGGGAATGAAAGGGGTCTATGAGTAAATATCCTAGTGCTGACTAGGAAATTCCCATGTCGAATGGGTAAAGGTTACACTTCTGGGGGCACTGAAACTGCAGTCAGATTATGTATTAATACCTAATCGGTTAGTACACCGATTAATACCTAACCATAAAGTGACACCACTTGGGACCTTGTGGTTTTCTTTCTACCTCTATTCACTGTGCCCTTCATGCTGTTGTTGTTTTAACTTTAAATATATGTTGGAGATCTTTCAATATCCACTCCACTGTTCGTTAACAGCAATGGCACGATACCTCACTGACTTAATTCAGCCACTCTGCCTTTGATGTGGTTTTTAAATTTTTCCAGTTCTATTTGGTTCAGTTATTACAAATGATGCATCTGAGAACGACTTTGCATATTTCTCATGAACAGAGATATAGCCCATCACACCACGGACATTCTGAAACTCTGGCCTGGAGAGAGGAACACATCTTGTTGGAAATACCTAACTTTTATGCCCTACCAGTTGAGAAGATTTTACAAAAGCTTAACTCTCTATAGCTTGGTTAACAATATTCATTGTTTCTCATTTCTTAGCTATAATATTTTTAGAATATTGCATATGAGTCTTTTCATCAATTGGCAGCCTCTCCTCCCTCTAACCCTCTAAAAAGCCAACCTCCCAGGTTGAGAATTACTATTCCGAAACATCAGGTTCCATTGTAATTCCTTCAGCCCAGAGATTAGAAAGTTCGGTACTATCTCCTCTTCAAAGAGCACAATGATCAAAAAACCAGGGCCAGCTACAATGATTTTAATCCCAATAACAAGAGAGTTTAATTGAAGAATTAAATGACCACAAAACAAAACTAAGGAAAAAGAACAAAGAATCAATTCTAAACAAACGTGAGGCAGGAGATTTCTGCTCTCAACACTTATCTTTTCAACACCAGTGAGCAAGCCCGGGTGCCAATCCAGCTCCTCTACCAGCACTGTCTGCAGGAAGGTAGGTAAAGGAGAAACTGCAAATCAACAGTCTCTTCACCTTTGCTTTGCTCCTGACAACATGAATCTCATTCGCCTACTCAGGGTGCTCCTGATGCCTAAAGAAATACACATGGCTACTACAAAGTTGGAAATAGAAGAAATAAAGAACTACCAATTGGAAGGATCGCTGTAATACAATGAACTGTATCACAATACACAGGTATGTTTCAAGAAAGTGATACAGCTGAAGAAAAACCCTTAGAGTGGTCATGAAGATTAAATGAGTCCTGGGCACATGGTAAGAGCTAAATAGCAGATACCTGTTATGATTAGTACTATTATTATTATTAAAATAAGCAAAGGTACACTGCAAAAGTAAAGTGCCATAAGAGAGAGAAATTTTATGAAAATTAAAGATGTTATTGTTGTTTTTTATAGTGAGTTAGCAGAGAGATCAGAAAAATCACCGAAATGGTTATGGGAAGGGACATTAAGCTTCATTTCATTCAAATGTCTTATTTTTTATCCATCTGAGTAAACCTAAAGTCCAAATGTGACTTGCACATCGCCACCAGCTGGTGAGCGCTTGAGCTACCTGATAATCTTTCACAGTTGCTGGGCCCTGGATTTGATTTGTCCATCCAGACTAAAGGGGCCAGTCAGGAGGAGGATGAATAGTATAACTGTATAGTGTCACCTTGGCACAGGCTTCAGAGTCAAACACAAGAGATGCCCCCATCCAAACTCAGCCATTTAGTGACTGCTTACACTTGGACTTGGTCAAGCAATTTCACTTTCCTGAGACTCAGGTATCTCATCTATAAATTGAGGAGATTAATATATGCCCTGCAGAATGACATGACTAGGAAAGATACTTAACACCATTAACACCATGTGCGCTATATAATGAGGGCTCAGTAACTGGCAGGCATGGTCATCATTATGATGATGATGATGGTGGTGGTGGTGGTAATGGAGAGGATGATAGAGAGCCTAACAGGGAGGAAGCTAAGGGGGATAGTGGAAACTGCTTGCGGGTCAGAAGTTGTTTTGCTTTAAGGCAGATTGATGAATTTATGTACAGAGACAGGACACCAGTTACCTCATGGAAAAGTTCCTTGGGTCCTGGCAACAAAGCCAATGACTTAGAAGCTGTTTGACCCAAAGAATTTGAGGAGAAATTGATGGCAACTAAGATCTGAAGGTCAACAAAGGGCTGGGAGTTGAAGCCAAGTGACCTCTCCATTGAGTTCAGGAGAAGATAAGAAAGGCAAGAGCCTGTATTAAAATATAGTACTTCACTGGTTAATAATACATTTGATCATTTTTTTCCTGATGGTGAACACGTCACCATAATTACTCTTGTCAGTGAAATATGCACACTGCTGACTTATGGATTCAAAGACTATGACACCCTTGTCCACATGCACCCTTGTACACAGAAAGTTCTAAGCGATTAATAAATACAAGCATCATTATTTTGCATCATTATAACCTGTGAAGAATGTGTTGCACTCTGGAAGGAAGAAAAGAACAAGTAAAATAAATAAGCACCAGAGAGGAAAAGAGGCAGGAGATGGGACAGAGAGAGAGGTGATATGAATCACTTGTTACACAGTAATGTTCTGTATTACACATAACTGAAGTATTAATTTCAGCCCCTTGGCTTTGATGCAAAAAATATTTTCTCTGTCAAGGTTAATCTCTAAATAGTACAATGCAAATTCAGTACAATAAAGTTTGGCACGAACTGGAGGCTTCGTCACATCTTGAAAAGTTTCTCAACCACACCTCCATGACCAAATACCACAGTAAACTGACCACAAGCTCCCTGAAGACTATGAAACCATACAATAGAAGGCTATTAGCCTTTCAGAATGGATCGTATCCATAAGGAGAGAGGGGGGAAAAAGCCACAATCACTACAGACCACATGAAATGAGAAACTACACTTGCAAATCATCTTTTTACAAATTTTACTCATGCAATGACAAAATTCTTGATGACTTCCATCATCGAGATGTATCAAAGTGGGATACAAAGACTGTCCTTCCCCTGGCAACAGCAGGAGGAAACAGTAAAGTTAGGTATAAGCATACATCTGTAGAGGTGCTTAGCAATCAGGAAAGTCAATTTGTCATGGATGTTATATCCTGGCCCTACACATATCTCAGAACATTATAGGGAACTCCTATTCAAGGTGTTCACTTAGGAGACTAAATAGCTGAATTAGGAGCAGACACACAACACCAGACCAGAGCTGGATGGGCTATACAGATCATTCAAATCTACCAGAGTTTGAGAACATAGGAAGAACTCAGATCCTGAAACAGACACACCCAACATCCTGTACAACTTGGGGCATGTTCCTTACAGCTATTAATGTCAACCACAGTAAGCAAAAGATGAGACGGGAAACACCAATGTTAATCTTTTGCTCCCAGAGACACTTGATTTCACCACCTGGCTTTGCCATTTAGTAACTACTTGTGGCTAAATGAGTCATCTGAGCTCTCCAAGGTTCAGCCTTTCCATTTCCAAATTTAATATCACCAGCCCCATTGACAGTTATAAAGATTAAATGGGGTAATATATACAAGACCTTCAGCATGTATCTGGCACATATGAAGATGGATAAAATATTGCTTAATTTGTGGGGCTATTGTAAGAATTAAATAAGTCGTAATATATGAAAATCATTTAGTGCAGTGCCTACACTATAGTAGATACTCAATAAATACTAGCTCATTGTTACTATAGAGACATAACAAGCCCTTGACATCCCTTCTAGCTCTAAGCTTTCCCTGATTATATAACCTTTGTTTCTTGTTACTTAAACTTTAACCTGGGTTTCCTCTCTCCCAGCCCAGAATGTTGGCTCCCACCCTGCTTAGAAACGGAGTCAGAATATACAACCCCAAGTCAGAAGCCACAGTGAGGAGCTGAGGACCACCTTCCCACCTCTCCCTGCATACGGCCTTCCATCCTAGCCTGCGGTCCACAGCTGACAGGACAGTCCTGGTACCAGGCACCACTTCCTGCGGATAAGGACTGACAGACACACACATCCAGGTCTGGCATTTATCCTGGAAATCTGAGATCTAATTGAAGTTTGAGATGCTTTGAAAAAGGGTCAGTTTGATGCTGCGCCTGTGGCATCTTTGTGGTTGACGTCTCCCCACACCAGTATGTACGACTCATGCCTATCTCAGGCAACAGCTCGTTACCATTTAGGGTGAGGTAAATGCCATTTCTTGGACAGCTTATCAAGGAAGCACTCAATATGAATGAGCTATACCTAGAGAATGCTCAGCATTTCTCATAAACCAATAATATTTTTAGACTAATTCTCATCACATACAGCTGCAATAGTAGATGGACCACACTGATCAAAACAATAGCTAATGGTTACTGCTTGGTTAACTGTGGGCCAGGAACTTTATCTGAAACATAATCACACTCAATTCCTACGCCAATGCTAGGGGCAGATGCTGAAACTTACCAGGCTTCAAGTGACATTCGCAGTACATTTTATTGACCAACACGTCAACAATTTTTGTGGGGTGTGGGGTACTTCCCCCCACCGTGGGGGAGTTCCACCCAGTGGGCCATGGGAAGAGGAGGAAAGACCAACCTGTGCAATAAAAGACTACTACCTAGCAACAAGGTAAGAGCTTTTCATAATAAAAATAAGTTTCAGGAAACCTGAGTGGCTCAGTTAATGGTCTGACTTTGGCTCAGGTCATGATCTCACTGTTCGTGAGTTTGAACCCCACAATAGGCACTGCACTGACCGCACGGAGCCTGCTTCGGATCCTGTGCCTCCCACTTTCTCTGTCCCTCCCCTGCTCATTCTCTCTCTCTCTTGAAAATAAACAAACATTAAAAAATAGTCTCATTCCAAGTACAGCTCAAACTCCCATCCCCCTTTCTGGACCTCTGAGCGACTTTCACATGTGTCTCAGTAAGTGCACTGTATTTCTCATGAAAGTGCCTCAGTCCACACACACACTTCTGCATGCAGATCTAAGATAGGCCAGCATTGTTTTATATAAGTTAGATCAGCATTCTTTATTATTGCTGCCCTCATTTTATAAATGAGAAAACTGAGGCAGGGAAGTTCACAAGGCCACACAGCTGGTAAGTGCCACAAGGAGCACCTGAACCCAAGTGTGGTTGACTCCAGAGCCCACGGTCTTTATCATTATATACACACTCTGTAATTTAACAAATGGCAAGATGTGAATCCCAGCCAGGTGATGAAAATTATTCCTAAGTTTAAATCACCGAAATGCAGTTCTATTGTTTTTTTTTTTCCCCACCATGACTATGAAAGGGAAAGATACAAATACCATTCATGTATTTAACCACCATCAATTGCACACCAAACATCTACCCAGCACTCTGCTCATATCAGGACCATAAACATTAACGAACTAAGCGCCAGCTCCTGAGTAATTCACAGTCTGGAGGTGGAGAAATCGCTGTAAAAAAAAAAGAGTTATATAAAAGGAAATCAGTGTGTTCTCCAAAATCTAGTCAGGGTTACGAGAACACAGAGGGACCTGGCCTAGCCCACAGGCATGCCCGTGAACACATAAGGAAAAGAAAGACTTAGTGCAATTCAGGCCATAAAAAAAAAAAACAAAACCTGTAAGAGATTGTCCTTTTTAATTTATCCATCACTATGCATTAGCTACTGTATCCTCAGCTCTGACAACCCACTGGATGATCTCCTGTCTTACAAAGAAGGGCCAAGTGTATGTTTTCCCCACAAACTGACTCCACGATAAAGTGTTTCCTGGTGTTAGAATGGAGAGGTCTGATACTTCTATTAGTCTCATAGAATAGGTCTCAGAACAGTACAAACAGAAATAAAATAAAATATCGAGTCCCAGGATATGAGAATGTTATTTTCATAGTTTATGTGAATCCGCCCAGGTAGGGCACAGTAAGTTACTAATCTTTTTGTCTTAATAAATGTGTTTACCAGCTAGGAGAATGCAGCTTGATTCAATGTCTCATAGAGCACTCAATTTTGGTAAATTAAAGTTAATAGCATTTCTCCATGAGCTATGATAACATCTCATGGTGAATCACAAGGAAAATGCACCAAGTTGTATGGAAAGGTAGCAACAGGAGCCTCGTGCACCCTGGCAGTCTCTTACCTCGAGGAGACAAAGGTTAATGTGTGTCCTCGTCACAGTTCAGAGGTAGGTGGCTGTATGTCGCCCACTTCCCTGGATTCTATCCAGCTTTCATGGCTGCAAAATTGGGCTGACAGTAAGCCAAAAATTCTGTCTAGAAAGACATCAAAAGCAAAAAGTCGAGGGAGAACTATAAGTAGAAGGTTAGAAATAATTACGAGTGCATAAATCGTCAGCAGACAGCCCTGCAACTACTACTAAGCATGAAATTAAGCTGTATGCAATGAAATGCATTATTGATAAACTTTCAGTTATAAATTAAGGCTAGAAAAACTACATTTCCTCTCGCCTGTCTGTTGAAAAACATAAATGAAGCTCACTTTTGAACAAAGTTTTTTAACACTAAGCAGTGGTTTAAAAATAGAGTGTTTAATGGTCCACTTTGTAATTGATGCCATAACACACAGCTCCACAGCCAACACAATACATTGCGGTGTGATTATTTGCATAATTGTATAGTTCTCTGGGACTCCATTCAAACTAATGTTCCCTCTTCTCTCCTACTCCCTCATGCTGATGATTGGAAGCAGGGGATCTCCTCCCTCTGTGCCTGTGTGTCTTAACTCTGTAACTCTTGCCCTTTTAATTAGTCCTCTTTCTGTGGTGGGCGTCGAAAATGATAGGGCAGGCTGTCCATGGCCAGCTTGCTCTGTCTGAAGCCAAACTCACACTTAATTATAGCCCCTTATACTTGATCATTTCTCCATTTACTCAATGTTCTCATGGTCCATTATCTCATCTGGCTTTCACAACATCTCCATGAGAAAGACAGGGCAGAGACGACGCTTAATTTAGAGATGAGGAACAGAGCACTCAAGGCCACGTTAGGTGAAGAGCAAGCTTGGGATTCCAGATGTTAGTTCAGTTTTTTTCTACAATATGTTGTGTGCCTCCCATGGTATTTCATACATGGTCTGTAAACTCAGGTAATTAATATCAATGAGCGAATCACATCAGTGCAAGACAGCCGGGAATGGTGGGGACTATGGCAAAGCAGTAGGTATTGGGGGCAATGCTGTCTAAAAAAATGTCAGTTCAAAACAGTTTTAAATATGATATGGGTCAAAAGATAATGCGCTTAAAGATGGGTGGAAGAGGCAATAAATTTGGACCTTGGGCAGGCAGTGGTGATTCCTGTATTATATAAATTTGTCAGTATATATCCAAGGAATAAAAGCTCCCAATGCACACAGAGGCACACCTGGGAACCATATTCCTCCAACAACTGAGAAATTAATTCCCAATAGGAAACCTGTCCTTGGTCTTGAAATTTCAGTCTACTGAGAAATGATGGACATGCCTATCAAAACATCACCTCCTCAGGGAAGCAACTCATCAACTCCTCCCAATCAGAGCTAGGCAGGCTTTTTTCTAAAGTTTTATAGTCCTTTGCATACACTGGCATGAGAAAGAACTTTGTGTGCAATGCAAGAGAAACTGTGTAGCGATTTTGCTCCTAAACTTATCTTAGCATAAAGCCTGATCCTTCCTGGCACTCAATAATGTTTGACGATGCATTACAGAAGGTTTCAATAAAACTCATTTCCTCTGAAGGCAAGCAAACAAACAAAAGGAAGAGAGGTAGTTGAGATGAGACAGTTTCTAACTGTAACAGGAGCAACAACACTGGGCACTTATACTAGGTTCTTCAAGAGGCAGCAAAGGCTAGAGGTAAAGGGCATGGTATTAGACGCAAGGTAACCTGAATGCAAATTACAGCACCAGTACCAATGTGCTGTGTTCTATTAAGCAAAGACTCTAAAAATGCCCTGAGCCTCATTTTCCAATTCCATAAGAAAGGAATAATGATGCCCACCTCACAGTGCCATTACAAGGATTCAATGTAAAGAGAGTAAGAATTCCCTGTTATTCACAATTTAATACATTCAGCAAATAATGATGGAGCATCTGTGATCTTAAAGCATCTACCTGGTGCAGAGGATACTGGGCTAGTCCTTGACCTCATGCAGTTTCCATTCTAGCAGGTAGGATGGAGATTGACTAAGTAATATAAAACTATAACTGTGATAAGTGTTTTGAAGGAGACATTTATGGCACTATGAGATTAGGGGTGGGGAAATCAAACCTGTCTGGGGAAGCTAAGGGTCAGAAAAAAAGAAAGTAGCTGAGGGGCACCTGGGTGGCTCAGTCAGTTAAGTGTCCGACTCCTGGTTTTGGCTCAGGTCATGATCTCACGGTTTCATGAGTCCAAGCCCTGCATTGGGTTCTGTGCTGACAGCATAGAGCCTGCTTGGGATTCTCCCTCTCTCTCTTTCTCTCTCTGTCTTTGCCCCTCCCCCACTCACGCTGTCTCTGTTTCTCTCAAAAATAAGTAAACGTTAAAAATTTTTTTGAAATAGGGGCACCTGGGTGGCTCAGTCGGTTAAGCAGCCGACTTCAGCTCAGGTCATGATCTCACAGTCTGTGAGTTCAAGCCCTGCATCGGGCTCTGTGCCGACAGCTCAGAGCCTGGAGCCTGCTTCAGATTCTGTGTCTCCCTCTCTCTCTGCCCTTCCCCTGTCTCTATGTCTCTCAAAATAAATAAACGTTAAAAAAAAATTAAAAAAATTTTTTTTGAAATAACTTAAAAAAGGAAGTAGCTGGTGATCAGGAAAATCTGAAAAATGAGTAGGCATTCATCAGTTGGCAACAGGAGAAAAGCCTCTGAGCAGAAACAGCCTGAGTGAGGGTCCCCTGGGAGACAGTGAGTCAGAGCAGGACACACAAATTATAACAAAGTTAGGATACTTGAGTGATGCAAGTCATGGGAAGCATGGATGACGATGCTGAGGTAGTCGCAGAGACCACACCATGTGGAAATTTGTGGACTATTTCTTTTTTTAAATTTTTTTATTCTATTTTTGAGAGACATAGAGTGAGCAAAGGAAGGGCAGAGAGAGAGGGAGATACAGAAACTGAAGCAGGCTCCAGGCTCTGAGCCGTCAGCACAGAGCCCAACGTGGGGCTGGAACTCACAGACTGTGAGATCATGACCTGAGCTGAAGTTGGCCGCTTAACCGACTGAGCCACCCAGGCGCCCCTATTTCTTTTTTTTTTATGTTTATTTTTGAGAGAGAGAGAAAGAGTGGGAACCAGGGCAGAGAGAGAGACACACACAGAATCCGAAGCAGCAGGCTGTGGGCTCTGAGCTGTCAGCACAGAGCCGGATGCAGGGCTTGAACTCACAGCCATGAGAGCATGAACTGAGCCGAAGTCAGACACTCAACCAACAGAGCCACCCAGGCAGCCTGGAGTATGAACAAAGAAGAGCCTTTGAACCAGTCAGATCATATTAACTTTAGAAATGTATCACTCTAGCTGTATGGCATGTGAAGAATTAGGCAATGCAAAGGGGGAAATTAAATGGACATTATGTTCCACCAGATAATAACAAATGGTCCTTTAGGCTATAGCTTTGGCAATGAGATGAAGGAAAGTGGGAGAATAGTGCTTAGTGTTATTTAAGTAACCCTTATTATTATTACAGATATTACATGCATTATCTCATTTAATCCTCATAAAATCTCAGTAGGGAAGACCAATAGTCTCATTAAGTATAGAGAAAATAAGGTCTTGAAGACATCATGTGGTTTGCCCAGGGTCAAATGGTTGCCCAGAGGCTTGACTTCAAAGTACTTTGCACTATCCCAGGTGGCCTTTGGACAGGCACGCTACAGAATAAAGGTAGTAATGCCTTAGAAGATGGCACCAACTGAGTCAAAATTGTAACACAAGAGGGGCGTCTGGGTGGCTCACTCAGTTAAGCATCCAGCTCTTGATTTCGGATCAGGTCATGTTCTCATGGTTTGTGAGTTCGAGCCCCAC
Source organism: Paguma larvata (assembly GCA_030068075.1). Lineage (NCBI taxonomy): Eukaryota > Metazoa > Chordata > Mammalia > Carnivora > Viverridae > Paguma > Paguma larvata. Next base: position 45,291,626 of record CM057826.1, on the reverse strand, counting down.
ATCCGTCTCTATGCTGACAGCATGGAGTATGCTTGGGAGTCTGTCTCCCTTGCACACAAGAAAGGGTTGATCCTTGATTTTTGCTTAAACAAAAGAATGTTTTCCTTTTTTTTTTTTTTTTAATTTTAGAGACTTGATATCAAATCTGTACGACAAACAAATATAGTCATTTCAAAGTAACATGGCACTTTTGAGACAGAAGCTGTCAGGTGCTCATGTACATAGATCAACGAGTATCAGAAACAAAACATGTGCACTCCGGTTCACTGATAATTTGTCAAATTCAAAACTGTAGAACTCATGTTGACCAATATCTTTACCATCAAGGCAATGGTTTCTTAACATCATCACTGAAAATAAATGTAGCCATGATTTAATTTTGTGTACATTTATTTTTTTTTAAGATTTTATGTATTGATTTTGGGAGACACAGAGACAGCACAAATGGGAAAAAGTCAGAGAGACAGGAAAAGGGAGAATCCCAAGCAGGCTCCATCCTGCCAGCACAGAGCCCAATGCGGGGCTTGAACCCAAGAAGTTGTGAGATCACAACCTAAGCAAAAACCAAGACTCACACATTTCACCAGCTGAGCCATCCAGGTGCCCCATAATTTTGTGCACATTTATTCAAAACATTTTGCAGTTGCATTTACTTAGGTGCTAAGCAGGTCTAAAATTATCAGAGAACCACTTTGGCCCAAAAAGAAAAAATTTAAAAAAAAATCTAAATATGAAACCTAAAAGGGTTTTACAGTTATTCCACAGAGATGTTACCATCTCATCTCAATTGCATTCACAAGACCACCCCTCTTCCTTTTACCTGAGAGGTTAAATTCAAATGCTTACAGAGCGCCACCAGGGACAGCAAATGTATACCACAGTCTGGAGGAGTAAGGACCGTGACAAACCAGGGAACACATGTCCCACCTAAATGGCAATCGGGTTTCACTGAAACACACATCCCTCCACTGAACAGTGTCTCGGACACACATGTAACTCCGGCCATGGGCCAAAAGCAGCCCGCAAACACCAAGGCGTTAAATTGAGAAGGATTCCTAAGTGTTCACAAATTATTAAGTGCAATATCTTTTAAACTCTATTTTATAATGTAAAGTATGAAGGTTTTTAAAAATTCTTCTTCAAGAAAACTGTCATTTTAAGACACTGTTCTATACATACAGACTAGAAACGTAATTTTTAGAGAAATATTGTTCTTCCCACTAATTAAAAGGGACAAATACAGATTATTGTTTTTTCCTCCCAAATGAAATGCAGTCTTTAATGCATCTCTCGAGGGTGGTTTCCTTTTACCATCTATCAGATAACAGAATATTACATGTGGAACATGCCAACACTGGTCTATGCTTAAATAAACTCTCTGCCCTATGGTGGGACAAGATGCAAAGGAATGAGTAATGCATTTACTTTCTCTACATTCTTAGAACAATCCTCCCACACCAAAACTATTATTTATCTAAATCATGTAAAAATACCTTTCCTATTTGCAGTACATCTGTATGTTCATTTTGATGGCGTTTGATTATACAAAATTGTTACAAACACCCAGATTTTAATTGAAACAGCTATGGTTTGCTTCAAATCTTTTCAGGTTCCTAGTCCTCTTCTTCCCAAAGTCAGTTTAAAAGCTGAAATCAATTTAGAATCTTTAAGTGAAAGAAATGTTACTTCTCTCGAGCCAAATAAGCATGAATCGATATCAAAAAGCACCAATAACTAAAGTCATTATAAGTTCAACAAAAACAATTCATGCTGAAGTCACCTGAATTTTAAATAAGCTTACTTGTCTTGCAGAGTAGTAGAATTCCATAATTGTGAAATGTATAGGTTTTGGTAAAGAAGCTGCCAAAATACTTCTTGATCAATTTATGAACAAGAAGGAAAAAACAAAGGATAGATTATGATAAGATTAGGGTGATAAATGTATATTGGGTCAACCCGCCAGAGACAAAGAACTTGGATTCATGATTGATAGACACATGGGAGCTTACAAGAATAAAAGCATCTCTCGGAGTGTGCACCAAGGCTCTGTTTTGCTGCCTCGCCTATTTTGCATTCCCTTTCAAAATATTTTGGGGTGCCTGGGTGACTCGGTCAGTTAAACATCTGACTTTTGATTTCGGCCCAGGTCACGATCTCATGGTTCAGTTCATAGGACTGAGCCCTACGTCAGGCTCTGCACTAACAGCATAAGCCTGCTTCTGCTCTCTCTCTCTCTCTCTCTCTTTCTCTCTCTCTGCCCCTCTCTGCACAAGTGCACATTTGTGTGCACTCTTGTGCGCACTCTCGCTCTTTCTCTCTCTCAGAATAAACTTAAAAAAATTAAAATCTTTTAATTAAAAACTAGAAAAAAGTCCTAGAAGTCCAATCCTACTTGCCAAATGTATGCATGGCACAAGTCTCATACAATGGTTAAAATTTTGGAGTCTCAAAGTAATCTAAATAGATTAGAATAGAGGGCCAACATCACGAATCAATGCTTGACAAGCTAAACGCATATTTCTACATCTGAGTTCAAAATTAAATCCATTGCCAAATCACCACACAGAGAAATAACTGGACAATTAGAAAGAACGAATGGTTACCTGTGGATTCCAAGCCCATTTTAGACCCCAAGGGGGAAAGCAGCAATGAGGGGGAAGGAGGAACATGTGGGATAGATGTAGGCCACTGGGCTTGCAAGTTATGTGATCCCTGAACCTCACCTATGTCAGTTTCCTCCTCCACAAACTGGCGATAATAGTTACCCCTTAAGGAATAATAATGACGAAATAACATATGAACATTCTAGTGATATTAATAAGAACAATAATAGCATCTATCACTTATTTGAATCATTAATCACAGGCACTCTCACATTAATCTGTCTTCTGTTACAGTGTTTGGCACAGAGCAGGTGTCTAATAAACTATGGCTCCCGTTATGAATGAGTTGGCCTTACAAGGTGATCTAAGAGAATCACTCACAAGCGTGTCATTAAAACATCCCCACAATTCCTGACTCCAGACCCCGGAGTCTAGTACCTGCAGCAAGGCACAGAGACCCTTGCCCTTGTGAGGACCAGTTCTACTGCAAGTCATGACCAGAATTTATGAACCTTTTAATGGAGGGCCCTTCTTTAGAACTGTTTGTTTTCTCTGCTCATGAGGTCTCAGGAAGTATGGCAAGTCTTCCTCAGGGGATGATCACATACGCCTCTTGACCTTCATCATCTTGGGGCACTTGGAAGAATGAATTTAATATTGTGACATAGACCACATTTTTGGTCACATTGCTCCCAACATAATCTCAAAAATATGTCAAAAATCTATGTGGGTCTGAGTGATGTTGTTACAGTAAATCAAAATTTAATTTTTATCTATTGGATAAGAGCTGTTATTTTGGAACACTTTGGGCCACTCTGGTTAGCAGAAATTTAACACTTGGAGAACAGTTAATTTAGAGAACATTCAGAAGAAGGTAGCTGGGATTCTTAAGGCTGTAAATACCATATCTGAGGATGGATAGTTGAAAGACCATGAATGTACAGCTTATGAAGAGTGGTCAGGGTAGGGAAGAGTTGAGGAAAAAACGGTGCTCTGTTGAAATGTCTGAAAGTATTTCCTGTGGAATCATGAACAGGTAGATACGGGATATAGCAGGAGGAAGGAGCTCTGGATAAGTAACCTAAGAATAGTGAGGTGACCAACAACGGAAACATGCACATTAAGTTCATGCACATTAAGTTCTAGAAAATTCTACATCACTAGAAATATCTGAGCAAAGGCCAAACTACCACATGCTAAGACTGTTGGAGAACGGATACCTCCCACCCGCAAAGTAATTTTAGATCACAGGTTTCAACCAAACACCCCCACAGCCAAATCAGACATGTTCAGTTTGGTCCTACATGGTATTTTCCTTCTAATATGAGTTGCGCAAACATTTTCAAGTTTAAAACATGTAAGTAAAACTCCATATTTCCAGCTTCCTTTGAAAATCAGCAGATAAGGCAATACTCAGCCATACCGTGACAATCTGTTGGAGTCTGATTTTGATGGTCTCTATAGTACTCTATGGCTGATGCCATTTGCTTTCATATCTCCTTGGGACTCTCAAACTGGAGTTTCTTGAGCCATCACGATTCTGTAATGCAAATGGGAAGAACTCTGGGTTTTGAACCAGAAGGTTCATATGTGGTCGAACTTGACTGAGTTTGTGTCCTTGGACAAGCTGCTTGAGTCCTCTAGTCCTTGTTTTTCTAATAGGAGAACAATGTGTTTCCTAACCATCTCATAGGATTGTAGTTAAGAATGATATGAAATCATTTCCACAAGCAACACCATAACACTTATAAATGTAAGATACTCTCACCAAACACACAGATGGTTTCCTTATTCATTTCAGGAACAGAATGATATGGCTTTAGATGTTTTCTTAAAATAAACAGATTTGATAAATATCTTAAATACCTGTATTTTTAAAGGCCATAGATGAAATTAATATAAGGCCTGATGAAAACAATACAAATCCAGCAGCAAATTGTGTGTGTGTGTGCGTGTGTGCGTGTGTGCGTGTGTGTGTTTAACATCTTTATCCTTAAGTTGAATAAAGTTTATTAATATGTTTTGTATCTGCTTTATATCACTTTGCCTACAGGAACTTAACAACTTGACTTTTTTTTAAGTTAGATTAATATATGTGGAGAAAGGAAGGTAGAGCACTGTGACAATTTCCAGAAATTTCAAACAAACTTGACACAGAGAAAATAACACCACTCCTGAATGATTCATGCTAATTGCTGCACACATCACATGCACTGGATCATTATAAAACTCTCCATTTTCTTACATCTGATTAGAGACAGAGATTGTCAGAGAATCACTGGAGTGAAGCTACTAGAAGGAAGTGAGCCAAAGAGTTAGAGTGTGGCAGTTAGAGAGTGAGGTGTTGAAATTCAGATCATGGAAACAGTCCAGTTGCCACACAAGCGCAAAATGTAACACAGTGCTTCTCAAAGTGTGGTCCCTAGGTCAATAGTATCAGCATCATTCTGAAATGGTTCGAAATGCAAATTCTCCTACCCCACTCCAGACTCACTAAGCCTGAGGGTGGGGCCCAGCACTCTGAAATTTAAAAAGTCCTCCAGGTGTTTCTGATATATGCCAAAATTTGAGAACCAGAAGCCTAGGATAGGTCCAGGGTAGTAGTCAGAAGAGGTAAGATAAAGAACAACATCATTGAAGGAGGAGACTTTAATGAGCTGACAAGGAATATGGAGAAATTGTCTGCATAGAAACTGGAATTATCAAGAACTATATAACCAGAGGTGTTTTGAGGAAAGACAGCAAGCCAACCAGGATCTAAAATCTTTAAGAATTTAAGAGGCATGACCTGGGGATCAATGAACTACCATATCCAGGGAGGGTAGCTGGTAATACAGTCAAGGGTTCAAACTTTAAATCAAATAGCACATGAAAGGCCCTATGCCCAGAGAGAACAAGAGGTTGAAAAAAAACAAAAAACAAAAAACAAAACAAAACAAACAAACCAAAAAAAAAAAAAAAAACACAAAGGTCAGCACAACCAGTGAGAGGGAGAGAGAGGTGTGAGACAAGTTGGAGAAGAGGGGGAAGGATTTGATTCTTACCTTAGGACAAAATGAAAAAAACAGAATAATGTTAAGGTAGCCCAAAGTGATAGGATCGGATTTTCCTTTCTTCAACACAGAGATAAATGGTCAGGTTGTACAGTTGTTTAAGAATGTTAAGACTCTAGTTAATTAGAGGTAGAGGGAAATTCTGAGAAATGTCCGGGAAAAGACTGGGTCTTTGATTTGCCTACCCGGAGCCATTTTACCAAGATAGAGAAGTGGAGAGCAACAATAGTAAGGTAGAGGAAAAACTCGAAGACTTTGGATAAGAATAATCTTATTATAACTTATAACATGGAATATGATAAGTGCTATAACTTAGATATAACTACCTTAAGTTATGGTAGACTGTGAAGCCAGGACACCGAGGTTCAAATCCCAGCTCCACCGTTTTGTAGCTGGTAGCTCTTGAGCAAGTAGTTAACCATGGTACCTTCAAAATGGAAATATTAAGATTTCACAAGTGAGAATAAAAGATCCCTATCCTCCAAGGAAAAGACTGATTCTTCTACATCCATCATTACAAGGAACCGGTTTGAAACTCATAAAATTAAACAAGCAAAATCTAAAAGCCAGCTAATCAGTGAGAGTCTCCCCTTCCCAACATCAATCAACTCCAATAACCATACTTCCTCAGATAAAGGGTAGCCAACTACCTAAACGCTCTGCTTCTCAAAGTCAGGTAAATCTCTGGACTCCATCTGTCATGCACTTCTCCTATTGTATCCCCTTGCTGCTCCCTCAAGAAGACCACTATCATACAGGACTTTGAACTTCATTTATTTTCCTTCCCCTCAAATATATTATACATGTATAAGCCATAAAAGTTTAGTGGTCCTTATTCTCGAAGAAAATGCAAAAATATTATTACAAATATCATACCATACATAATGTAATTATTTTTTTTATTTTTGAGAAAGTGTGTGCACACATGCATGAGCAGGGGAGGGCAGAGGGAGAGAGAGAGAATCCCAAGCAGGCTTCATGCTCAGCTCAGAGTCCAATGCTGGACTTGATCCCATGACCCTGGGATCATGACCTGAGCCAAAATCAAGAGTTGGATGCTCAACCAACTGAGACACCCGGGCACCCCATAAATAATGTAATTATTATTCAATGTTTTGCTCTTACTACTCATCTCTAGGTTAGTGTATGCAGTCATAACTCACTTCTTTTCTCTGCCATGTCATCCACTGAGTAAATATTCTACAACTTATTTATTCACCCTCCTAACGATGGGCAGTTTGGTTATTTCCATGTTCTTACCATTATAAGTAATACTTGCATGAATATTCTGGTATGTGTCAACTGCAGCACATGAGCAAGAGTATCTGGAAGACATATACAGAGTAGCAGAACCGCTGGGTCAGAGAGGACACCAATGTCTAACTTCACAAGAAAATGCTGCATTTCTAAACAATGGCCAATTTATACTCTCAAAGCAATGTATTAAATTTCTCTCCAAGGCTTCATCTGTTAAGACATCTTCATCTGTTCTAATCTAGCATGTATAAACAATATTTCACTGATGTCTCATTTTTCATTCCCCCAATTGCTAATGAGGTTTTGCAATGTTTCATACATTTTTAATCATATGTCCTTCCTTTTCAGAGTAGCTCCTACTGAAGCCCTTTGACCATTTTGCCATTAGGTTATCTTATTCTTTTGCAGTAGCTTTTTACATATGCTATTCACTACTTCTTCATTTACGTGTTGCAAAAAAAAATTCCAGTTTGTGGCTTCTCTCTTCACTTTATGTATATCTGAAGAACAAATATAAAACAAATGAACTATAAAGTCAATGGTTTCTTTTGCAAAGTCTAATGAAACTGATAAGCCTCTAATGGGATCAATAAGAAAATGAGAAAGAGAAAGAGAGGAAAAGAGAGAGAGAAAAAGAGGGCAAGAGAGAGGAAGATGGAACACAGATTGTGAAATTGTTTGGGAGTGTGATTCTGTGGTTGATTAGACACACTCTTATTGTCTAGTATTTTGTTTATTCTCTTCAAAAAATACACTGGTTAGGAAAAACATCCTATTATGCTGCTATTATTTAAGCTTGTTTTACATTTCACCAATTTATCTTACCTACCGTTCTGCCTTCTGTATCAGGCCTTCTTTCTAGGATTACTTTTCCTTTGTACAGTTTCCATAGTGAAGCTCTATTTGTCTGGAAATGTGTTTATTTTGTTCTTATTATTAAAAGGGTAACAAGTCTAGCTTGACAGGTTATTTTCTCTCAGGTGTTTGAAGAGATTCTTCCAGGTCTTCGTCTTTCATTGCTGTCAAGGAACAGCCTCCCATCAGTGTTGATTGTGGTTCCTTTGCAGATGTCCTGTCTTTGCTCTCTAGGTGCTTCTAAAACCTTCTCTTTATTATTTGTATCTTTATGTTTTGTTACGTTTTGCAATTTCACCAAAACATGTCTAAGTATGGATTCGTTCTTTATTTTTCTTGCTTGTACTTTCTGCATCTGCAGATCGACATCATCCATCAGTTTTAGAAAATTCTCAGACATTATCTCTTCAAATGTGTGTCTCCTCCATTTTGCTCCTTTCCTGGGGCTCTGATTAAGCATCAAACAAACTCAGTCTGTTGTTGCAGGCTAACATTTTAAATAACTGCCTTTAGGGGTGCCCAGGTGGCTCAGTCAGTTCAGCAACTCACTCTTGGTTTCAGCTCAGGTCACGATCTCACGATTCATGGGTTCGAGCCTTCATGGGACTCCACGTTGTCAGTACTTGGGATTCCCGATCTCCCTCTCTCTCTGCCCCTCTCCTGTTTGCTCTCTGTCTCTCTCAAAATAAACAAACATTTAGAAATAAACAAATAACTGCCTTTACTCCTTTAAGGATTCGTACCTCTTTATTTTATATTCTATATGTGCTAACTCCAATAGCTAAAAATCTTGGGGGGTTAAGTCTTTTCTGTTTTGTTTTCTTTATGATATCTCTGACTGATAATGGCTGGTTTTCTTGTGTGTTTTTATCATCTTTGATTGTGGGATCATTTATCTTTACCTGTGGGATTCACATAGTCTCAAACAAGGCATGCTTTCCTCTAGAGAGGATTTGTGGTTGCTTTTGCTGAAAGCCACGGGAGGCTACCAACCTAGGACCATTTGGTCCCCTTCTGGTCCTGATTTCATGCAGAGGTCAAGTTCTTATTTCTTGTTTCCAACTGACTTACTAAAGGTCGATCCTCAGATCCAGAGCATAATGGGTATTTGCCTCAGAACAATTATTGTCATCCTCCCTTGTCCCTTGCTCAATACTTTCTACTCGAATATCTGCTCCAGATTTTTGTTTTGTTTTGTTTTCTTTGGGGGTGGTGGTTGGGTACTTGGAGGGTTAGGGATAGGGATTTCCCTTACTCCAAATCTAGTAGTGCATTGATACCTAGGTTTAACCATGATCTAGGTATTTTATAGCAAATGGACCCTTTGTGACAGTCTGCCAAATGAAAGCATAAAATAATTGTTTTTAATTTACTGTTGTAAGAGTTCAGCTGACATAATCAGGGTCATATAAAACTGTTCATTATCCATTACATGGTGGCTCTGTGATGACATGTTGGAAACGCCATCCAATTATGTCACTCCTACCTCTAATCACCTCCTTCTCTGGATCCTAGCAAATTCACTGTGTATAGAATCCAGTTTAAGTCATAATTATACACAACAGTTTAACATTCTCAATATGCTCTGGGTAAGTGCATGCAGGCTCTAGGTTCTCCAAGGACAGAAAGCATGGTCTTTACTTGTCTTCTATTCTCCCAGGACCCCGAGGACAAAAGGTTCTTGACCAAAAAATAATTGTTGGTAATTTCAATGTGTAAAAAAAGAAAAGTTCACACAATTGAATTAAAAATAGAATTCTTGAAAACAGCACAAAAGAGATACAATTACGGCTCTTCTCTTTTCCAAAATAATTCATCCATTTATCACAAGTAAAATCAATGATGAGAAATATAAATACCCAACACCCTTCTTCAAACTATAATCTAAGCTGGTCACAGCAAAACTTCCTGGAGGAAGTGGGAGGGGAAACGGTAACATCACTGCCTTGAGGGAAAATGAAACTCTTAATTTTGCATATAATAAAATACATTTGTTTCGGTATGAATCTCCCTCTCTATCACATTCTTAAACAAGTGATGGGAAACAGAAATGTATTTCCTCCTCCAGGAGGAACAACCAAAACAGACCTAATGATACAAGCACAATCCCTTAGTGAATAAAATTACAAAGAGTCTAGCTACTCAGGACCAATTTGTAATCAGAGCATCAAGCCATACTGTACGAAAATGTCGATTCTGGCGCAGCCTTGATGAGCTAAGATTGAACGCGTGGGCCAGTTTATCATATTATCCCGACTGCCCTCTTTCAAAGCTGGCAGGTTCAATTTGAGTACTAAAAGCGTTTCAGTTTGAGGGATTTTGCATCTGAAAAGGAACCACTGGACTGATAGTGTTTTTTCATGGCTATTTTATTTTCTTAACAAAAATAAATGCACAGAAAACATCTGATATAAATATTTTCTCAAAATCAAGTAGTCCTATATATATGTTTTCTATAACACTCTTCACTGGGATGTTATAAAAATAAAAATCTTCCTAAGAGTTGAGATATTTCTACTGTTAAAAATATGTGTCATTCGATAAAAATATATTAATACATTTCAAGCATTTTGATCAGGCGGAACAGTCCGCCTTTATCTCTGTCTTTGAGCTGGCGGGTAACACTGAAACAAACACACCAAAAGCTTCATTAAGGTAGGGTGGGGACGGAAGAACAGAACTGACTGGTATTAACTCTCTGGGCTGTTTCATTTCATTCTAGTTCATTCAAAACAACTGATCTTAAAACTGACAGAAACCTTGCAACTTTGAATACAAAGTAAAATTTCTTCCCTCCTTTGGCTGGTATGGAAATTCCCAAATGATGATTTAAAACTGGCTTCTCGGGGCGCCTGGGTGGCTCAGTTGGTTGAGTGGCCGGACTTCAGCTCAGGTCATGATCTCACGGTCTGTGAGTTCAAGCCCCGCGTCGGGCTCTGTGCTGACGGCTCAGAGCCTGGAGCCTGTTTCGGATTCTGTGTCTCCCTCTCTCTCTGCCCTTCCCCTGCTCATGCTCTGTCTCTGTGTCTCAAAAATAAATTAACGTTAAAAAAAATTAAAAAAAAAAAACAAAAAACAAAAAACTGGCTTCTCTCACAAATTTCACTGAGTTCTCTGCCCAGGAGCATCAGGAGCGAGCTGCCCCATTATTTTCACACTAGCCAACCTAGTGAGTTTGCTTTCTGATTCATTCATTTGTTCAAGTGTAAGTTCCTTCACTGAACATTTACTGAGTACTTTTCTGTTTCCTTCTAACTCAACCGGGATTATAGGCAAGAGAGTTTCACTGAAAACTCTTAAACTCTATTTATTCATAGATAGGAAAATTTGTTTTCTTGTAATTGAGAAATAGCCATGTAAAGCCTTCTACAAGCCTTCTAGAGAACCCTAGCTGGAACATTTTATTTCTGCTACACACCTAAACATTGGCCTTAATGCACCTCTTTTCTACGAACCAAGATGAACTGCTATAGTTTCTACTCAAGTACCACTAGCTTCCTTGCCGGTTCTCCTTTGTGAGACTCACGATCCCTCCTCAGGGCCTGTGTACTCCCTCTCCCTCCACTTGGAAGGTTCTTTTAGCAGATAACTCCTAGATAACATCTGGCTTAAGACTCAATAACACACAATTGTTTATCATTCTCCACCTGTTTTGAGTAAGTAACTGCCGTTAACAGATTCATCAAGGATGAGAAGCATTGTCATTATTTATCTCCTGTCTTCCCAGGATCGCAGAGTCAAAAGATCCTCAACAAATAATTGTCCATAGTTTCATGTGAAAAATTCATACAATAGTGTAAACTTATTTCTTTCTTTTTCTTTTAAGAGAGAGAGCAGGGGAGAGGCAGAGAGAGAAAGAATCCCAAGCAGGCTCCATGCTGTCAGCATAGAGCCCAGTGCAGGGCTCGATCTCACAGTTCATGTAATCACAACCTGAGCTGGGATGAAGAGTTGGATGTTTAACTGACTGAGCCACCCAAGCGCCCCACTGTTTCTTAAAAACACGCACAAATTCAACTGGGGACTTCCCTGGCCTCACTCTCTCTCTCTCTCTCTTTCTCTCTCTCTCTCTTCTCTCTCACACACACACACACAGAGGCAGGTTCACTCCAGACTTTTGGCCCTTAATCACTACACTTTACCACAGCCAAATAAATCCCAGCACATCCATTATGCAGCTCAGAAAAATAAAGAGGCAGCTCAATATAAACTTATGTTAACATTCCCCAAGATGTGCCACTTAAATTTTAAAAAGACAAGGTCTGTTTTAGGCTGTCATTCACATGAAAGGGAAAACATGTACCTGTTATCCCCAGATGTAACAGGGAAAATGCAGAACACCCTAGAATCATGGTTGTACCAAGAAAGAGGGAACTGAGGACTTGGGATCAGAAATGGAAGAATGCTTCCTTTTCACCGATTTGTACTGGTTAGCATTTTACCATCTGTACACAGGGTTAAATTAAAATTTATCCTTTTTTAAAAGTTCTGCCCCCCAGTCCCAGTACTCATCAGAGCTTCCAGAAACAGTTCTTCATACACCAAGTATAGCAAAGCCAGACTCTCATAAGCTCCTCATATTAATACCTTTAAACCTAAGAGTAACAGCCTCTGAGCTGAGAAGAGGGAGTGGCCCAGAAAGAGAGACATAGGGAGAAAGGACATCCTAGGTGGTATAAATGCTTCTTCCATCCTCCAGGATCATATCCTTAATCATATTATCAATAACATCTGTACAGGTCCATGGAGGAGCCACCACTGTCCCTGCATCTCCAAAGACCCTTTAAGTCACAAACACCCACCACCATGAAACGATGCTCAATGTCGCTCATCAACAGGGAAATACAAATCAAAACCACACTGAGATACCACAAACACCCACCACCAAAGTCATGCATCACAGATCAACTCTCACTCAAATCTCACCAAAAATCTCTACTCAAAGAGAGTGAGTCAACGCTAAGTCAAAAGGCAGATACTATGAGCAATTAATGATGACACCAATCCGCTATCAGACTGATGCTAAGCAATGGTCCAGCATCTGCAATCAAAGACGCCTTTACTCATAGGTGTGAGTGGGCACTGGGAGCCTGGGTCTAACCTCCTTGTCGTGGTTCCATGGACCAGGGAAGATGGTTATCCTTCCCTAGGCCTCACTTTCTCCACCTCTAAAAATCTATAGTGGCCGATTAGGTAAGCATTTTTCAGATTGTGGGTTTCACACCATTAGTCGTGAATCAATTTTATGGGTCATAGCATATATTTTTTAATTAACTAGAACAGAACAGAAAACATCAGAGTGTATCACCATGGTAAGGATAAATATTATTTTTTGAACTTTTGTTTCACGTATATTTGTGAGTGTGTTGTGTCTGTGGATATGTGTATAGTAATAGAACAGAAAATACCAGACAGTAAACATAATAAAGATGTTATTTAAAAAAAAAACCTTTATGTCAATTGTGTGTGGCTATATACTAGATAAGGATGTAAAATGTTTCTTCATGTATATCATAGTCGTTTGAAAGCCACAGAACAAAACAGATATTCTCTAAGCTCCTTTCGAGCTAGGAATTTTCTAACTGGAGACAGTATTACTTAGTGAACTTCGAAACTAAGAAAACCCTGGGTTCAAAGCCCTGCTCTGAACTGTCAGTGGAGAATATTTGGTGCACATTAGCCTTCAAATGTCAGCTTCCTTAGCTTTCTCTGAAGATCCTACTTGGAGACTTAGGTGTCTGGGAATAGGGAAAAGGAAGAGATCACTTTCCCTCCTGCCCTTGAAGACCAAATCATAGAGTACCAACAATCTCAGGCTGATTGTGGTTGAGAGGAAAGAGAATTCTTATCTGGGCCTTCTCTCCTTGAATAATCACAATTTTGTTACTTTGGATTGGTTTGGCAAGTATTTTGGGATGCAGGGAAGGCGCTATGTTGAGATATTTCTGCTGCCTTGTCAGCACTGATTATAATGTTTCCAAAAGATCATCCAACAGTATATCGCACCAATGATCTGTGTCGTACTGTCTCCATAATATTGACACCATGTGATAAAGATCTGTGTGTTAACAATGTCAGAGTGCACTGCCCACATTTCTGTGCCTGCAGATGTATTTAGCCTGGTCCATTTAGTCAGATACCAAAGCATCCTGGAGGGAGATAGAAAGGTCCCAAGGTGATTACATCCCACATAAAAAAAGTGTTAAGAATAAAGGGGAGCCTGATCTGAACCACTACTTTGCAGCAACACTCAGCCAGGGGTTTGGCAATGCACTTCCATATATCCTTACACATATCCTGGAGATACTATGCTTGAATGTCAGAGGAAGATCCCTGGCAAGCCACGTTTCCCTGTTTAAAAAGTTGACTGGGAATCCCAGAAGCCTATATGACCTTGGCATCATAGGACCTGCTGACATGCTCTCCCGCAAGCTTCTCTGAAACCTGGGGTTTCCCTAGCTGAACACCACCTCAGTCTTGCTTCCCTCCTTTCCAGCATGGGATTTATTTTGGAATTTTACAGAGGCCAGGCTGTGTCCATGCAGAAGGCTTGCAAGAATGCCTTTGAAGCAAACAAGTAGCTTACCAGAGATGTGTTAATGACTCTCAGCTGTGCATTAAGAGGCCTGAGCTAGCAACTAGAAGCCTCCGGAGCTCATAATGGCTCTACCACTTATTTGTGGGATAACCTCAGAAAAGCCTTTTCCTTCTCTGGGCCTGTTTTCCTTTCTCTCCTACAAACTGGTAAAACTAGATTATCTCTATCTTTGGTTCTAACTCCAAAAGTCTATTAATTTTTCAAACTTTGGGGCTGAGAAACAAAGTATCACTCTGAGCAACTAATCAAATGTACAGATAAAATCACATTAACTTACATATCAGAATCTCCCTTCTAATTATATCTTAAGCAACATCACAATGGAACTTGCCCAAAGCTACCAACATAGTTAATCAACAACTACTAACACCATTACACTCCTTCTATGTGAAGAACTGGTGCCTCTGGGAACGTATTATACTTCGTGGTTTTCAGTTCCAGTGGTTGGATGTTTGTCTTTTATATTTTAAGGACAATGACCACTTTTTCTGGGCCACCAAGAATAAGCTCAAAGTTACAATTGGTCATTCAAGAGTATTTTATGAGTTTTCTTTACGTCACGTACTCTCCTGGCCACTGTAGATACAACTTCAGTTAAGATCAGATTCCTGATCTCAAGAAGCTTATATATAGACTAAGTAGCATATAGAGAGAAGTAAAGAGATACGTATACTACAATTAAAGTAGAGGAACCCATTATACAGACTTATATCCCAGCCCTTGAGGAGTCAGGAAACTCTTACCAATCCATGAAACTCTTACCAATTGTTGGAAAAGCAAAAGAAATTTTGGGAGGTTAAGTAACTACCTAAACATTACCCCCCCAAATTTAAAAGACCCCCACCCTGTTCTACTTAGTGTTCTATGTAATGGGTTTAATTAAAATACAAACTAGAATATGTTGCATAGGCAGCACTATTTCTTAATGTGTAGGAAAGGAACAGGGACTCAAACTAATGCAACAGTAAGAGTCTGGGTAAGTTTAAAAGGATAGATCTGGATTTCAAGTCCTGTTACTCAGGATCTGGGGGACATGGGCAAGTTGCTTAACCTCTATGTTGTCGGTTTCATCCTCAGTTAGATGGAGCCTGGCACAGGACAAATGTTTAACAAGTACTACCTAATAGATGAGTCCTTACCCATGCCAGATGCTGTGCTCAGCATTTCAGTCACTGACGAAGGTAATTCCTGGCAGCATACGCAAAACGGATATCTGTTTTATTGTTGTCAATGTCCAGGTGAAGAGATGGAGGCTTAGGGAAGTTCAATAAGCCGATGGAGGTCACAACACCCAGCAAGGTGGAGGGAAGCCTTAATCTCTAGTTGTCTGCATTCTAAGCCCCAGTCTTAACCATTAACAGTATTTCTACCTTCTACTTCTCCACTGCCAGCTATGGCAGAAAAATAGATTTTCACCACTCGAATGGCAAAACATCCCTAGCGTATTAGAGATGTAATAACTACCTGTATATTCCTTGGGTTGCGTTCTACTCAAATGCCTGTCATTATTTAAAACACATGTTATCAGACAATTGCTTATCAAAGCCACCTGAGTCTCCATTACCATTCTTGAATAAGAGGTCAGGGTTAAAAGCAACAGATTCAGAAAATAAATCTGGATCTGAAAAGGGAAAGATGACAAAACAGTTTGCTGGACAAGATGTCTGGCACCTTTGGCCACTTTTCAATGAAATAGAAGGGAAAAGATGTTGAGGTCACCGAGAAAACAATTTAAGTGGGCCAGAAAGAGACACAGTGTGTGTGGTGGCTCCTTTTTACCTGCAGGAGACACTGACATAGTCTGAGGCCGTCAAAAGCATAATAATGAAGAGGAGGAAAGGGGTTTTTCTTACACCACAGCTAGATCCACTAAATTGGGAGACGGAGCTTGACACTTTTGACACAGCAGCACATTGGCCTGGCTCATGGTGTCATTTTGTGTCAAGCATTAGGACAAACACCGACACTGATGCATTGAAGGAGCATTTGATGTTTCCTTAAATGGTTTCCAACTTGGCACGGGAAAAACCGAGTATAACAAACATCAATGTGATTGCTATACCTCTCAAAGAGCTTTCAAAGTTGCCTCTGGGTTGACCAGCTTGTTTCCTTACCCACGGAATATTAGCAAGAGCTGCAGAACACACAGGATACACTACTTTTTGTGGGTTTGCTTTGCTGGAAGTGGGAGGAACTTGGAGAGCTCTTGAAGCCATCTGAAAGTCAGAATCCAGGAGCTATGGAATAACTAGGGCAAATGGTAATGTGCAGATGCAGACTTGGGGCATAGATTAAAATGGGCTCTTTGCCCCAAGGTTTGCATTCAGTAAGCCTCTAGTGGGGTCCAAGGACTTGAGTTCCAGTTGAGATGCTCATGTGACCTTGATGATCAGCCTGGTGCAATCAGCACTGGTCTGATGGGGAAAAGGCTGGACTGAGACTCAAGCTATCAGGGCGCTGGTCCTGGTTCTGGTACCTCCTAGGTGTAGGATCTCTGGAAGTCACCTCTTTGTTTTTTCAGCCACTTGTCCTTTTCCTCAATTGATAAGGTGGGGGAGAGAGAGTCTGTGGGAAAGATCTCCAAGGATATCTGGATCCATCTGTCTCGAACAGAGTGTTGGGGTCAGGAGCCACCACGGTGCATAACCAGGACCATAGACCCTCAAGTCACCAAACCTTGGTTCCAGTTTCATCACTACTGATCTCCAGTTGCTGGACCACGGACAGGTTCTATCATTCCTCTGGGACAATTAATATAAATTCTAACTCTCAGTTTCCTCAACTATAAAATACTGATGATAAAAACAGCACTTACAGCATAGATTTTTGTGATTAAATAGTTTTGTGTTAAATAGGCAGCACATAAAGAGTGCCCAGGACAGTGCCCTGCTGAGTGCTCAATAGCTGTTAGTTTCGGACACTCCTGACAAGGTCAACCAGAAGAGCTCCCTGCCGTCCCCTGGAGCTACTGTGATTAATGAGGTTCACAGAAAGGTAACCCCGGCTGTGCAATCCTTGGTCTTGTCCTTTTATCAAGAGAAACTCAAAGGAAATGAGCTTTTGGGGAAAGGGTGGGATATTGGAGGGAGACATTAAGTTGCGCCTCTTAAGAGGAAACGTGGGTACAAATGAGAGAAAGGCATTACACAAGCTATACTGTGTTTATCAAAGTGTGGTGCAGGGATAATCCCCTGTAGAATTGACTGGGCAGTCATTAAAGAAGCATATCCCTGTCCCTACTGGATTAGACTCCCGAGGGGGTGGGTCCAGCAATTTGTTTTTCTCAGGAGCTACACAGGAGTTGGAGAATCACCTGCAAATATAGTTAATGAAGCAATCCTCCCCCTAATTCTCCAGTCCTGTGTTTACCCGGGGAGGGAGGGGGCGGGGAACAACACAGTGAAGGCAAATGAACTTGTGCATCTGTACATTTACCAAGAATCTAAACTTCTTACATTCTTGTCATCTCCAATGCGGCTGGGTTCCAAGCAAGTGTCCGATTTGTGCATAATTCACGACTCCCTAGAGAAACAAACACTAGCCAAGGGCTGGCTACTTAAAGATGTGGATTATGTCAACTTCCTTAGAATGGCAGCGTGGTTTGTAAAAATTAAATACAAGCAGCAAGTGCCTCCCCACTTCCTCTCCGTGCTCTGCTCCCCCACCCTTTCTTTCCTCCCCACTGACTTCTCTCCTGTTCCTGTTGCTTTCCCTTTATGCTTTCTGTTCTCAGGGTCTTTTCTTCTGATTTATTTTCTTTCTCCCTTCCTTCCACCCCTCTCTCCTATTTTTGGCCCCTCTACCTTAGAGCTTTCCTTCTCTCTTTTGCTTCTTTTTCTCTCTCCTTTTGCCTCTATGTGTGTCTCTGATTCCCCTCTTGTTCTGCCTTTGTCTGTGGGTCTCTCCCTGTCTTTCTGTCCCACAAAATACCTCACTGCTCCTTCCTCCTCTTGACGCCTGGCTGTTGGCTCCCCTCTCAACAAGGAGCCTCCAGGGGGCACACTTCTGGGCAGGCAAATGTGCACCCCATGCTAAGTCAGCCAGCGCCCTCTGGAAGAGGTTCAGTCTACTTACAAGTTCTTGAATACTGGCTGCCAGAGACCCCCAGTGAGAAGGGCCCTTCAAAGGAACAGAAACAAAATCCGGCTGGGAAGATGAAGCAGCAATTATGGAGTAGAAACGGTAGGACCCTACAGCTCCAGTACTCAGAGCATCTCCTGGATGGGAAGCCATGGGGCCAAGCCTAGCAGTGGAGAGTTCTTCTGCATTTCAGTTTCTCTATGACTTAATTTCCAAGATACACACGGCTCCATACATGAGGGGCAGGCAGTACATGGCAGTGCCAAGGGGGTGTTGGGCAAGCTTTGGCATCTTAAAATTTCTATCAGCCCATTAACCTCCTCAAAACACAAAATCTAAGTAAAAATCGTGTGTCCGCTTTGCAAGTACCCTCCAGACAACCCTCTCTGCCTCTACATCCCCCCAGCTGCTCCTCCATCTACCAACCCCAACCCATCTTTAAGTACCTCCTTTATAGTCATGCCAGAGCTTCCCCATGAGCAGGGATAATTTTCCTGATCTACAGTTAGGCACACTGAAGGACAGAGAAGTTGCACAGCAGACTTGAGAAGATGTTACTTCGGAGTGCGGCTGCTATCAAGACCCAGAGTATTTTGCATACTGGAAAACGCCAGAGGATGGTGAGTTCAGAAGAAACTTTTTTCAAGGCTGAGCCACAGCCTCTCTCAATTCGAATCTCCGTGGGCAGGTGCAGAACTTTGTCTCTCTCTAGTTTCTTTCGGTGCAGATCTCAAACTCGACCTGTCCGCACACTAATCGGTGCCTACCACCTATACAGGCGCTTCCCCCACCGGGAGCCCTCTCTCTTAGTCTTAGGATGAAAGTGCAGGAGGCCGGGCTGGTAAAGAAGAATGAACTCAGGCCATGGTTACTAATGCTCCCGCAACTCCCCCTCCCTTCGGTGGAGTATAGAGGAGCAAAATGCTGAGGTTTGGCCCGCTGCCCAGCCAAGGGAGCTGGAATACCCGCCACCAGGGACCGAAAAAGGCAGGGACTCGCGTCCGAGGACCAGCCAAGTCCGCGTCGCCCCAGCTGAATGGCCCCTCAGTTGCCTGCAAGTTGAAACCTCAGTCAGGCACACAATGAAGTCGCTGTTTTCCGACAGGAGGCATTTGGATGCCTCCTCACACACTCAGCCCAAATCGGGCCCGAGAGCAGAGCGCATTTCCTTACCCATGTTCAGATGCGCCCCTGGATGCGGTTCAGTTGTGGTTCCCTTCCCGCGTGCCTGGCCACAGGAAGCCGGTGCAGGCCACCTGTTGAACTCTGTCCGGCCGCCCTAGATCTTGCGCCCTCAAACCTGCACTGAGGAGCAGGGCATCCAGGGCACCCAATCCATCGGCAACAGAGAAATTCACTTGCGCCCTCCTCCTACGGCTACCTTTCCTGCTCCCAATCACACACACGCAACACTTCCTTAGTATCCCAGCAGTCACTACTCTTTAATGAAGCGCGCTCAGCCTCCCCTAGGGGCCCGGGCTGCCCGTGATCTCCGAGCGCGCCCAGGCGGCAGTGGATCTCCAAGCGCTTAGCTGGGTGTATGCTTAATGCGCGGGCGGCAGAAAAGCCCCAAAGGCACATTGTGGGGGGATGGAGGGGTGAAACAGTCAGTGGCCTTCCCTAGGGAGCCCTCTTACTCCTAGGGAACCGGACGGGGTCTCCTTCCTTGGTTCAGAAATGAAGGCATTCGGGGAAACCCCGAAGGCAATCGGATTGGGGGAACCAATGTTGCGATTCGCTGCCAAATCCCAGGATAGGTGCAAAGGGGCTCAACTTTCTGGTGTCTCCCTGCCTTCCCTGCAAGCAACTAGCTTGGGGGGAAAGGTTCGCCGCCACGAACGGGCTACTCACCCCTGCGTATGAACGCTGCCCCCTCAGGGGACCCCAACAGACTGGCGCGCGTGGAATCCGTGGAACGCCTGGGTGTCTCGCTCGTCTCCCCGGCCACGCGGCGAAGGCTACGCGCTCCAAGCGGGGCAGCCGAGGGCAGTCGATCCCATGGGTGGCGAGTTGGCAGAGGGCGCGCCGCCCGGCTGGGGGCGCATCGCTCCCAGGGCTGGCGCAGGCTGCAGTGGGGAGAGGGGCTCCCGGGGAAGTTGGCGGCGCTGGGGGTGGACTTCGGACTTCGCGCTCGCTTCGACTCGAGCGGCCGGGCGCGTCCTCTGGGATAGACAAGGGACTCGCCGGTGGAATGGGGGCAGGCGTGGGCCGTGAGGCTGCAGGAAGCCTCCGCTGGCCGCCGCCTAGAAGGAGCACAGCGGCATCGAGCTGCCTGGAAACCCCAGCAGCGGCTGGAGCATAGAGCGAGCCTCCTCCCGGTTGTGGGCGCCCCTAGCTCAGAGCCCGGCTCGCCCCAGCCCGCCGCGCCCCTCCTCCTGTGCAAGTCCTCCTCCCCTCCGCTGTTTTACCAGCTCGCAGGGCTTGCAGGGCTGGGCTTGGGCCAGAGGCTGAGCGGAAGGCGACCGCAGAGCCCGCAGCATGGAGGGCGATCTTGCCGGCTAGGGCTCGGGCTCGGTCTTGGGCTCCGGCAGCGGCAGCAGCGGCCGCCGCCTCCCGCGCGCCCACGTGCCGGAGCCCCGGTGTGCGCGCTCCGGCCGGCCGGGCTGGAGGGAGGGAGCTAGGGCGAGCCTCGGGTGGGGGTGGCGGGGAGAGCCTGCACACCCGCGCAGCCGAGGGGAAGACGCCGAGAGGCTCCCTAGGGCGCAGGGCTCCTCATCTGCAGCTCCGGGAAGACTGGTGTGCAAGGCTCCCCCAGCTCCCCCCTCCCTTTGCAGAACCGAGGGAGCCTGAGCTAAATCCGGGGGGGGAGGTGCGGGGGGGGCGCTCCACCCCGCAGGATCAGCCGGGAGCCGCGGCCGGAGGCGACTACGTGTCTCCACCAAAGGGACAGCTTCCAAGTATCCTTGAACCCCCTCACCTCTCCTGGGCAAAGAATGGGGTTCGGAAACACGGAGTGAGGGAATATGCGGGTTCTCAGAGAGAGCTTGTTCCGGCTTGCCCCGCCTTCCTCCCAGAGTGAGCACTTTTCCCGTTAACCAACAGACTCCAAGGGGCTCCTCCTTCCCGGGAGAAAGGAGGTGTCTTGTAAGATGGACCTGACAACCTCCAATCAAGTAACAAATAATTACTGAGCACTCACTTTGAGCGATGCCGGGCAGTGTCCTGAATCATAGGGCCCACCCCGGTTTCAAGTTGTGTTCTCTGCTCTGCGCGCCCTTTGGCAGGCCCTCCGTGGGCCTCCTGGCTCCAACCAGCAAATGAGGCTCCCTCCTGATAGGAGTAAGAAAGACAAAACAAATACCTGTGAGAATTTTTAAATTAGAAGACGCTTCAAAAGATGAGCAATAAATAATTCGATATTAACAAGAAACATGATTATTTTTTTATAAAGTTACAAAATAGATCTCTAGGGAAACAAAAACTAGCAAAATGCATATATTACTGAGCACATGTGCAGTTACTTAAGAGATGTCTCCAATCTAGTCATTATTTAAACAGAAACACTGAAGCTCAGAAAAGACAAATGGCTTGTCCAAGGTCACACATAATCCAATTTGGTTAGGCACATCCATTTTGGTTACTCTGGTCTTCAACTGCCAAACCGGTGCTTTCTCTGCCACACACCAGGACACAAATTATACTCAGCAGTATTGTGAGGAGACATCAGTAAAAGGGAAGACATTCATTTCCTCTGGGGTTTCAAAAAAAAAAAAAAGCTTCATAAAGAGATGGGGTTGGGGTTTAAGCTAAACCCTAAACAGTAGGCAGGATTCAGATATCTGGAAAAGCCAGATCATGCAAGGGGAGGGAGAGAGGTCACAATGAAAAATGAAGAAGGACATGTTACAAGAGCAGCAAACAAGTTTGGCAGGAGCAGAGAGCTTGCCTGGTTGATGGGAGCCACTGAAGGGTTTTAAGCAGTAAAAGAAAATAATGAAAGCTTCATTTTAGAATGATCAATAAGTCCTGTACAAAATGGATTAAAAAGGGGAAGAGATGAGGGAGGAGAAAGAGAGGGGAAGGAAAGAAAGTGGAGGAATTGCAAGCAGAGAGAACCATTAGGAGGTCAAGGCAGCTATCCGGATGCAAGTGATGGAAGCCTGATGAAATGTGGTGGCAGGTAAAGCTGAAATCAATGAAACTCTTCCTAACTCTATTCTTAAGCCTACTTTATAGGAAGTACTCTGCTGTTAATTGCAGGGGACACTGTATGGAAAGGGGCAGGTGTTTGAGATACAATGGAAAACTGAGCGCCAACCCTCAAGACTGAAGTAGAGCTTTTCAAGGTAACTGATCTGAAACTTATGCAGTTCCTTGGTTTCAACATTCAGCACCGGGAGCGGGACAGCAACAGCCTTTAGAGAAGAATGAGCTAAATTAGGATTTCTATCAATCAACCAGAGAAAACCAGAAAGGGAAGGGGAAATGGTGTTTTCTTTTATTCCTTGGAGGCTCTTGAAGTCACAAATGAATGACTTCAAGGACCTCCTCAGGTTCTTCCAAGGGAAATAGCTTCTCTATGTAGCAACTCACCTTCTTGTGTGGACCAACACCAACAACATCTCAGGCTTGCCAGGCACAGAATCGGAGGTCCCACCCTCTACCAACCAATCAGAATCTTTGTCTTAACAAGATTCCTACCTGGTATATTAAGACTCATTTATCTATCTGTTCCTTTCCTAAGCTAGTGTTCTTCAAACTTTTGAGTGTGATGCATAGTTTTATTTTTGTGGGGTTTTTTTGTAATGTATTTTATTTATTTTTGAGAGAGAGACAGACAGAGCACAAGCAGGGGAGAGGCAGAGAGAGAGGGAGACACAGAATCTGAAACAAGTTCCAGGCTCTGAGCTGTCAGCGAGGAGCCTGACATGGGGCTCAAACTCACAAATCGCAAGATCATGACCCGAGCTGAAGTCGGATGCTCAACCAGCTGAGCCGCCCAGGTGCCCCTGTGGTTTTTTTTTAAGCCATGTATTACACCATAGCTGCATACACACACAACTTACTTATAATTTAATTTTTTATGAAATTTTTATGAAAATTTCCATATGTTAACCATATGTTAAAGATATGTTAAAGATATCCATATGAAATAAAAATTTCATAAAACAACACTTATCTTTAACATATGGTTCACTTCAATATTCTCTATTCAATTTATTAAAAAAACAAAAAACACTGGTCATGCCCTACTAATAGATTCCATGACCTGCTAAAGAGCTGCAACTGGGGGTTTGAAATGAAATGAAATATTGAGCCACGCTATCAATTATTTTATCTTGGGTTTTGTTTGCATGTATGTGTATCTTATCTCCACCGTTAGACAGTGAGTTCCTTGAGGCAAGGTTCATATATATATATATATATATATATATATATGTGTGTGTGTGTGTGTGTGTGTGTGTGTGTGTGTGTTTGTATATATATGTATATATGCGTGTGTATATATATATGTATATGTATATATATTTATCACTGAACTATGTATCAGAGTTAACGGAGGGTTCTGTATGTAGTAGCAACTCAATAACTATCCAATGAGTTAATCCATGAATGCATACATGGATGGAAGCCAGGGACTAGAGGGTGAGCTGGGGGAAGTAGAGAATAAAGCTTGGAGTGTAGAAGAGCTTAAGCCAGGAAAATATTTACCCAGAACTCCAACTCCCTGAAGCAATATCAACGGACTATGAGCAGAAAAGTTCGTTTCTAAAACAGTCATGCTTTTCAAATGCTCCACCGTTGGCCAGAAGCTTATTTTCCAATGGAGTTCACCTTTGTTGCTTCACAAAATTCCAAACTTTGCGGACTTGAGTAGGAAGGAAAGCAACTGAAAAGCTAACACCGATTCTCAGAAAAAGAAAAGAAATGGGAAATGACGAAGACAGGTCCACGCAAATCCGACACAAAAAGAGGGAAGTTTCACATGGTCTTGTCATTCTGGGACCAGGGTCACTGACAAAGAGAAAAGAAGAACTAGGAGTGGATTTTCCCTGAACACACAGAGATGCTTGGCAATGATATCTTTCCAAAATGAATTAGCTTCTTTTAGAGGCAGTGGTTTCCCTGCCACAGGAAAGAGACCACAGAGAATGAAGAAGTACTTGGTGTTCACCAACCAACAGAAGGAGTGGAGAGAATAATGATTTATTTAAAATAAAAAAAAATCATGACCTAAAATCTGGACAGTAGAGTTAAAGTATCTCGTGGTATACAGACATCTCAAATGTCCACTAGCCCAACCCCTTATTTTAAAGGAATCTGTGAAAGTTCACAGAGTTCCTTATGATGAGATATATAAGAAAGCTATAGATGAAGTATTTCGTCTCAGACTTTCAAACTCAGGCATATATATTTTACACAGCAATGACACAGATGACATGGGAGGTATTTCTAATTCATGGTGAAGATGATCAACAAGTTATCTGAAAAACGCTGGAGTGGATATATTTATTGAGTATCTACTATGGACTAGGCATTGTAACAGGTATTTTGCATGCTTTAATTTCATAAAATCCCCTTTTCAAAAAAATCCATGAAGCAGGAGGTTTTAATCACCATTTTGCAAATGAGGAAAGGCAGGATCAAGGAGGGTAAATAATTTGCCTAAGATTTTAAGGTTAAAACGTTCCAGACCAGATTTTGAACAAAATCCTATGTTACTCCTGAATCCATACTCCCTGTTTTCTTATGCTTTGCTTCCCAGCCACGGAAGATTTCCAGCAAAAACTGGCTGGAAGATAGATGGATGGAATTCTGATTTGGGCAAAGGATTGAATAGCTGACTTGAAAACTAGCCCCTAGTGCTGAGATTCTGGGAGGCTTTGAAGGGTTGTTCACATGGAGGTGCAAATACTATTAAGTACTTTGAGTACCCCCTGCTGTGCAGAATCCACAAACTGGCTCAGTGGTGGTCCATTACACTTGAAAGTTAATGCTGCTGTTGAAAGCTGCTTTGGCTGAAGCTCAAAAGGAAGTTTTTGCATCAGGGGAATTTCACTCCCAGTGTAAATGAGGGTTCTTCTGGGTTTTGTTGGAGTAAGAGACACCAACCGAAGCTAGTTTGAGACACAGGGCAAGAAACTGATTTTAAAGAATCAAGGGACTCAAGAAATGCATGGGAAGTAATGAAGCGAGACCTCTGGAAGGGACTGGAAAGTGGGAAAAGAATCCTGCTAGATCTCATCTCTCTCTCTCTCTCTCTCTCTCTCTCTCTCTCTCTCTCTCTCTCTCTCTTCTCTCTCTCTCTCGTTGTATCTCTTTTTCATCTTATTATCTAGCTATGCTTCTACCTTCCTCTCTTCCTGCAAAAGGCCTCCCTGCTTCTGTGCTCCTGTAGAAGATAATATCTATTCCATTCATTTCTTAACTTGTGTCTGGGCCTCAAGTCTTTTTATCAGGAGAGGGTATCTCATTGGTCAAATGTTCACCTGTGGTCCATCAGACAGGGTCAAGAGGATGTAGTCATGGTACTAACAAAGCTGCTAGGAGCTTAGCCCTGTGATTTAGATATGAAGTCGAGAAGGTGGGTTAGAGTAAATCCTAGACAGAATGCAGAAATGTGGCTATTAAACTCCTTTTTTTAAATTTTTAAAAATATTTATTTTTGAGAAAGAGAGAGAATGGGGAGGAGAAAAGAGAGAGGGGTGACAGTGGGCCCAAAGTGGGATCTGTGCTGACAGCAGAGAGCCTAATGTGGGGCTCGTGATCATGACCTTAGCTGAAGTCGGATGCTTAGCTTAACCCACTGAGCCACCCAGGCACCCTAGACTACTACATTTCTTAACGTGAGCAATCGAATGCTTTAGAAATGGTGTGAGGGATCTCAGTTGGCACACACTGGATTGTATGCAGGAGATCACTAGGGGGACATGAGGATTAGTGATGTTACTGCTGATTTAAAGCCCTAAAATGCAATGGAGACTATTTTAAAGATCTTTGCCACCCATGAGCCTGTACAGATAAACCAGAATTAATGGGAAACAAGCACATTGATCTGGATATTAATGTTTCAATTCATTCTGATGCATTCTAGGTTACTGGGAAGTACACTGAGTCAGGATTCAGAGACCCTGGATTCAAACCCAGGCTCTGCCCCTACCTGTTAGACAAGTTACCTCACCTCACCAACATTGGGGGTTAATAAGCCTGCTCTTCCTACCTCAGAAAGCTCTTCAAGAAGCAAATGAGATAATATCTGTGAAGCTAACACTATGTAAAATCTCAAGCACTGAGCAAATGTAAGAGATTATTAGTAATACAAGAAATAACAGGAAGTCAATGAGTTGTAACACTTAGGTTACCTTTGCAAATATCTATTCCACCATGCTCTTTGGAGTAGAAAAAAAATCATGCTGCAAGAAATGTAATGAATGTGAAGTGTGTTTATTCTATTTTTATGAGGCATGGTTGGGTGAAAAAGATCAGTGCAGCTCAAAAGTGAAGGATTGAAAGTGTACAGTTTTTAAGAAATAACTTGTGCCTTCAGTAGCAGTAGTAGGAATAGTAACAGCACCAATACAGTAATAACAATAATAACCATACGTTTGCCATGTTCCAGGCTTTGCACTAAATACTTACCACGCATTTGCTCATTAAATTCATATAACCTTCTTAGCTGAGTTCCATTTTTGTCTCTGGTTTAAAAATGAGAAAACTGAAGCAGGGAAAGTTAATAGTTACCCACAGTCTCAAAAATGCCAGTTTTAGAGTCCAGATTAAAATTCGATTTACTTCATTCCAAAGTTAAAGTAAGTAACTACTACACTAATTCTGCATTTTATGTGCTCAGGAAAAAATAGAAGATAAATATAAAGATTTGGTGACGCAAAAAGTATTATAAAAAGGGAAGGCTCAGGACACCTGGTAGCTCAGTTGGTTGAATATCTGACTCTTGATTTCGGCTCAGGTCATGATCCCAGTGGCATGAAATCAAGCCCCTTGTTGAGCTCTGTGCTGAGCATGAAGCCTGCTTAAGATTCTCCCTCTCTCTCTCTCTCTCTCTCTCTCTCTCTCTCTCTCTCTTTCTCAAATAAAAAGAGGGAAGTCTCTAAAAATCAAAACTACCCAGTCATAAATCCACATACATTTCTGATGTTTGTATTTTTCCAATGAATATAGATGGTCACTAATCAAAACTTAAGTACTTTAATGACTACACACCTATTAAAACAGATTTTTATTTTTTATTTGTTTATTTGTTTTTAGAGAGAGAGAGAGGAGGGGAGAGGGGCAAGGGGAGAAAAAGAGAGAATCCCAAGCAGACTTCATTCTGAGCACAGAGCCCAATGCAGGGCTCCATCCCACGACTCTGGGATCATGACCTGAGGCAAAATAAAAACTTGGAAGCTCAGCTGACTGAGCCACCCAGATGCCTCTAAAATGGATTTTTAAATGACAATACCAGTTACTGGTGAAAATGCTAAGTGACAAGAATATCCATTTGTTGCTAATGGGAATGCAAAATGGTACAGCCACTTGGAAGATAGTCTGGCAGTTCCTTAAAAGCTAAACGTAGTGTTACAATGCAATTGAGAAATTGCACTCCCAGGTGTTTACCCAACTAATTCGATGATAGGTCCACACAAAAGCCTGCGGGTGTATGTTTATTACAGTTTCATTCGTCACCCTAAAACTGGAAGCAACCAAGATGTCTTTCCATAAGGAAATAGATAAACTGTAGTGTATCCATATGATAAATGTGATATAATGGTATTCATCTATCAAAAGGATAGAGCTACCAATTTATGCAAAGGCACGGAAGAAACTTAAATGCATATTGATAAGCAAAAGAAGATAGCTTGCAAGGGTTACTTACTATATGATTCCATTTGTGGTACATTCCAGAGAAGGTAAAACTACAGAGGGGGTAAACAGATAAGTAGTTGCCAAGGGCTTTGGTGGAAGGCGGACTGAAGAGTGAAACAGAGGATTTTTTAGGGTACTGAAACTACTGTGTAGGATATGACATTGTGTGTTTGTCAAGATCCATACAACATTACAACACAAAGAGTAATTCTTAATGCACACAAATTTAAAGAATCATTTAAGCAATCTCAGGAAGGAATGCAGACTCTAACAAGAGACTCTTAATAGCATTACAAATGTATGAAACACTTTCGCTGAAAGAAATGGAAGAAGAAGGTGTTTACTTAAATAACTACAAATGGGTGGAGTCTGTAAGACCAAAATCAAAAGAAACTGTACATAAGCAGTGTTCCAGGGCTGATCAAGTTGTTTCTTGTGCAGGTGCATGTTAACAATTACAAAACCCCTATATATGTCTACTGAAATTGAACATTTATGTAAAAGATTGATAGTGGGAGTCTATCAATGACTCTTGTTTCTCACTCTTGAAATGGGAGATTTCAGAAAAGCAAGAATGATTCATGTGGCAATGGATTAGAGTTAGAGAGGTCAGTGGGAACTCATACAGATACAGATGGATACATATAGAAATCACTATAGATATGTGAACATACAGATTAGTATACACACATATATTTCATTTTTCTGCCATATGAGAGGGCCTAAAAGCAATGACACACAGTAAAAATGAGTATACCTAGCATCCAGATCCTAGTTTCTAATACAAATTTCTAATTTAAAAAATCCACAGCATCTTAGAGAAATGACTGATCCCAAATTTAGGGTAGGAAATGTACAAAATGAACCTGGAGCATCTTGTAGTGCCAGAAAGCAAGGAAGTGCTCAAAACACACACACACACACACACACACACACACACACACACACACACACACACACAGTATGGGGGATATGTCAGATGGACAAAGGAGCCGACTCCCAATGGCCAAGAGCTCCTGATGGCCAAAGTTTGAACAATTGGTACAGGAAATTAAGTACAGTAATATTAAGTTGTAACCCAATGTCTAAAATAAATATTAAGAAGTATAAACTAATACAAATAAATGATTGGCTGAATAAATAAAAAAAGACAAATCTCGGATATAGAAGATTTCCAAAAATATTATGTACATACTCCCTGCTCAAGGAGATGAAGGCTAACTCCTCATCCTGTAAGTGTGGGATGGGTGTTGTCATTTCCTTCTAAGAGTACAATATGTAAAGTGGGATAAAAGAGGAACTTTACTATTGAGAAAACTGAAAAACCCTGCCTCAGCCAAGTGATCAAGGTTAAGATCAGCAGTGATGTCACGTTGAGGATATGTACTCTTGATATGATGTGATGAGAACAGCATTTTACATCTGTGATCTTCTTCCCAAGGGCCCATAACCACAGTCTAATCATGAAGAAAACAGTGAACAAATTCCATTTGAAGGATATTCTACAAAATACCTGAGCAGAGCACCTAAAACTGTCAACAATGATCAAAAACAAAGAGTTTGAGAAGCTATCACAGCCAAGATGCATCTAAGGAAACATGACAACTAAATGCAATATATATCTTAATGGAATCTTGAAACAGAAAAAAGACATTAACTTAAAAACTAACATGTCTGAACAAAATGGACCTTAGTTAACCATAATGTATTATTGAGTCATTAATTGGGACAAGGCTACCATACTAATTTAAGATCTAATAATAGGAGGAAATAGGTATGATGTATATGGGTATACGGGAATTCTCTTACTAGTTTGGTAATTATATAAATTGTATAAATTCTATAAATCTAAAACAATTCTAAAGCAAAAAAGCTTTTTAAAAGTTTAAACAATAACAACAACAACAGCAAAAAAACACCCAAAAACAAATGTAAAGCCCTAGGAGATAAGCTACAGGAAATACATATATCCTTTTCTCAAATAATAAAATATTTAAATCAGAAAAAAATTCCAAAACAAAACAAAAATGAACAAAAAACTCATTTAGACTCATCAATGAGAAAAATTTAACAGTTAATTTTCTAGACAAGTCAATGTCCCCATTCAAAATCATTAGAAGCCTCATGTTGTTGTCAAAAACAATCTTCTTTCTCATTTTTCTGCTTTCTAGTCCTGTTCTCTTCATATTTAATGGCTATTTAGACATCTCAAAGATAATATTGATCTGTGTCTTAAAGTGGAATTGATTATTCAGCATGCCACTATTAAAATGTCCCTTCATTGCATAGGCATTTGCCTCAGTGCACATTAATGTTATTTTGCCAACAGCATGTATTCAGTGGCTATTAGCTTCGATCTCTACGAAGCAGATAAAATCAAACTTCATGAGGAGAGTTTGATTTAGGTTTAGATACCAATAACAAGGTGCAAGTGTGGATTTAGAAGACTGCATGCCAGTTTGTTTATGGGACAAAAATAGAGGGAATGAGGGAATCCTTTAAAAAGATGACTGTTTTCAATCATCTGGTGATTCCTTAGTACACAAAAATGTGTGGATGGTAACTGTGGCCATTTGAACTGAGTAAAACAATTAGGAGGTGATTCAAATACTCATTTCCATCCATTTTCCTCATCTATTCATTGGCTTTTGGAGGAGAGAACAGCAAAATGAAGATTGCCAGCCAGTTCCAAATTACTAAAAGAAAGGATTCTGCATTACATTATTCACTCTCTATGGCAAACCAGGCAGAACTGAACTATTCTTTTGGGCTTCCAAAGCTGTATAATTTTTTTCACCAAAGCTTTCTCTGTACAGTATTTTCTTTGGAAAGAATGTTTTATGTGAGTTCTTTTTGTTGTTGCTGTAGTTTTGAGTAACGCAAATAGTACTTCAGTGCAAGATATTAGTTCTCCCAGAAAATGTTTCCAGAATGAAAATATGAGACCCAGCATACCAGTAAAACCAAATATTTACTTTAGTACTCTGGAATCTCATGAGATTAAGTTGTGTATGTAATAATATCAGCATTTTGTGAATTTAGCAAACTTAACTAATTGTGACAAAATATTGAAGTGAAATCACATAAAGTGTGACCCAGCAATTTCATTTGTAGCTATATATATACCCCAAACTGGTATTCAAACAAAAACATGTATGGAAATATTCAAAGCAGCACTGTTCCCAATAGCCAAAAGGTGACATCAACTCAGATGTTCACCAACTGATGAGTAGATAAATAAGATGTGGTATATCTATGAAATGGAATATTATTCTGCCATAAAAGGAGTGATACATGCTACAGCATGGATGAGCCTTGAAAACATAATGCTAAATAGAAGAAGTAAGGGGGTGCCTGGGTCACTCTGTCAGTTGAGTCCGACATAGGCTCACGTCATGATCTCACAGTTTGTGAGCATCGGGCTCTGTGTTGACAGCTCAGAGCCTGGAGTCTGCTTTGGATTCCATGTCTTCCTCTCTCTCTGCCTCTCCCCCACTTGCTCTCTCTCTCTCTTAAAAATAAATAAACATTGAAAAAAGAAAAAAAGAAAAAAAAAAAGAAGTCAGACATAAAAGGTCATATATTGTATGATTCCATTTACTTAAAATGTCCAGAGTAGGCAAATTCATGGAGACATAAAGCAGATAGTGGTTTCGAGGGACTAGGGCAAGTCGGAAATGGAACTGTTTTCTTTCTGTGGAAGGATAGAAATGTTCCAGAACCTGATAGTAGTGATGGTTGCACAACATTGTGAATGAACTAAAAGTCACTGAGTTATAGATTTTGAAATGGTTAAAATGGTGAATTGTATGTTATATGAATTTTATATCAATAAAAATTTATATGTATGTATGTATATCATAAGAACACATGTTACAAAGTACCTGTACACTGGACCATCAGCATTGTACAACTGTAACAAATATAGTGTTCATGTGGAAATTAGGGGGAATTAGCAAACAGAAAGTGTAGACACTGTACAGGCAAAAGAATACTGAGAAAAATAGCTGTTTTTTTTTCCTATGAGAATCAACTTCCCCTTGATACTCTGTCACTCAGATGTTCTTTGCCACCTAAAACATCAAAAGTAGAAATAGGAAAGCAACCTTCCATCAGGCAGAGGAGCAAGTGGAATTGGAAGGGCCTGTCAGGCCAAGAAGATGCTGTGGTGGGTCCATGGACCATGTGGACCCTGACAAGTGCATCCAAATTATCCAGTGTGCTCTGCAAAGCCAATGGCAGATTTGGCCAGACTGTATATGGAGTTGCTTAGCAGGCCCACGGATATTATAGTTTGACCAGAGGGACAGTGGGCAGGTGGAGAGGACAGAGGGACAGCTAATCCTATGAAGAAGCATAAACTTGAGAAGGATACAGGTTATAAATAGGAAATCATGAAGGAAGTCAAGTTAAGGTAGCATTTGCCAAACACAGTGGGTGTCAGATGTCTTTTTTTGGGTTTGGTAGGAGCTCTCCTATTTCTTCTCAAGGCACTAAGCATTTCATGAGTCAGAGCAAAGCACAGGTGAGGTGAAGCCAATGATGGTTCAGAGAGCTACAAGATAAACACTGATTATAAGAGCAGCTTCCATTTACAGGGTGCTGACTATGGGCCAGGCATGAGCTAAGAGCATCACAAAAATTATCTCATTTAATATTCACAATTACCCCTCAAGGCAAGTATTACCCCCATTCGATGAGGATTTGGGGAAACTGAGGCTCGGAGAAGTTAGGAAATTTTGTCAAGTTCTCACACATAGCTACTGGCCAAGCTGGTATTCGAAAGTTGGTTGTCGGACTGTCGCACCTGCTCCTCTGGTTACAGAACTACCTTCCATAGCAGCCCTGCTCACAGAAAGTGTTCCGGGTAAAACCAGTAGGCATGGACCTACACTAATCTGACTCAAGAAATTTGCAAGGGATTTAGAAATACCCAGCAGCTCATAGTGAAGACAATACAAAAACCAGCATGTTAGTACGTGTGAAGCAGGAGAGAGATACCAAAAATAGACTTAACATGCTTCATTGCAATCATCCATTTACAGAACTACCAACCCTACTCAACTGAGAGCCCTAGAAGGCATGGACCCTGAGTTTTGCCCCACAGTGATTAGCACAGTATCTAGTATACAGTAAGCCTCTAACAAAAAAATTTTTTTAATAAATAAAACTAGGCTGCTTGGATAGTGACTGACAGCAATAATAATTGTTGCTACCTTTTATTGAGCATTTAACTTATGCTTAGAAACATGTACTTCATGAAACTTGTGTCTCACGTCCACCTCCCAGCATGTGCAAAATGTGCCCTTACTCCATGTTATAGACAAAGAAACTGAGGTGTAAATAACTTTGCCAAATTCAGCCATCTAGAAAGAGTGAGCTGAGTTTCAAACCCTAATTGTTATGACTCCAAATCTCAGGCGTTTTAACCTCTTCTCTTTTCCATAATAGATTATCCATCCTTTAGTGAGGAGAGAGTGGATTATTATTGAATTATGTACTTTTTGGCAAAAGAATAATGAAAATGGTAATCTAACATTAGGCTTAAAAAAGAATGCAAAATTATACATGTGCTTTGATTACAACTGAGTAAAAATTCACATACATACAAATGAACCAGCAGGAAGCCTGGAGAATAAAACAGTTGTATAAGAATGGCGAGACTATGGATAATTTTCTTAACACTTTGCTTAATTTTGCTCTAACATTATTTTAAGAAGAACTAAGACTTGAAAAATACAAGTGTAGTGAAACAAATTATAATGTGCCCACAAGCTGATTGCTTTAGGCAGAATCATTGCTTGAGCCCTGGATTGCAGGTCCAAGATAATTATATGACATCTTGGGTACCACGTTTTCCTCAAGATACAGCGGATCTCTTTGCAACAGAATTTTTGAGTCTTCCTGAATTCTCCAGTAAGGATTAAATTTTAGAAATATGATCTACCATTCTCCTCAGTGGGACATTCAAAAATATCACTTGCTGTAAATGTAACTTCAAACCAGTTTCTTCTTTCATATAATCCATGACATATCCTCTATATCCATGTATATTGTTTTATTACTCCTGAAAACGTCAACTCTGCCATCAGTCTTTCATCCTGGGGCCAGTTATCTGTTTAAAAGTCAGGTCAGTATATGGCACTCTCCTCCTCAAAAACCTTCTAGCACTTCCCACTAAATAGAGAATAGACAGAACTCCAAGTGCTAATCTCTGTTCCCTCCTACCATCCTCTATAGACTATATGCTCTACTCACAATTTTCCCTTTTGCATTCATGATTTCATGCTTCTCTTGTAATAGAGACTTGGTCTCAAATGGATTCCCTCACTTGTCAAATTTTAACTCATTCTTCAAGACTTAAGATAACTTCCTCTGTTAAACCTTTAATAATACCCTTTCCCCCACCCTCTGGTACAAATGACTCACAATTTTGCAATCCCAGTGCATAATATTTGCATTGCTATAGCTTACTACATCCTGTCATTTATGACATGACAGTAGCAGAAAACATTTATCAGATACATTAGTTAGGCATTCTACATGTATTAGATCATTTATTTTTTAAAAATTGTTTAATGTTTATTTTTGAGAGAGCACATGCACACAAGCAGGCAAAGAGCAGAGAGACAGAGAGAATCTGATGCAGGCTCTGCATTGTCAGCGCAAAGTCCTATGTGCGGCTCAAACCCACAAGCCCTGAGATCATGAACTGATATGAAGTACGATGCTCAACCAACTGAGTCACCCAGGCACCTCTGTATCAGGTCTTTAAAATAACAACCCTAGGAGCTAAGTACTATTAGCAGCATTTTAGAAAAAAGGAATCAGAGGTTTAGGATAATGAAGTGCCTCACCCAAGAGCGTAGTGAATCAGCATCAGAAATGAGCTTTAAACTCAGGTGGGCCTGAGCCAGAAACCTGTGTTCTTAACCCTTACATTAAAGGAAAACCTTCTTTCTCCAAATTTCCAGTTGTCTGCCTGAGAAATTAATTGGAGGCAAGTGGTTTGGATGGCAGAAACATATGCATTTGATGTATATGTCAAGTGCTTAGCTCCAGTGCCATGCTGAGCCTGAGGCAAAAGGAAAAAGCAGTAATACTGATCCCGTCTTTATTTAAAATTTGGTATTTTTCCATTGTGGATTTGCTTGCATTTACTTTGATTTTTAAAATATTACTTAAAATATTATTTATCTTGAATACTGAGTTTGGGGCATCCTTGTAAATTATACACCCAAGATGAGTCCCTAACTTGTCTCACCCTAGTCCTGGCCCTACTTAGCACAGTGTCTGAAACACAGAGGGCACTCAAAAAATAGCTCAGGTGTTTAATTAACATGTCAGGCTTTTCCACAAGACCTCAAACTCCTGGAAGACAGTGACTTTAAGTGATTCCTTTTTGAATGCTCACTAACTCCCACACTATATCTTTTCACAGTTAGATCCTCCAAAAAAATATTTTGAATGAAACACATAGCCTCTCTTACTTCCGGCTGTGGCAGAATCATATTTCACAATGCTCATTAGAAGGTAACTTTTATAATGAAAAACCTAAAATCTGATCATGGTTTTAATTTTCTATCAGCTGTCAAATCAAATGGTCCATGACCAAAAAAGAAAACAAAAATAAACAAACAAAAAAACAAAGTAAGTATTAAAGGTCAACTTTGTTTCCTAAAAATCCTTCCCCAAAGTTTTTCCTCACTGAAAGTCTTAAAGAACTATTTTTAGTTTCTCTCAAGGATATCTTATAACACTATAAATAATCCTGCAAACACAACAACGGGACTCCTGCTGTTAATGAGTCATGATACTTTGTATGACTGGAAAATATAGGCCAAGGAGTTGTTTCAAAGTTTTGAAAGATAATGAGTTACCTCTAATTAGTCTTCTTCTATAGTTTTTGTGTTGGGAAAGCCACTGACCAACTGAAGATAACTCTGCAGTGTAAAGTAGTTGTTAAATTAAAAGCCTTGTTTCGCATTCTAGATCTGTCACTATGTGGCATTAACAAGCAATAGAACCTCCTCAGATCACATCTGAATAATGGAGATAATAGTAGTACTTCCTTTTTAAGGGACTGTTACAGGTTTTAAGTGAGAAAATTCTGTGTCTAGCATACAGTAATTTCTCAGGAAATATAACAAAGTTTTCATGCAATTTCTTATATATTGAGAAGTACGATATACTAGGTGTGGTGTTAGGCATTAGGAATGCAGGTTACAACAGGCACCCAAGCAAAAGCAGTGGTTGTTCAAGCAAGCTGTCTTCACTGAACATCTACCGTGCGAGTCACTCTACTAGACACTTTAAGAGAACAGAATCAGGGTCCACCCTGGACACCTTAGGAGAACAGTCAGTGTCTACCCTGGTCTGTAGGAGAACAGAAAGGAAAAAGACAAAATCCCAGCCTTCGAAACAGGAGTCTGGAAATGCGATTCAGTTGAAACAAAAAAAAAAAAAAAAAAAAAGAAAGGCTATTATTAATTAAAGTAAAGAAAATGATAAATAAATATCTTTGTTAAAGATGCACCAAACTATATAGTGTTATTGCCAATTCAGTGTAAGAAGGCCTGGAGGGAAATCTTTGCATCTTTGCTCAATTACGTGAAACAAATAGTTTACTCCAGGAAAACGTAGACAAAATTACATTCAGCTGAGGGAAGATGAAGATTCTGGTCACAATGTGTACTAGTAATGATAGCTTGGTAAAGTTATTTCACCTTTCACTTCTAAAACAGGCTTGTTCAGGTGATTAGAGGAAATAATCTTTGTTTGTCACTTTAGGTCATGGGAAACAGATGCACAGCTGAATGAGAAGCACAGAGATTTACTGAAACAAATTCCAGTCATAGTGCTATGGGATGAACTGTATTCCTCCCAAATTCATCTGTTGAAGTCCAAACCCCAGTACTTCAGAATGTGACTCAACTTGGAGACAGGCTTTTTAAGGAGCTAATTAAGGTCATTAGAGTGGGCTCCAGTCCAAGGTGACTGATGTCCTTATAGGAAGAGGAGATTAGGACCCAGACACACACACAGAAGGAAGACTGTATGAGGACACAGTGACAAGGCTGCTATCTACAAGCCAAGGAGAGACACTTGAGAAGACACCAATCTTGCCAATACCTTGATCTCAGACTTCTAGCCTCTAGAATGGTAGAAGAACAAAGTTGTGTTGAATAATCCACCCCATCTGTGGTACTTTGTTAGGGCGGGCCAGCAAATGAATACACAAGGAAAAAGCAGAAAGAGAACATAAGTGGTCAACGAGAGCCCTCAGGCCAAAGTGCAAGTTTGACACCCATTAAAGGGAAGACAGAAGAAAGACTTCTTGGGTAGAAAGAGCCTCGTCTTGCAGTGCAGTTCCAAGAAAGTGTCAGGCAGGCAGATGGAGAGCTGGGAGCACAGACTGCCTGTTAGAGAAGGGCCCCATTGGGCAGGAATGGTCGGGCTCTACTGCTGTGTGCAGATCCTAAAAGGTATGTGGGTGGAAGCTGTCAGTTTACTATACTCCTCACAGAGGGTTCTCCTCTGAAGGGGAACTGGGGGATATGCCTCCATAGTGGCCACAGTGAACAGATTTTGAAAATGTTAAAGAAATTTATTATTATGGTTGTTATCATTCCTCTTGATGCTGTTTCTGCTGCTACTACTAAATTTGGTCTTTCCCTAAATGAAGGACAAGGAGTTGGAGACTCCAGTAGACTCCAGAACCTCAGTCCCCACAAAGGTCCTAGAACACAGCCCTCTGCTATATAAAGATAAAATGTGGGGTGTCTTCTCTGTATTTTAACTGATCTTACCACCTTGCCCAATAGTTCACCATTAGAAATTTATCGGTATAGGGGTATCTGGGTAGCTCAGTCAGTTAAGGGTCCAACTTTGGCTCAGATCATGTTCTCATGGTTTGTGGGTTTGAGCCCCACATCAGGCTCTGTGCTGACAACTCAGAGCCTGGAGCCTGCTTTGGATTCTGTGTCTCCCTCTCTGTCTGGCCTTCCCCTGCTCACGCTCTATTTCTCTTAAAAATAAATAAACATTAAAAAAAAAACTTAAAAAGAAATTTATAGATGTGGTTTAAGATGCATATTATCTAGTAATCTCTAATGAATCCATATCCATTAACACTAAACCTGTGTTCTTAATCCCTGTACTATACTGGAAAAAATTCTCCATGGGAGGAAGAGGAAAAGAGTAGATGAATGGGAGCATATATACCTATTATTCTTATAATGTTTAGTACAGTTAATGGTCAGTGAAGTTCAGCAAAGACTTCTTGATGGTAAGACGTATACAGAAGATAAAATGAGGAAAAACACTAGGGTACATAAATTTTGTAAAGCTAAGAAACATTAGTGTAGTAAAGCCCATATCTGAAATGTTAATTCCTCCTACAAGCTTAAAATTAGGTCCCTGGTCAGCTGCCATCCTTTGAGACCCTCCAGTCTCAGAGAACTTATTATTCTTTCAGCAATGTCATGTTTCTTAACTAAAAAGGTAGTCTGGTTAGTCTGGTTAATAGAAAGTTTAACTTTATAACCTGTATAAAGTCAACTAATTTTTCAAATATCTTAAATTAAACAAAATACACTCCTCATAAAACTTTACAATATACAATTTCATTTTTGTCCTATGATTCAGTAGCCCCTTAGGAAGATTTTATTGCCCCCAAAGTTACCACTAAGAGAAAAATTACAAAGAGAAAGTCAGAAGAAATTAACACTCATTGGGAATCAGCTTTGTACAAGAAACCAGGTAGGGTACTTCCCACATATTAGCTCATTGGAATCTCAGAGCAACCCAATAAAATAAGCATCCTCATTCTCTACATAATGAAAATGAATCTCAGGGAGATAAAGGACAGACTCAGAACCTCATAAAGAGGCATAGAACCAAGAGATTTGAACCAAGATGAATCTGATTTCTTTTTTTTTTTTTCATTTATAATAGTTTATTTTCAAATTGGTTTACTGAATCTGATTTCTATTGTTTATAAAATGTGTTTGGCCAATAGTAATATAGAGATTAGCTTAAAAAAAAAAAACTTAAGAGTAGTAGTTTACTCTCATAGAAAAAATAAAAGTCTAGAGGTAAGCTAGATAGTACTATTAAAGCAGTTCCATGAAGTCATCATGGACCTAGGATCTTTCTATCTTTCTGTTTAGCTATCTATGGCACTGTGTTTTTCCTCAAGGACACAGATGGATGCAAGAGTTCTATCCATCACCTCCAAATCCCAGAGAGAAAAAAAAGAAGGCCAAGATACAAAAGGATAAACTTCCCAAATAAGTCAGTTCCTTTTAAGATATCTTCTTAAAAGCTCCACTTACAAACTTCCACTTGCTTTATCTACCTCCAGCTATGAAGGAGCTGGGCACTTTGCTTCCAGAATCTAACAGGAGGAAGAAAGGGAGACTGGATATTACGTAGTCTGCCCCAGATGCACAGCCCATGCCATTTCCATTCTACCAAGCTGCTAAAGGATGAAGAAGTACGATGGGTGAAAATAATGATTTTCAACTGGTGGGCACGCCCCCTCCCCAGTTAAGAAATGTATTCTTAGTGAATGTTTGTTGCTTATAGGAATAAATTGTAATCTTTAGACATTTTGGTGGGGAGACATCAGATAACTGATCAGATACTTTGAGCTGAAATTCAAGTGACCATGAGTAAAAAAAAAAAAAAAAAAGTAACCTAAAAACTTAAATTCCTTGAACAACCTCTAAATCTTTTAATTGAAGAATATGTCTAGAAAAATCATTGAGACTAAAATTGTTTCACCTTACAAATTAAAATATCTAAATAATCTTACTTGTGATAATCTAAAGTTTCTCATTATGAACTAGGGAATGAGTTTATTTGTTAGCTTTAAAATCAGATAAACCAGGTTAGGTGTGTGTGTGTGTGTGTACATGCATTTGATACTAAAAGGAATTAGACAGCCAAATTTATAAAATCATATCAGAGATTTTATAAAATCATAATTTTATATTATGTGTCCATATGTTCTAAATGCAAATACATGTTCTCGTTAGGATCATAGAAGCATTGAAGGTAAGAGCTGGGGGTTGCTTAGAGATTGTCTTGATTACTTACTCTATTTGAGTATTAAGTTTCTACTGTTTATAGCTCCCCTTTTCTAGTACACTTTCATCACATGTGTGGCCACCCAGTACCATTTAAAGCCTTTCTTTGCTTGTGGGCTTTCCCACATTATGAATCTTGCCTTCCCAAGGTAAAAGCTAGGACCGTTTTTTTCCAGACTTCCTAGCAACTAGGACACAGGCATTTCATCCAATCTTCTTCAATCAGTCATAGTCCCTTGGGACTTCTATTCAGAGGGAAGCAATGTGTAGGGATAGGCATGAGGAATCTACTTTCTGGTGAGCCTGAAGAATAAATGAGGGCTGAAGGCAGAGACAGTGGTTCATGGGTCACATCACACACATTTGTGATACTAGATTTAATATCTGTTTCTAGCCACTGTGGCAGCACAAGAGTCTCTACTAGAAGGCAGAGTCATTCAGGCATTTTTCTCAGATGTAAGGTCTCCAAGCATGGGTCTCTCCTCCATAGAGATTCTGTCTTTTAGCAAATCTTTTTCTGACAAAATTAGTTAGCATGGGAGTTCTATTATTCAAATCAATATCATGAAAAATATACTTTATTTTATAGATGGGAAGCTGAGACTTGGAGAGATTATGGTTTATAACATCTGGTATTTTGACAGATAACAGAATAAAATAGGAATGAATTAAAGAATCATAACCAACATGATAGCCAACATGTATCAGCAGGAGTTGGGAGAATATATTGTGGACACGAATCCTGGGGTTGCTTACAAGGGGAACCAAACATTAAGTTGGACAAAGAGGAGTCTCTGTCATAGAAATCCCTTCCCAATATGTAGGATTGAATATGCTGGCAAAAACCCAAGGAGGCAATGATAACACAGTGTTAGGATGGCTCTTAGCAATATGGAGAAAACAGCAGTGGCCTAAACTAAGTGAACTAGAAATGCCAAAACTATTATGACAGATGATCAAAGAAGAGATAAAAAGGCTTAAAAAAGTGTGTGCATGCCTAGAGTATACTTACTATATAAGGCTAAAAACCAACAGTCAATTATATCTTGTGCGAGGATGTAGAGAACGTGGAGAATGTCATGTTTTACAATGCACTTGGGAATACAGGTGAGCTGGGCACCAGAACCATTGGGAAGCTCAGTGGTGACTATCCTTTCCTAGACCAGATTTAACATGAAATTATTTTACAAACTGTACTCCTTTATAGGACTGAGGATGATAGTAAATCCAAGTGGTGGTGCTTGACTATTAGAATCCAGGCACAATTATATCATTGTGATTAGAGTATAGTGGCAGCCAGGAAGGTCCGACCTGCAGAGAGTTAAAAGAACACTGCATCCCTAGGAACAAGATAGGTGGGTGGCCAACAATGACAGTGCTTAAACCATGGGTCAGCGGACTAAGGCCAAATCCAGCCTACCACCTCTTTTGATATAGTTTATGAGCCAAGAAGGTTTTTCACACCTTTTAACGGCTAAAAAAATCCAAAGAATAAATAGTTCATGACATGTGAAAATTGTATGATTAAAATTTGGTATCCATAAACAAAGTTTTATTGGAGCACAGTCACGTTTATTCATTCACATGTTATTTATGGCCACTTTTGTGCCACAGTGAAAGAACTCAGAAGTTATGATAGTCACCTTATTGCTCACAAAGCCCAAAATATTTGCTATCTAGAACTTTGCAGAATAAGTTTGCCAACTCCTGGCTTATACTATATAGTCAAAAGAATATTAAAAAGACTTTGGCCCACTGTCCCAATAAAAAACAAACTATTATTTTCCTAGTTTCCAGATCCAAACTAGTTTTGAGAAAAGAATTCATTTTTGGACACTGCCAAGTCTCCAGGAGGAAGGACAGAACAACACTTCAGCAAGAGTATACAGTCCTTTCCCCCAAGGATCTATTGTTATTTAATCTAGTAAACTAAGAAAAGGGGTATACTCAAATATTTCAAGAATTGTTGGACACAAGGTCTGAGTTGGCACTGATATCTGGGGATCCGAAATGTCATCATGCCCCCCTTTTTAGTGGGGGAATATTGGGTGGACCAGGTAACAAGTGAAATATTGGCCCAGACCTAGTTACCAATAAATCTACTTGGTCCAAGGACCCAACCAGTGGACATTTCTTAAGTCTCTGACTGTCTAATTGGCATAGGCATACTTGGTAGCTGGGAGAGCCCTCTTATTGGTTTCTGGTCCTGTCACAGTGAGAAAAGCTAAGTGAAAACTTCTTAAACTGGCTAAGAGAGTAAATCAAAAATTGTGTTAAGGGGGTTTGGGGGTCCTATAGCAAAGACTAATGCCAAATTAAAAAATCTAAAATATTCAAAAATGCTGCACGCATTGTTTTTCCCATTTAATTCATAAGTTCAAGTTCAGTCTCTATAAAAACCACGTGGATCCTAGAAAATGAGAGTGGACTACCATGGACTCAAACAACCATAATTCCTATTCCTGCTACTGTGCCCAAAGTTGAAACCTTGATAGAAGAGATTAAGACAGATCCAGGTACATGTTATGTAGTCAGTGGTCTGGTGAGGGCCTTCTTTTCCATCCCTATCAGGAAGGAAGTTGAGGAGAAGTTCACATTTGGGTAAGATGATAACAGTATAAATTTATAGTCTTGCCTCAGACTCACATTAACTCTTCTTCCCACAGTTGGATCTAAACTCTTTGGACATTCTGCAGAATATCACACTGGTCCATGATATGGATAACATCATATTAAGTCATCCAGATAAGCAAGAAGTAAGTATGTATATTTAGGGACTTGATTTGACACATACCAGGAAGAGGGTGGAAAATATATGGGATCCCATCATATCAGTGTAGGTTTTAGGGGCCCAGTGAAGTGGGACTTTCTAGAATCCCCCTCCAAAGTGAGTAACAACTTTTTTTCACCTTGCACCTACTACTTCTAAGGAAGGAGCACTGGTTCTGGAGGCAGTAGATTCTAAACCTGGTATATTAGTTAGGATCTAGTCAGAAAAATTTAATATAAGGAATTAGCTATTGACAGGGTTTTGGCTACTAAGGGCTAATGAGAACTTGGAGTAATACAGGAATCACAAATACAGAAGCAGCCACTACTTAGAGCTGAGGCAGGTACCCAAGGCCTTGGAAAAGGACCACCCAAGGTTGCAATTCTGACCTTGTTGGAGACAGTATAGCTCTAACCTACTGGATGGCAGAGAAATTCATCTCTAAGGTGCTGCCATCTGTGATTGAACAAAATGAAACTGCCTTCTGGACTACCAGGAAAGCTTGCTGGGAAGCTCCAGGAGGGGGCACTACTGAATTCACTGGGAAGTCAGCTGAAGCCTATAGAGTTCACCAGAAGTTTCCTGTCAGATTTGGCTGACACTAACTGGAGTAAACTCTATGAGGTGTCCCATGTACTAGTTCAGCCACCTAGAAACTAGTAACAAGGAACATACACCAGAACCAAAAAAAAAAAGAAGCCCCGTTTTCCTGCAGTGACCTTCCAGGGGCTCTCCTGGCAAAGTTTAACACCATGCTCACTGGCAAAGGAGAAATGTCTGCAACACGCAACTCTAGTATTATAAACAGGGCGATGATGAGTAGATTTGGAGTGGACCGGCAATAAACTGGTATCAGTCCACCCCTGTGAATATTCAACTTCTCTATGCATCGTTCTATAGACATTTGAACTTCCGTACAAGAAACCAAATATATTCTAACTTACAAGATATAGCTATCGTTTGTACAAGTGAAGTTCCCGCTCTTTTCCCAAGAGAAAGAGACACAAAATCCCACAATCTTTGTATCCATGTCAGACTATATTAATTACTCCTCAGATTTAAAGTCCTGATGAATATAAGGAC
The DNA here is from genome assembly GCA_030068075.1 of Paguma larvata. Taxonomy (NCBI): domain Eukaryota; kingdom Metazoa; phylum Chordata; class Mammalia; order Carnivora; family Viverridae; genus Paguma; species Paguma larvata. The sequence goes on along the minus strand of CM057826.1, from coordinate 45,247,428 downwards.
AATAAGCAAAGAGAAAATAGTCCTTGTTTCTGTATGTGGTCGCAGAGGCTGGAACTGATGTCTATGACTTCCTTTTTCTACTTTTCATTCCTTATTTCCTGGTCCTCCACCAGAACCTAGGCTGGTCAGTTTTCACCTGGTGTAGTGAACAAACCTTTATTTGTAAGGGTTCAAATCCTAAATGGGTAAGGACTTTGAAGATATTTGTGTCCCCCCCAAAGCTACACCCACTGCAGAGAAGTCTCTTAATAATTCGCCCAAAGGGCATAGATATGGATTTGGGGAGAGGAGACAATGCAATAGGAGTTATTACTGCCAGAGAAAGAGAGATCTGGTCATGACTTACGCATACCTTCTGCACCTATTTGAGCTCAGTCTCTCGTTTACCATTCCACTTGATAGATTGTGTGCACCCCCAGACATACCCAATTAATGACAAGAAGCTCAGGTCACATGGTTATCTAATGTATCATCTTTAGACATGTAGTCTCCACAGAGGACCAGCAATAAACAAGAAACTGTTTCTTAAAATGATAATAGTTATCAGAAAAAGAGGGCACTGGTTTGTTTTAGTAACATAGATATCTATGCTGTGATCTACTGGTGCTTGTCAGAGACTCTACACAGCATTCCTAGGGGCCACAAATAATTCAAGTATAATTCAATCTGTAGAATCATAAGGCCCAAGTGATAGAACAGCTCATAAGGCAGCCTGGAATTGTTGCAGAGGCTTTTATTTTTGCTTTGTTCCCCAGTTGAAATTGGCAAACGTACAAGGTGACTTTGTAGATATGTTGAAGTAGCACACTCAGATGTGGTATACATTGACTCCCAAGTCCAAAAGAGTTTACCAAACATTGTCTTCTTTTTCATAATGTGCGACACAAGATTGAACAAGCTGTATTTTACCTTGGAGGATATAGTTTGACATATTCCAGGTGAACAACCCCCCCCAAAAACCTTCACTGAAGTGGGGGGGCTCTGAAATTTTATGTGCTTTATTTCCCACCTCTCATTCATATATATTTTTTCCAATGTATCAAATCACTTGCTACTTCCTACCTTATCAGATAAATATAACATAATATAACAATGAAGTAGACCAGTGTGGTATTTTGTAGATAGTCAAGATGATCAAGATCATTGCAGACTATATTAGGCCAGAGAGCAGAATTGATGTAACCCCGAGGCAAGATGTAAAGATATACTGTAGGCTCTGCAGAAAGAGCTTCTGTTGGCTTCTGGTGGCCCCTGAAAATTGGTATGGAGAAAACATCATAACCCAGGTGAATAATTGCATACCAAATGCAAGAGCCATGTCACTTTGCCCTAGTAAAACCATTATATCTGAGGTGGCAGTTGCAATCGGAATCAACATCTGATTAAATCATGATAGTCCGCAGTCTTCAAGATCCACTCAACTTCTGCATAGGTCAACCAGATAGGTTAGGTGAAGATGTGATATGTATCCCATGCCCATATCTTTGGGGGTGTCATCAATATCTGAAATTCCATCAGGAATACAGTATTACTTCTGGTACTGTCTTGGTAGTGAAAAGTTCCAGGGCTTCCACTTGGCACTTCCTACCATAATAGTTCTCACTCAATGATTCAGAGAAACATGTGGATATTCCACATATTTACCAGTATGTCTCTTCAAATTATACAGTAAGGAGGGGTGCCTGGATGGCTTAGTCGGTTAAGCATCCAACTCTTGATCTCAGCTCAGATCTTGATTTTAGGTTCGTGAATTCAATCCCCACATTGAGCCCTGAACTAGGCATGAAGCCTACTTTAAAAATATATAGAGATACATTAAGGAACTAGAGCAAATAACCATGAGATAGGTCTGGTGGTGGTGGGTGGTAAACCAGTCATAGTATGATTCAGACTTGAACTAAAAATCTATCTATAACTTGACTGCCATAAGCCTCTTACTTTTTGTCCCAGGAAATAGCATCACTTCAAAGCCATTGTCTAGTAATCTCTGAAAGATCTGTTTGTTTCCTTTTCCCTCAATGCTTAGTCTTTCTGGTATGGGTACAGATTCTTTGCAGAAGGTTTGGAGGAAGATTTATAGTATATACTTGTGGCGATTTTACAAGGTCTTTCCTCAAAGGGACCGAGACTTCCCTTCAATCAAGGAACCTAAGGATCTGTGAATTGGTATAGATCTGGAAATGAGACTGCAACTAACCGCTGTGGTGATGCAAGTCAGATTCAGATTTTCTGTTATCAGAGCTAGAGATTTCTTTAGTTAGATAGATAAGGCAATATACTAGCAAGTTGTTCATAAATTTTGTTACTGGGACAACACAATCAGTTAAGTACTTCCAAAGAGCTTTGTATACCAAGGCATTCTAATTACCAGTATATCCCTGCTGCTCTATATGGTTGCAAAGTGTGGCCATCTTGCATTTAGAAGTATTGCCACTTGGCCTCTGCAATCCATAATATTATCATACTTATTGAAATCAAGGAACAGCTTAGATGTCACACATGCTAGCTAAGAACCAGAGGGGCAAGAAGCAAGGAAAATACACCAGAACTAGACAAAAAAAGAAAACAAAAACAAAAACACCTGCCAGCACCCTCTACTGGTAAAACTTTACTACATGCAAGCTGGCAAAAAGGAAAACATTTACAAATACAGCTGTAGTATCACAAGCAGGGTGATGAAAAGTAGATTTGGAGCTGTTAGGCAATAAAATGATAGCTGTTGCACTTAAGAATGTTGCTTTGGACAATTTTTCAACTAAAATGAAAGGCTGCTTCCAGTGAGTGGGCTCAGAGCAGCAAAGGTCTCTATAGCAGGTCCATGACATATGCAAACAGACCTGACTTGTGGGTCATATACTCTTTAGTCTTTAGGTTTTAAAGATATTTAAGTCAGAAAAGATATTGCATAGTGTTGTGACACACCTCAAAGAAGAGTCATGTCATCAATACTGCAGCATTGATGTAGCATTGGCAGCAGAAAACTATATACCATTAAAAAAGCTTCTCTTGACATGTAACCCATGGAACATCAAGTGACCATGGGGTCAGAAATGCCCATCATGACCTGGGTTTTTTCAGATCCACTAATTCTTAAGTTTAGAAAGACCCTGAAACAATCCACCATAAGGTAGAAGTTTTCAGCCATTATTTCTTCAAATCAGTTTCCTATCCCTTTCTCTTCCTCTTCTCCTTCCAGGTGCCTTTCTGGGCATCCCCTCACCCCAACCTGGGGGAGAAGACAGATATCTAGATCCAAGAACCCCAAAGAGTTCCAAATAAGAGGAACCCAAAAACACCCATACCAAGACACATTTTAATTAAAATGTTAAAATTTAGAGAGAAAGAAAGAATCTTAAAAGCATCAAAGGAAAAGAAACTTGTTATACATAAGGGAACCTACTATAAGACCATCAGTATATTTTTCAGCAGAAACTTTGCAGGCCGGGTAGAAATGGCATAATATATTCAAAGTCATGAAGGAAAAATACTTCCAACCAAGAATACTCTACCTGACAAAGTTAACATTCAGGATTGAAGGAGAAATAAAGAGTTTCTCAGATAAGCAAAAGCTAAAGGAGTTGGTCACCACTAAACTGGCCTTTCAAGAAATGTTAACTGGACTTCTTTAAGCTGAAAATAAAGAGCACATATTAGCAACAAGAAAACATATTAAAGAATAAATCTCACTGGAAAGATAAATATATAGCAAAGGTGGTAATCACTTATAAAACTAGTATGAAAGTTAAAACAATAGTAGTAAAAACAACTGTGATTACAATAATTAGGTAAGGGATACACCAGATAAAAAGACATGAAATGTGACATCAAAACATAAAACATGAGGAAGAATAAAAGTGTGGAGTTTTAGAATGCAAACATAGTTGTTATCAACTTAAAATAAACTATTACAGATATAAGTTCTTATATGCAAGCTACATAGTAACTAAAAAGCAAGAACTTAATATAAAAACACAAAAGTTAAAAAGAAAAGTAAGCCTATCACCTAAGAAAGTCCTCAAATCACACACACACACACATACACACACACACACACGAGAGAGACAGAGAGAGTGAGAGAAGAGAGAGAGAGAGAGAGAGAGAGAGAGGAGAGAGAGAGAAAAGAAACTATAACAAAAGTCAGGAAACAATTAACAAAATGGCAATAAATGCAAACCTATCAATAATTACTTTAAATATGAAGAAACTAAATTCTCCAAACAAAACACATAGAGTGGCCAAATGGATGAAACAAAACAAAAACATGACCCATTTATGTGTTGTCTGTAAGAGATTCACTTTAGATGTAAAAACACACACATGCTGAAAATGAAGGAGATCCAGAATAAAAAGATATTCAATTCAAACTGAAAACAGGGGTACCTGGATAGCTAAGTCAGGTAAGTTACCAACTCTTGATTTCAGCTCAGGTCATGATCTCACAGTTCATGGAATCGAACCCTGCATCGAGCTCTGTGCTGATAGTATGGAGACTGCTTGGGATTCTCTCTCTCCCTCTCTCTCTACCCCTCCCCTGCTTGTGCTCTCTCTTTCTCTAAAAATAAATAAATAAACATTAAAAAAATGATAAAAAAAACCTGAAAACAAAGAAAGTTGGAGTAGCTATCCCTATCTCAGACAAAATAGTCTTGAAAACAAATAGTGTAATAAAAGACAAAGAAGGGCATTACATAATGATTAAGGGGTTAATCAAACAAGAGGATATAACATTTGTAAATATCTATGCATACAACATAGGGACATCTAAATATAGAAAGCTCTTTTCATAAACAAATCTAAAGGAAGAAATAGGTAGCAACATAGTAATAGTACAGGAACTCTAAGAGCCCACTTATATCAATGGATAGATCATCAAGACAGAAAATCAATAAGGAAACATCAACCTCAAATGACACATTAGACCAGATGGACTTAACAAATACATATTAAACATTCCATCCAAAAGCAATAAATTAACATCCCTCTCAAATATATGGAACAGTCTCTAGGACAGATCCTATGTTAGGCTACAAAACAACTCTTAATACATTTAGCAAGAATTAAATTTAATCGAGTATCAGTTCCAGCTACAATGATATGAAACTAGAAATCAATTACACAAAGAAAACTACAAAATTCACAAATTTGTGGAGATTTTACAATATGCTACTGAACAACCAATGAATCAAAGAAAAACTTGAAAAAAAAACTACATTGAGACAAACAAAAATTAAAATATAACACAGAAAAATTTATGGAATGTAGTAAATGCGGTTCTGAGGGAAATTCATAGTGACACTGGCCTATCTCAAGAAATAGGAAAAGGCTCAAATAAACAACCTGAACTTACATCTCAGGAATTAGAAAAAAACAAACAAAACCCAAAGTTAGTACAAGAAAGAATTAATAAAGATTAGAGAGGAAATAAATGATAGAGAGACTAAAAACACAATAGAAAAGATCAATAAAGCTAGGGGCTGTTTGTTTTAATAAACAAAATTGAAAATCTTAGATAGTCTCACTAAGAGAAAAAAAGAGAGAGGGAGAGAGGTGGCTCAAATAAATAAAATCAGATATGAAAGAGTTGTTACAACTGGTACCACAGACATACAGAGGATCATAAGAGATGATTATGAACAATTATGTGGAAACAAACTGAACAGTTGAGAGGAAATAAATTCCTGAAAATATGCAGCCTACCAACACTGAATCATGAAGAAATAAAAATCTGAACAGACCGATTACTAATAAGGAGATTGAATCAGTAGTCAAAAATCTCCCAATGCACAAAAGTCCAAAACCAGATGGCTCCACTGGTGAATTCTTTCACACGTTCAAAGAAGATTAATACCAATTCTCAAACTCTTCCAAAAAATAGAAGAAGGAACTCTCCCCAACTCATTTTATAAGGCCAACATCACCCTGATATCAAACCAAATAAGGTTGCCACAAGAAAATAATATTACAGGCCATGTCCCTGATGAACACAAATGCAAAAATTCTCAACTAATATTAGCAAACCAAATTCAACAACACATTAAAAAAGATCATGCACCATGATCAAGTGTGATTATTCTAGGGATGCAAGGATGGTTCAACATCCACAAATCAATCAATGTGATACACCATATTAACAAAATGAAGGGTAAAAAGCATATGATCATCTCAACGGATGAAGAAAAAAGCATGACAAAATTCAACATCCATTTAATGTTGAGATAAAAACTCTCAAGAGAGCAAATGCAGAGGAAACATACTTCAATGTAATAAAGGCCATATTTGATGAGCTCACAGGTAACATCATATTAAATAATGAAAAGCTGAAAACTTTACCTTTAAGATCAGAAATAAGACAAGGATGTCCCCTCTCACCACTCTTATTCAATTTCATATTGGAAAGTCCAGACAGAGCAATTAAGCAAGAAAAATAAATAAAAGTCATCCAAATTTGAAAGAAGCAGAACTCTCACTATTTGCAGATGGTGTGATATTATATAGAGAAAACCCGAAGACTCCATCAAAAAAAAAAACTGATAGAATTAAATGAAATCAGTAGAGTTGAAGAATATAAATCAATACACAAAAATCTATTGCATTTCTATCTACTAATAATGGACTCTCAAAAAGAGAAATGAAGAAAAAAGTCCCATTTATAATTCATCAAAAGAATAAAATCCCTAGAAACAAATTTAACCAAGGAAGTGAAAGACCTGCATGTTGAAAACTGTAAGACATTAAGAAATTGAAGACAGCACAAATAAATGGAAAAATATTTCATGCTCATGGATTGGAAGAATTAACATTGTTAAAATGTCCATATTACTCAATCTATAGATACAATGCCATCTCTAAAAAATGCCAATGGCATTCTTCATATATAAGGAAAAATCAATCTTAAAATTTGTATGGAACCATAAAGCGATCTTTGGAAAGAAAAACAAAGCTGGAGGCATCATGCCCCCTGATTTCAAATTCTATTACAATGTTATAGTAACCAAAATAGTATGGTATTGGCATCAAAACCTATAGATAGGTTGATCAGTGGAAATGAATAGAGTCCAAAGATAAACCCATACATATATGGTTAATTAATTTATAACAAAGGAGCCAAGAAAATACAATGGGGAAAGGGCAGTCTCTTCACTAACTGGTGTTTGGGAAAGTGGAAAGCCACAAGAGAATGAAACTTGACCACTATCTTACACCATACACAAAAATTAATTGAGAATGAATTAAAGACTTGAATGTAAGACCCATTAAACTCCTGAAAGAAAACAAAGGTAGCAAGCTCCTTGACAGGTCTTGGTGATGATTTCTTGAATCTGATTTCCAAGGCAAAGGCAAAAACAAACAAGTGAAACTGCATCAAAAAGCTTCTACAAAGCGAAGGTAACTATCAACAAAATGACTAGGCAACCAACTAAATGGAAGAAAATAATTGCATATCATGTATCTGATAAGATGTTAATATCTAAATTATGTAAAGAACTCATACGACTCAACATAAAAAAAAAACCAAACAATCCAATTAAAAAATGGGCAAAATATCTGAATAGACATTTCTCCAAAGATGACATACAAATAGCCAGTGCTAATGAAAACCACAATGAGATATTACTTCACATCTGTTAGAATGACTGTTATAAAAAAACAAGAAATAACAAGCGTGGGCAAGGATGTGGAGAAAAAGGAACACTTGTGCACTACTGGAGGTAATGTAAACTAGCATAGCCACTATGGAAAAGTGCATAGCAGTTCCTTAAAAAATTAAAAATAAAACTACCATAGAGTCCAGCAATTCCACTGCTGGTGTTTATCCAAAGAAAATGAAAATGCCATCTCAGAAAGCTGTATGCAACACCATGCTCATAGCAGCATTATTTATAATAGCCAAGATACAGAAGCCACCCAAATGTCCATTGTTGGATGAGTTGCTAAAGAAATTGTGCTATATAATAATAATAATAATAATAATAATAATAATAATAATAATAATATACATAAAATAAAATCTGCATATATACATATCTAAAACATATATGTATAGTATATAAAATATTATTCAGTTTGAAAAAAGAATGAAATCTTACCATTTGAAACAATGTGGATGGATTTCAAGGGCATAATACTAAGTCAAATAAGTTAGAGAAAGAAGGATACCATGTGATCTCTTTTATATGTGGAACAAAACAAAACAAAACCAAGCTCATAAATACAGAGACGAGATTGGTGGTTGCCAGAAGCAGGGGGTGGGAAATGAGAGAAATGAATGAAAGGGTTATTAAATATTAAAGAAAAAATTTGATAGAGGAAAGAGCAAGGAGAAATAGGAAAAAAGAAAAATAAATGGCCATTTATGTTCAACTCTACTAGAACTCAGGGAAATACAACATGTGATAAAATTGAGAATGCACACACCATATTTTATTGCAATTCCTTTTTATGTGTATATATATTAGAGTGGTTCTTGCATATGTGAACAAGTAGATATTTACAAAGAATCTCAGCAAAATTTTAATTGCAAAAATCGGAAAAAAACAAATTCCCATTAATAAGCAAATACTTTAGTAAATTGTGGCAAATTTTCAATAAATAAACAACAATAGAAGCAGTAGATGTGGTATCAAACACATCTATGTCATAGGCATAAGTACAAGAATAAGTACTTAGGCCAAAAGGTGTAAGTAAGAAGTATAAGCTGATAACCCAGATTCCCACAATGTCCACAGGTGTTATATTGGTTCCTCTCCCTCGACTCACACGTATGGCCATGTTTCAGGGAGGTGCCTTATGACCAACTAGCAGTGGAGAAAAAGGCCAAGCTTTGCTCATGGGCCAAATAGCTCAATATGTGAATATAAACCAAAAATGAACTGCTATGTTACTGTCTCACTTGGGAATGTCCCAGAAAGTCAATGGTAAGAGGAAGTCCCTCGGTGGGCAGAGTTTTACGTGATGATAATAGTCATCCACTTTGTATGAGAAGAAACTGGCTCGATAAGAGAGAGTTTCAAAGATCAGGAACAAGAGGTCTGAAGAAGAAATATGCAGATGAACTACAGGAGTGGGGGCAGATAGTAAATATCTTTCATTTAGATGTTAAAAACCACCAAACATATGAACAATAGAAGAGATACTAGTAAGCAAATAGACCAGATGTCTTGGCAAGGCGACATCATCCACGTGTGTTACTCACCACTGCAGTGCTGGTACAATGTGACCACAAATGGAATAGCTATGGTGGTTGGGATGGAGGTTAGGGATTAGCCAATAGTAAAGGCTGCCACTCAGGAAGGAAGATCTAGCTATTGCCAATGCCAAATATATAACTTCCCAGCAGAAGACACCATACTGAATAAACTAGCTACCATCCAAGGATACTAGCCAATATAAGTTTATTATATTGGATTCCTTCCATCTTGGAAGGAGTAGCAGTTCATCTTGATGCAAATTGAAAGACTTTCTCAATACGGATTTGCCTTTCCTTCCCATAGGATCTTAACCAGCACCACTATATGTGGACTCAGAGTGTTTGGTCCAATGGCATCGGATTCCATTAACACTGCCTCAGACTGAGGGAGTAAGGCAATGGGAAACGACTATGGTCCCGTCACATATCTTACTCTTAGAAGTTAATGGCCTGATAGAATGATCAAATTGCCTTTTGAAGTCATGCCTGAGGTATCAGCTTGGAGATGATACACTGGATATGGGAAATACAGCCTCACTTATTATTTTTTAAAGATATTTCTTATTTTTCTTTCTTTTTTTAATGTTTATTTACTTTTGACAGAGAGACAGAGTGTGAGCAGGGGAGGGGCAGAGAAAGAGGGAGACACAGAATCTGAAGCAGGCTCCAGGCCCTGAGCTGTCAGCACAGAGCCCGATGCAGGCCTCGAACTCACAAACCATGAGATCATGACCTGAGCCAAGGTTGGTACTTAACTGACTGAGCCACCTGGGCGCCCCTCACTTAATTATTATATGGTGCTATGTTCACAACAGGTAGAATTCATGGGTCCCAGAACTAAAATATGGAATTGGAGTGGTTCTGTTAACTATCATTAGAGACTAACTTGGGACATTTGTGCATACCATTTTCAAAAATCTATGCTTCTCAGACCTAAGGGCCCTTATTCTGTAAATGCACTGTGTCCACCAGAAGATGCTACAAATATTCCAGTAGACTTTAAGTTATGACTGTCACCTGTCTCTTTAGGCTTCTTTTATTTTTTTAAAGATTTTATTTTTAAGTAATCTCTACACTCAACTTGGGGCTCAAACTCACAATCCCAAGACTGAGAGTCACATAATCCACCAACTGAGACAGCCACGGGCCCTTATCTCTGTAGGCTTCTTACACCAACAAACCAGCAGGCAAAAAAGTGTCACCATTCTGCAAATGGTCATCAGGAGGAGGTATACTGGGATCATCTCTTGGCTCTCCCTTCCAGTTTTGAAGGTAGGTATATAAGTAGAGCTGCCACAACCTGAAAACCATGATGCTCAGAGTAATCGAAGGTCTGAGTTATTTCACTGCATAAATGACTGCGTAAAAGAGATATTGTCTAAGGGAAGTAGGAGAGGAGAAGAAAGGGGTTTCAGTTGATTCTGAGACCAGCTACAGTATCAGAGACTAGAGTCCACTCAACTAACACTGCTCTATTAAGAAGAAGAACAAAGAATCCTGGAGGAATTGGTGCCAGATTTAATGAGCTTATTATCTGAAGCAAGTAGCTTTCTATAGTGCATACAATTTACTAGGGGATGCTGTGGTGTACCACCCAGATTCACTCTTCAATACTGAAATAGCCACTCCATCAATATCTAGAAGTGTTGCCTGATGACAGCTCAGAGCTGTGTCCTTTCCCAAGAATTGTCCTCAGCTCAAATATATGACCTCCTTCTTGGGGATAGCCTGGTAGATGCAGGATTATGGAGTCAGATAACTTCACCCCAGTTGGGATATCTCTGAAGCATCCAGCTGCATGATCTCTTTGCATTTAATAATTTTGTATTATATTTAACAATACAAAAGAACTTAAATATAAAAAGTATGAAAAATGTATACATTAGGAATATGGTAAAAGAAAACTAGGATATCTATATTAATAATAGATAAATTAGCCATTAGGCAGCAAGCATTAAGAAAGAAAGAGGGTCACTAAGAATAAATGGCTTTAGTTACCAGAAAGATATAATTCTAAACTGATAGGGACCTAGTTAATAGCTTCAACATGTATAAAGTCGAAATGATCATAATTAAACAAAACAATTTTATAAATCCACCATAATGAAGGACATTTTCAGTAATTGGTAGATCAAGTATAACAAAAAGAAAATTAGGATATAGAAAATTTAAACAACCCAATAAACATGCAAGTCAACAAATTAAAAGGATTAGTTTGCTACCAAAAATTTTTTTAACCACAATGTAAACTAAGTTAAAATTCCAAATATTTTTAAAAACCAGAAAAATATAAAATGCCCATATATTTGAAAATTTAAAAGCACATTAAAAGTTAATGGCACATGTGAAATCATATTATAAATTAGAAAAATTTTAAATTTAAAAACAAAATCAATTAAAAGATTACATATCAAAACTTCTGGGATCACCAACTGGTCAAAAGTCAAAGTGTCAAAGTGTCCATCAACTGACGAATGGATAAAGAAGAAGTGGTATATATATATATACAATGGAATACTATGTGGCAATAAGAAGGAATGAAATCTGGCCATATGTAGCAACATGGATGGAACTGGAGGGTATCTTGCTAAATGAAATAAGTCAGTCAGAGAAAGACAAATACCATATGTTTCCATGCATAGATGGATTTTGAGAGACTTAGCAGAAAACCATGGGGGAGGGGAAGAGGGGAAAAGAAAAAAGACACAGAGACAGAGGGAGACAAAACATAAGAGACTCTCAAAGACTAAGAACAAACTGAGGGGTGAGGGGGGTGTGGGAGGGGGGAGTGTGGGTGACGGGCACGGAGGAGGGCACTTGTTGGGATGAGCACTGGGTGTTGTATGGAAACCAATTTGACAATAAATTATTTTTAAAAAAACTTGAAAATATGAAAAATTAAAAAAAAAACCCTTCTGGGATATAGTGAGAACATTTTTTATTTTTAGAGAGAGAGAATCCTAACCAGGTTCCAAGTTAAGCATTGAGCCTGATGTGGGTCTTGATCCCATGGCCCTGGGAGCATGACCTGAGTCAAAATCAAGAGTCAGATGCTCAAACAACTGAGCTATCCAGGTGCCCCAGAGAGCAATATTTATTAGGAAAATATTTAACTGGCTTTAAAGACACACTTTATTTATTTTTCTTTTCTTTCTTTTTTTTTTTTTTAAGTAAACTCTCTGGTCAACATGGGGCTTAAACTCATAACCCTGAGACTAAGAGTCACATGGTCTACCAACTTAGACAGCCAGGCACCCCTTGATGCACATTTTAGAAATAAAGGCTAAAAGTAAATGAATCAGACATCCAGTTTAATTAAGAAACCAAGACTACATTTGGATATCCCTAGAAATTCAAGTTTAACTTAACATTAAACTTCAATTAGTGTAGTTGATTATATTGACTAATTAAAAGAGAAAAATCATGTGACTTATCTTAATAGACACAGGGGGAAAAAAAGATTAAATTCACCAACCACTCTGAACCTTGGAAACATTCTACTAAGTGTAAAAAGCCCAAGTGAAAAATGATACAAAAGTTTCCATTATTGTGTGTCCAGAAGAGGCAACTCCATAAAGACAGAGGTAAATTATTGGTTGTCAGGGGATAAGAGGTAAGGATAGTAGAGAGTGACTGCTAACAGGTGGAAGGCTTCTTTCTGGAGTGATGAAATGTTCTAGAACAGTAGTGATGGTTGCACAATACAGTGACTGTAGTAAAAACCACTAAATTATACACTTTCAAATGGTAAACTTTATGTGGATTATATCTAAAATATGTCTTAAAGTAATGAACTACTGATAAAACTAACACACGGATGAATATTTAAACTGATGAAAAGAAGCCAGACATAAGAGAGTACAACATATACAACTCTAGTCATGTTAATTTCTAAGTACAGTAACAGAAATCAGTGACTGCCTAAGGCAATAGGAGAGAGGGAAACTTTTTAGGGTGAACAAAATAAAATAAATTAAACTCAACATCCACTCATACTAAACCCTTTCAGCATACAGGAGTGGAAAGAACTTCCTTTGTCAAATTACACATATCAACAAACAAACAAATAAGCAAAGATTTAAAATAATGGTAAAATGTTAAAGTATTCCATTTAAGATCAAATTCTGGCCATCACCCCATTCATTCAATATGGTGCTGAAGACCCTATCCTATATACTAAGGTGATAAAAACCATAAAAAGTCTACAAAAATATGAAAAGTGAAAAGGAAAAAAACCAAAACAATTAGTATTTAAAGATAACATTATTGTCTCCAGAGAAAATATCAATAATCCACAGATAAATTATTTTTATTAATTAGAGAGTAATGTATTTCACCCGAGTCTTGTAATGGAAGTCCATTTCTTCGGTCAACCAACTAGAAAAGAAAAGTTTAGACACTGAGAATTCCACTTTGATCATTCAACCAAAGATATTCACAGCATTGATGGTTTGTAAAATCCTCCATGCCTTTATCCATTCTGATGGCAGGTCATGGCAGGGTAGGTAACTTTTATCACAATGAAATCTAATTCCATCTTCACTGGTCATTTTCTCTGCATGGAGGCATGAGTGGGGCCAAGGTGGGGCCAAGAGCACCAAGGCTTTTGTAGGGTGGGACAGAACCTCCTATATTTGAACTCAGGAATTTGTTCTTTCCCTCTTTGGTGCCTGTGGAGCTCTTTGCTGCACAGTCTTTGTAGAGCAGAATGCAGGAGGAAATGATTCCTTTGGAATAGCTATGATTTTAGGATTATACAGGATCCTTGGAGGTCATAGGAAGATAAAACTGTGTTAAAATGATGTCAAGGTTCTGATTTAACCCCAGTAAACCCAAAGATTTCCAAGTGCTTAAATAGCTTTATGTGTAAGTAACTATCCATTTAACTTGGTGTAAATTCTCATGCAGAGAGAGACTGCATTTTTTGCAGGCATCTGTGATTTATCACGATTCTTCCACCAGGGGTAAAAACAGACTATCAGCAACATAAGAATACAAACTGAAAAGAGGAAAAATACATAATTTATGTTTTTAAAAAATCTTTGTATCATTTAGTCAATTCTAAATCAGTCTTTTAGTTAGTATTGGTACAAAATCCTAGATTTTAAAAGATGAATGAATTACTTAATTGGTCCAACTTAAAACATTCAATCCAGTCTCTCCTTTTTACAGGATTGGATTACAAAGTTGATAATTTAAATGAGCAAAATGAACAAGTGAATTCAGCGGTGAACTGGGGAGCATATGCCTCACCCAAAGGAAGCAGTATTTACCCAGCTACTGCTGACTGTTACGTTAAGCAATTGTGGACCCGGGGGGGGGGGGGGGTCACATCTTCTGATGTTTTCATGATAAACCAGAAATCAAGATTTTCTTATGGAACCCCTTGATTTTTAAAGGTTGGCTCAAACTTTCCCCCACTAATACTGCACAGGTTATAAGAAAGACATCTGTCACTTATTTGTCAGAACTGGTAGGTAAGCAGCCATTTTGTGGCTTAAGGGTCAAATGATTGGTCCAGTTAGGTGCAGTACTGGATAAAAAATCTAATGTCTCCAAAGAAGACAAAATAGTCAACAGGTACATGAAAATGTTCTCAACATCATTAATTATCGGGGAAGTACAAATCAAAGCCACAATGGTATATCACTTCACAGCTGTTAGAATAACTATTACAAAAAAGACAAGAAAATAAGCTTTGGATGTGGAGAAGAAGGAGCCCTTGTGCAGCGCTGGTAGGGATGTAAATTGGTGCAGCCACGTGGAAAACAGTATGGAGTTTCCTCAAAAAATTTAAAATAGAATTACCATATGATCCAGCATTTCCGCTTATGGGTATTTATCCAAAGGAAACCAAATCGCTGTCTTAAAAAGATCTTCACCCCATGTTTGCTGCAGTACTATATACAATAGCTAAGACATGGAAACAACCTAAGTGTCTGTGAATGGATAAGTGGATGAAGAAACTGTGGTGTGTGTGTGTGTGTGTGTGTGTGTGTGTGTGTGTGTGTGTGTGTGTGTAGTGGAATATTGTTCATCCACAAAAAAGAAGATAATCCTGCCATTACCAACCATATGAATGGAACTTGAGAACCAAGATCCTTATTTATTTATTGACTTATTTCACTCAGTACTAAGTGAAATAAGTCAGACAGAAAGATGTATACTGTATGATCTCACTTATATGTGGAATCTAAAAACTTAGCCAAACTCTTAGATACAGAGAACAGACTGGTTGGTGGTTGCCGGAGGCAGGGGTGGGCAAAATGTATAAAGGTGATCAAAAAGTACAAACTTCTAGTTATAAGAGAAATAAGTCCTGAGGATGTAATGTACAGCATGGTGACTGTAGAAGTTTGAAAGTTGTTTAGACAGTATATCTAAAAAGCACTTATCACAAAAAACATTTATAACTATGTGTGGTGATGAATGTTAAATTGTTGCAGTGATCATTTTGCAATACATACATAGATCAAATTATTATGCTGTACACCTAAAACTAATGCAATGTTGTATGTCAATTATATCCCAATTGAAATTTTTTTAATGTTTATTTATTTTTGAGAGAGAGAGAGAAGGCAAGCAGGGGAGGAGCAGAGAGGGAGGGAAACACAAAATCTGAAACAGGCTTCAGGCTCTGAATTGTCAGCACAGAGCCTGACGTAGGGCTTGATTCCACAGACTGTGAGATTATGACCTGAGATGAAGTTGGACACTTAACTGACTGAGCCACTCAGGCCACTCCAATTATATTTCAATTAAAAAAAAATCCAATCTCTCAGATTCCAGATCAGGGCTTTCTTGGCCCCAGATGGCCTGTCTGAAACATACCAGATTTTATTATTTTATTTATTATTTGTTTATTTATTTTAGAAAGAGAATGTGTGCACAAGCAGGGGAGAGGGACAGAGGGAGAGAGAGAGAGAGAGAGAGAGAGAGAGAGAGTCTTAAGCAGGTCCATGCTCAGAACAGAGCCCAACATGGGGCTGTATCCCATGACCCTGGGATCATGACCCGAGCCAAAATCAAGAGTTAGATGCTCAACCAACTGAGCTATCCAGGAGCTCCTGAAACATACCATATTTTAAATTCATCATCACTTCCCTTATTATATTTCCTAAGTGAGATATGCCTTCCTTATATTTTAAAATAGAAAATCTAAAGTTGGGCAGGAAACTAAATAGCAAAGGAAAGGAAAAGAAAAAAAATGTTGAGGAAAAGAAAATAATACCACATTGAATTACAGTTAGCAAAGAAGTGTCTGATTTAATTTTCCATGTATTTAGAAATATAGAGCATATATTTCCAGAGAATGTTTTGTATTTACAGCATGTCTGTCTAGTTATATGGCTGCAATATAATTGTTTTCCTGCTGAGAATTATGGCACTGAAGTTACTCTGGGTCCTATTATAGCTAATTATAGTCTTGCTCAGGAATTTAAGCGCTCCCCTGCAAAGCTCCCTGTTCTCCAGTTCTACACAATGGATCTGGAGAGCATTCTGATCCTACATGTGATTGTCAGTCTCGGGCTCCTGCTAGAAATATGACATTTGGATGTTTAAGGGTATAAATTACCAGAAATGAGTCCAAGTTGATTAGAATAATTCTGACTTTCAATTATATGAAAAAGGAACACCACTGGGTAAAGAAAAAAAAATATATATATATATTTCAAACTAGGTCCAGAGAACTATAGCTACAGACTCTCCTTGGTCTGAGGTCTACAAAGAATGCAAGACTGTGAGCTGGATAGACAGCTCCTCTGGGCTATCACAGTTTGAGCAGAAGCTCGGAAGTTCACCAGGACAAAGATGAAAATGTTTCTCTTTAATTGATAAACTTCCTTGGGGCTTAGAGTTGAAAGACTGGGGTTCTTTCCAGCAGTTTAACTTACTACCCTTGGTGTATGTTAACAAATCATTCAACTTATTTAAGATTTATTTTAATTGTTGGTAAAATGGATAAACTAATGCCTGACTTGGATTCATTCCAAAATTGCTATGAGGATGAAATCAGACAGTGAGGTCTAATGAGATTAAGTAGGATGTCTCTTTTGGCTACTGCTGCCTGAGAAACTGAGAGGTTACCCAGCATTTTGAGAGTAAGATGTGTGCAATTAGACCCTGCTAGCCTTGGGAAACTCAAGGTGATGAGGGCCATAAGTACTAGCTGGAGTTGCTGTAAGGGTTAAATGACATGGTGAACAGGAAGTGCTCTGCTCAGTATCTGCGTCACAGAAAGACCTTAATGGCCTTTCTCTTCTGTATTCATATTATATTGAATTACTGAATCTTTTTTTATCGTATTATGAGAGGGCTATTTGCATACACAGGGTATCGACTAAGATCAGCACTTCTATTTTTATGGTTGTGATCATTGATTTTTACCAAAATTGAAAGATTTTTGTTAAAAAAAATCAAACAGTGCACAAAAAGTTTCATGGATTTTAGAAACAAAGTGAAGAAGCTAAATTCAGAACATCTGATCTTGAAAGGATCTGTTTTACTGTCTTCCCCAAAGCACATCAGAAGCGGAATTAAGCAATAAGGAATTTGGAAATCCATTTGGAGGGATTTTTCTAATCCATGCCTTTTATAACATTTATTTCTTAATTTTATCAAAGGAGTTTTCTATATGATTTAGAAGGTGAAGAAGGCCACAAGGTTTAGACATGGAAGGAGCTGTCTCCTGCTCTGCCATTGCTCCCCTCCAGTTCCAGCTACCTACAGGTAGTCACTTCCAAATTTCTTTTTTTTTTTTAATTTGTTTATTTTGAGAGAGAGAGGAGAGGGGAAAGGGAGAGAACAAGGGGGGAAGTGAGGGAGGGGTAGAGACAGAGAGAAAGGGAGAGAGACAATCCCAAGCCGGCTGTAGGCTGTCAGCACAGAGCCTGATGCAGGGCTTGATCCCATAAACCATGAGATCATAGCCTGAGCTGAAATCAAGAGTTGGATGCTTAATTGACTGAGCCACCCAGGCACCTTGCCACTTCCAAATTTCTTAGGTGTTTCTTCTGTTATTTATCTTCCACATTCTAAATAACACGCTTATACTGTCACTCTTGATTTATTTCCCATTTCTATATTTACCTCCTACTATACAATATGATGCTCTTGTTCTCTGAAACCCTTCTTTCCATACCAACCCCACCTCCCCCATCCTCCCAGTGAAATCATATAATACTTTTTAGGCTAATCAATAGCAGTGTTAACATCATTATGACTCTGGTTGTTTGTTCACAGCTGTACTACACAGTGTTTCATAGAATTCCTTTCTGATATAAAATTTGTTTCCAGGAGTTAATAATGGCTGCTTTCATTCGTTTGCTTAGCTTTTTACATATGTATTTCCAACTCTGCCCTCAAATCTCTGATCCTCAATAGAGTCAATCATATCAGTAAATCTATCCAATTAATTGTTTTCTTTTTCTTTTGGAGATATTGGCTCCTGAAACCACCCATCTCTCCCATTAAGTTCTAATCTCAGCTGGTTATTTTACAAGCCTGCTGTGTAGATGGTGCCCTGTTTTTTTTCCCTCTCCATCATGTGAGAATTCTTCACTTCTGTGTTGAATCCTCTGTTTCATTTATTTTTCTTGGTTTACTCTCTCATTTGGGGGAACATGCTCTCCAACAGCTTCCTGACAAAAAGTAATTGGTAGATAAATTTTTGATAACTTGTTCACTAAAAATATTGTTGGTTTACACATTGACTTGTCGTCTGTTTGTGCATACAATTCCACGTTGTCAACCACTTCTGATGACAATTTTAAAAGTATTATTCAATTGCTATCTAACTTGAAATTATGTTGGTGAGTAGTTTTAATGAAAATCGTTCCCAATCTCTTTCTGGAAGCTGAGAAAATGTCTCTTTATCCCCTGTGCTTGAAAGACTGTGTGTGTGTGTCTGGTGATTGTTATGCTTGGCACTCAGGGGAACTTCTAATCTGGAATATCAGGCACATTTTTTTGGTGAACAATGTTTCTATATTTCTTTTCTTGTTTCCTCCCCTCAATTTATCTGTCTTCCTATTTGGAGTTCATTGATGTCAGATGTTAGTCTTCTTAAACTCTCCAATTTAGGAATTTTTTCTTGTATTTTCTTTTTTTGTCTTAATTTATATGAAAATCTCATAGCTTTATCTCAAAAAAATTGTTCTATTGAAATAATAATTTCTGCTATTCTATTTTAAATTTGCATTACTTATTTTTTCTTCTTTGAATATTCTTTTATATTTTTTAGATTTTTGTTTCACAGTTGCAATTCCTTATCTAAAAATTTTAGTCTGTTCTCTACCTTGTCTCTGTTTTCTCTTACATTTTTTTTCCTGTTTTTTTTTTTTTTCATGTGTTCATGTCTGGCTAACCTTGGTTTTTCAGCCATACTTAAGAGATAAGTATTAAAAAGCTGATAGAAAACTATGTGTGACTGAGCAGAGCATTATAGGGTAAACAAGCAAGGGCCTTGAATTTCCGTGGGGGAACTCTTGATGTCAGTACCATTTTATTTTTTTCATAGACAAGTTTTTCCAAGAGAAAGCCTCCAGTCGCCTGCCTGCATTATATAAGGCTGGTGCCAACATTCTGGAAACTTAATGGGTAAGAAAGTGGTGGATATTCTCACGATGTCACCCTTGCAGACATCCTGCTCTGTCTTGGTTGTGCCTTATGTCCCAGGGGTAGAGAGCCTTTCTAGAGTAAAAAAGCTCAAACTTCTTTCCTTCCAAGCTAGTTGGCAGTGAAAGATCTTGTGATCTGTTGTAATTGTTCAGACTTTCCGTCAACCCCCTGATTTTAGCCCCATCCCATATTACAAACTTGAAGGATACATGGTGTTGCTAATTCCAGACTTTCTAGAACTCTTCAGCTTGAATCACAGGCTTTCCAACCCCAGGCTACATGGCAGAGAGGTTATAGGTTTCTCCACTCTGCTATGGCACTTACCACTCCTTTTTCCATTTTCCGTCTTCCAAACTATGATCAAAGACCACTGGAATCCCCTTTCCCATTGTCATTGTTGCAGGGATCTGTATCTTGTTTTTATCTGTGTCAGCTCAGGTCCTCTGAGGAGCAGGGGACAAGATAGAATCATACCTGTAAGCAATGAGAGGAAACATCTGTGAAGGGTAAAGGAGAGGGGGAAATAGAGGAAGAGTAGGTGGGGAGAGTGTTTGAACTGTGCTGGCATACTGACATCTCTGAAAAGAGAAGGTGAGGGCAGCAGTGATGAGTAAGAAGATCACGGACTACTGTGCAGTACAGAGCATTGGCCAAGCCAATGGGGAACCTCCATGCAGAGAAGCCCATAGAAGAATTCCTGCACTGGGCATAAGTGGCCTGGCTCTACTTCCGTCGCCACCCTCAGCCATTGCCAAGGAGCATCCCAGAAGGAATGTGGTCTCAGTGTGAATGATGTAGTGGATCTGTAAGTACAAGAACTGGTCCCTGTCAGCCAGTGACCTGCTCACACCAGGTCCTCTGAATGGAGATGCGAGTGGTGTACCTCCATTGCCACTAAATTCAGTTATGTTTTTATTTATTTGCCTTGTTTAGTCATTTTTGTGTGATTTTATTTTTGGAAAGAGCAGAGATAAGTCTCTGTGTTTAATGTATTCCACTGAAAGCCACTCAACTTTCTCAAAAGCTATTGAAGTTAGCAAGGGATAGATTACTTGCTTAAAATCACAATATGGCTACAAAAACAGTAGAATTACAATAGCTCAGCTAATGTCATATACCATCCAACTGGCTCTCCAAAACTATATGCAAATGTCCCATGAAAAAGCTTACTATTTAAAATAAGAGAAGGATTTTCAATTATCAGAAAACTGATATATTATTGGTAATTTTCATTGTTTTTCCTAGCCCTTTCAGTGAGAAGACAAAGAAAGGAGGCTTTTTGGGGTCTAGAGCAAAACTTTGTTTCTATGAACATGCAACCATATTTCAGAGTGCAGCGGGATGAATGTTTGTGTCCCCCACCAAATCCTACCCCTACCCCCCGTATGATGGTGTTAGGAGGTGGGAACTTGGGGAGGTGATTAGGTCATGACAGTAGAGCCCTCAGGAATGGGATAGTACCCTTACAAAGAGACCCCAGAAAGTTCTCTAACCCTTTTTCTGCAACAAGGATTCAGCGGTCTGAAACCCAGAAGCAGGTCCTCACCAGAACCCAACCAAGCTGGCATCTGATCTTGGACTTCCAGCTTCCAGAACTGTGGGAAATAAATTTCTGTTATTTATAAGCCACCTGTCTATGGTACTTTGTTATAGCATCCTGAGGTAAGATACAGTGCTTGGATTCCTTTGTTACCTCTGAGAAATAAGTGTTTTTCACTGTGACATGCTATATGAAATAATTTTATTTTAATTTTAGTTCTATGAGTAAAAAGTTCAAAAAGTACAAATAAAGCAGAACGTTTATCTTTATGTTAACCCTCCAATCCTTCCCCCACCAACCAGGGGTAACCATCTGTATGGAATGTAATCTTTTAGACCATTTTTTCATGTGTGTGTATGTGTGTGCGTATGATTTTCTGTATATATGTATCTCTCCATAGATATATATGCACAAACACAGAAACCATCATTTCCCTGATTTTTTAATATCAATTTTATTTACTGTAAGTATTTTTCCCTTTTTGTACAACAATAAGATTTGGAAATCTTGATATGTCACTGCACAGAGATTTACTTCATTATTTCTTGCCTAATATTCCTCCACTTGTATTTATTCTAACATAGATCATTTAACTGAGAACATCAAAGATGTACACAGTTGTTAAATAAATATTGGTGGTATGTATAAATGAATGAATAAATACCAAAAGTATTATATATATATATATATATATATATATATACACTATTCTTAAAAGATAAATTACATTGTTTTTGTCAGCTGACCTAGTATTAAAAATACCAGAAATATCACTGGATTCAATGGCCAGATCTTTTGTTTCTGTTCCCTGTCATGGATGGGATCAGATAAAATAGTAATAGTAATCGTATCAGGAACAGTGGACTGTAATTCAACAGACCTTGTAGTCAGAAGACAGTGGTTCAAACCCTGGATCTTCCAGGACCTAATGATAAGAAGTTAGGCATGTCACATCTTTCCTGCATGTCAATTTCAACATTTGTAATAGGGATAATAAACTCCCAGTTCAAAGGAATGAAAGTATGCAATAGTCCAGATAAACTACAGCACCTTATGCAAATGTTAGTTTTTATTACCTTCTCAAGGTGCCATAGTGATAAGTAAATAGTTGACTTATGAAATATTTGATCCCATCTGGACTACAGCTGAATCAGTGCTTTCTCCTCTGCACCTCTGATCCTCTTTGTCCCCCATCTTGATGTGCTCTTATCCCTAAGTGGCCACAATGCAACACAGCACTCCATGTATTTCCAACGTGAAATGTCAATGAGTTTTCCAGATTAAAACATTAAAAATGTATGGAGAACTACTGTCATGCAAAGAAGCTAGTAATACTCATGATGTTTTTTATAAGTAAGCTGCTCATTTCAATAGCAACATGTATTACTATAATCAGTAAAGATGATTCTAATACCTCCTATTGGTTCACACAACAGGAAACAGACGTTTTAATATCTATCTCAATTTTTACGTGCTAAAGTACAACTGTGTTTATTCTACCAACATATTGCTCTAGTTTTTAAAAAGATATGAAACATACTGCACCAGCTGTAAGCCAATTTATTATATGGAAGTTGCACAGTTATATAATTTTCTTTAAATGCCAGCTAATGTTCGGCAGGAAAGGGAGGCATTTGCTCTATGAAACATTCAGATGTTTTAACCTTCTTTCTCTCTCTCTCTCTCCTGCTTTGTCTCTGCCCACCCTGCCAACTTGGGAGCACTACTCTATCATCCTGTCAGCCCCCTGCCAGGGTGAAGCACATCTGCTACAGGATGCTAACTTCAACGCACAGCGGGCCAAACACGGTGCTGCTTTTGGCTATAGATTTAGCCCCAACAGACAACCACCAATTCTGCACTGTGCAGCACATCATAATAATGATAATCATCGACATTTGTCATAGCATTTTAGATATGCAGTCTTAGGGGTTCAGAGCTTAGATTTTGGAATCAGATTACATGGGTTCACAGTATGATTCTTATTCAGATGAGATATCGAACTTCTCTGTGCCTCAGTTTACTCACAAGGTTTTGAGAAGCACTGAGACAATCCATGTAATGGGCTTTGTGCAGGGCTGGCACACAGGTGGGACTGATTCACACTAGCTATGACTGCTACTACTATTACTCCTATTTAAGTGACAAACCAGCTCTGGGGGAAAAAGGGGGACATCCCTTTTTCAGGAAGGAAAACACACTCTGAAAGACAACATGGGCTGCCCGGTGCCTTCCACCAGCAGTTGGCAGGAACCAAACAGACTCAAAGCCAGATCCCTTCTTGCTAGACTTGTGCTTTTCCCCCTTAAAAGTGCCACTGCTCCAAGAAAGAGAAGAAGTAAAGAATGATAAAGAAAAAAGGGAAACAAAGTTGGAATCAGATTGAATTCAGGATGACCGCACTGCCCAATCACCTTTTCCCCAACAAACTTATTCAACTTTGTGGGCCTTTATTCCACTCATTGACTTACCAAAAACACTAGAAATGGGGTGGTGAACAGGACAAATCCATGTACCCACACTCATGGGGTACACATGTCCTGGGGAGAGGAGACAAATAACCAACCAGCAACAAACAAATATGGCAAATTCAGATCATGATTAAGTGCTGTGGAATATGTAATAAAAACAGCATAAAGTGGTCTTGAGTTCAGGACTGAACATCAGAAGGAAGAGACAGCATGGTATGGGTTGAGAGCATGGATGCCAGACTCAGACAATTTGGGTCCAAATTCTGGCTTTATCACTTACCAGCTCTGTGACCTTGGGCAAGTGACTTAACCTATCTGGGCCTCAGTTTCCTCAGATGATTGTGAAGATTTAAATGAGTTAACATATATAAAGACTGTACAGTGTCTGGTGCAGCAAGTGTTCTATAAGTGACAGCTAAATAAAAGAAGCCAAAGAGGAAAGGTGTGGATGAAGAGTACTCTGGGTTTAAGAAACAGCAAGTGTCAAGGTTGTAGGGAAGGCTCAAGCTTGGGGTTTTTAAATTTTTTAATGTTTATTTATTTTTGATAAAGAGAGAGACAGAGTGTGAGTGGATGAGGGGGAGAAAGAGAGGGAGACACAGAATTTGAAGCAGGCTCCAAGCTCTGAGATGTCAGCACAGAGCCCGACACAGGGCTCAGACTCACGAACTGTGAGATCATGACCTGAGTGAAGTCAGGTGCTTAACCGACTGAGCCACCCAGGTGCCCCTCAAGCTTGGGGTTTTCGAGAAAGAAAGAAAGCTAGTGTATTACAGAGCAGAAAGCAACAGAGATGGTAGTGGTTGATGAGGTCTACATAACATCCATAAGAGAATGTTAAAAGCAGTTCACTTATCTGAAATTAAGGGTCTCGAAAAGTCATTACTTAACGTTTAACTTTGAGACCCTTTGAAGGGTCTAACATAGTAACATACTGCAGTTCACCTGCCAAGAGTAAGTATCTAGGCTCAGTTCATATGTACCCACTGAGCAAGGCTCAGTATGTACCACCCACTCTCCTTCCCTCCACAGTGACCAATCTGGGAATTAGTAGAGGGGGCCAGGAGATGAGTTTCTGATCCTCGAGCACCATGCTTCTTGGAATGTTGGTAATGTGACCCTATGGGAAGCAAATGACTGACCTGGGCAGCACAAGCAGCAACCTGCCCAGAATCTACTGGAATCAGCCCCCCACATAGCACTGGCTTAGACCAGTAAGGTCCACATACAGCTGATTATGCAAGGAACTCATGGATCCACCTACCCAGAGAACTGGTCAGAACAGGACCTGCATAGGTCTCATCTAGTCTTGGTGAGCCAGCTAGGTGATTTTGTACCTATCTGTAACATGAAGAGAGATAACAGTACACATCTCACAGATGGTGGTGACGATTTAAAGAGATAAAGCACAGAGCCTAGCACAGAGAATTGTTCAATAAATGTTAGTGATCACTCTTAGAGATGATCACATCTTGCTAAAAATAATCTGGAAATAAAGATCTGAGAGCTACTTCAAATTACTGACTGCTGAAAAATAGCATACCCTTATGTGCTTGCATAGGAATAGAATTTGGGCAGTATTTGGCCCAAAAAACAAAGTATTAAATCAATACCTCATGTACCAGGGCAGGCCCTCAGGAAATATGGGCCAAGGAGAGTGAGTATTGTCATGGAAAGACCTTAAGTTCCACCCTCGTTCATACATGGTTTCATATCAGAGTGCCCATTTTATATTTCATGATTTTGTGGATCAGACCCTTGAGCCGGACTTAACTGGATGATTCTTATATTCCATGTGGCAACAACTGGGTTACCCAGGGGTGTTCAGCAGGCATATGAACTGATCTAGAGCTCCAAGTAGGTCCATGAAAACTTTCCTTACATACTTGGCTCCTTGATGACCACATTCTATAGAATCACAGGTTGTGTTCACTTGAACTCTCCAGCAGGCTAGCTGGAATTCTCACATGGTAGCCCTAGGCTCCCTGAGACCAGGACAAATGCTACCAGTCTCTGACTGCCAAGACTACACTTGCCTTGACATCACTTCCACATGCTCCAAGGCCAGCCCAGGTTCAAGAGAAGGGGGAATGCTTCTTGATAAAAAGACAATCAAAGAATTTGTGGCCATCTTTAATCTGCCACAGTAGCTAGCACTAGGAATAATAAGAAATTTGAAGGATGGTCAACTGAACTGAAAAGCTGTTATAACCATGGAATAGACATTCTCAATCCCTTATTTCTTCCTCTCTATATCTGAGGCACCTCCTCTATTAAGACTCACCCCGTATGCAGTGACAGGTGTAAGCCATCCTGCTAACTGACATGCAGAATGATAATATTTTGCAGAGCACCTTGATTGCGCCATTCATCCAAGAATATCCAAGTCCTCTGCAAACAATAATTAAGCCTCTGCACCCCTGTAATGCTCCATTATCTTCTCTTTATAGATGGAGAAGCACTGAGCCCAGAAGAGTGAATTTGTCAAGGTCACCGGAGTTGGTGACAGAGTTGTGAAAGAATCCACTGCATCAGCAGCTTGGTCAGCGCCTGTATTCTGCACTGCCAGTGATGCCAGACCTAGAGATCCTGGGGAAGCCCTGCCCACCCATTTTCCTGGTTGCATATTCTCACCTTGCCTCTCAATAGCATTACCGTCCTTGCTTACGACGGTAGCTTTGGAGCATCAAAGCCAGATGGAGACCATCGAGAGAGCTGGAGAATCTGCACATTCCTCGCTTCACATCCAACATCTCCAATTACTCAGGAAGTCATGCACGATTAAACAGAGGGAGTGAGCAAAGCAAGGTACTGGAGTTGTGCTTTCACTCTTCACTGGGCAGAGCTCATTTGCTTTGCTGTCAGACAGCAAGAAATTCCAGAGCAAGGAGACAAAAACATACGGGTGGGGAGGAAAGAGAGTGAGAAAGAGTGACTGTAAATGAGATGCCATATTTGGAATGTATCACTTAGCTTTTGGCAAACTATTGACTCCTGCCTGATCTTTGTCAAATCTTATAAAGCAAGTGCTATACCAGAAGCTAAAGCTTGATGGGGTCATTTAACTTTTTGGATAAGTAGGAATGAGAATAAACACATCACTTTTTATTTTAGAAAGAGTGGACCTTCTTTCTATTGGCCCTGTCCCCCAGCCCTCATGTTCCTGGACCTACATCATTATAATCAAATTTTTAAGCTGATCTTCCTGTATCCATCCCCACTGTAGCCTCTCTATTTTACTAGTTCCA
Source organism: Paguma larvata (assembly GCA_030068075.1). Lineage (NCBI taxonomy): Eukaryota > Metazoa > Chordata > Mammalia > Carnivora > Viverridae > Paguma > Paguma larvata. Next base: position 45,220,362 of record CM057826.1, on the reverse strand, counting down.
GTTTAATATTAGAATTTCAAACTTCTACAAAATAGGACTTTGAAGGGATCTCAGAATTTTCCTAAGCTTAACACCTTAGCGTTACAGGCAGGGAAACTGAGGCACCGCTATAGTGTGATTTGAATACCATGTGAACTTGGACCCAGTATTTAATCTCTGAGTCTTAGTTTTCTCATCTACAAGATGTGAAAAACAAATAGTACTCATCTGCTCTTGGGCCGTGGAGAAGACTAAATAGAATCAGGCACATAAAACGTTTGTAGCTGTAAACTACTTTATAGAAGAAAACATTTGCTCAAGGTCACACAGCAAGTCAATGACAGAGTTGGGCCTAAAACCCAAGTGTTTTAATATCTACTTCAAGGATCCATTCAATAAACATTTACTGTGAGACTACCATGTTCCATGCACTGTTGTGAGCACAGGAAATTGAGTGATGAACACGACAGCCTTTGTTACTGCTCTTATTGGAGTTTACAGTATAGAGGACAATAGGATTTACCTTTATTAAACTGTGATAAGTGTTATGAAGGAGAAGTAAAGGATGCTGTGGAAGTGAATGAAAGGACAACAGTGTGGCAAGGGGATAGAGGAAGACTTCCCCAAAGAAGAGACATTTAAACTGTAACTGAAGGGTGAGCAGGCTTTGGAGAGAAGAGAGAGGGCCAGGAAGGTGGGTGGAAAGTCCCAGGGTGGGAAGAGAGATAAATGCGCTCAGAACTGAAAAAGAGTGGCTACATTCAGGGACTGACAGAGACCTTTTCCTGTCTCCAGCACCCCGTTCAATCCTATTTCTGCCAAATCAGAAAAAAAAAAAAAAAGCCCATCCCTTTCTGATGCCTCTTGGAGGTCCTGTGTTAGCGGCGAGCAGAGGTTAGAAAGTCACAGCCCTCTGCTTCCATCTGGGGTTCTATAAGCATCTCCCAATGTCAGAGAGCTCTATGACTAAAAATCTTGACCTATCTAAAAGATAAATTGGGGGAAGGGGCACCTGGGTGGCTCAGTGGGTTAAGCATCTGACTCTTGGTTTTGGTTCAGGTCTCACTGCTTGTGAATTCAAGCCCCACATGGGGTTTGGGGCTTAGGATTCTCTCTCCTCTCTCAACCCTACCCTGCTCAGTTTCTATCTCTCTCAAAAATAAACAAAGATTTTAAATAAATACATAAAAGATAAATTGGTGGGGAATGAAGTAGTGGATATTTCTTGCACAATATGTTAGCTTCCATTTGATCTCTAGATTTCAGGTTAGAAAATCAACTAGTTACTCAGGAGTAGAGATGAGAGAGAAAGAGACATATTTTCAACCAAGACTCCACTGAAATTATACCGGTGGACTGTTTTTTTTTTGTTTTTTTTTTTAAAAAGGAGTGGGGGCACAGAATTCCTTTAAACGAACAGCTCTCACTCTGTCTTCAGTTCATTTATCACTTCTCTTTACTCCTTCGTCCATCAATGCCCCCACACAGTCCTGTTTCTTATCAGGTTCAGCCTGTGCTTAACTTTCTATTCTGACCATTTCTTTTTCTTTTTTATCTTAACACAGAAAAGAGGAAAGCTATCCCCTAAAACTCAGAGGAAGCCCCAGTGATGCATTTTTCCTGGATCAAGAATCAGTAGTTGGTAAGCTGGAAGAGTTTATTCACTGACTTGAGCGAGCTGTTTATTTTCTCAAAGGGAGATGCTCTTACTTTACACTCCCAGTTTTAGAGTCCATCGTTAGGAAAGATACTTAAGACTTACTCATACCTCACCTTTACCAGGAAAGTTCTGGTAAACAACTCTAACTCATATGACCCTGGAGATACAAGGAAGTATAAGGTGTATAACTATAAGGTGTAATCAATGGCTCCAAGGGTCGTACAAACCAGTTAAGGAAATTGAATAATTGCTATCATGATAATAACTAATATTTACCATGCCCTGCATCAGGCACTGAGGTAAAGAATTCATATACATTAATTCATTTAATCCTCCCCAAAATGTTATTTGTCCTGTTTTACAGAGAAGGAAAAAGTGCATCAGAAATGTGAAATAATATACCTAAGATCATACTGAGAATGAAATCCATGCCGTATAATTCCAAACCCTGTGCACATAATCATGTCAGAATAGATATAATGAGGAAAGGCAGTTTGTAAGGCCACACAATCCAGAGAGAGAATCATGTAGGAGGTTGTATGGGGTTTAGGGAAGCTACACAAAGAAGGCTCTGACTTTGAAGAATGAAGAGGCCTTAGAGCAGGGTCTTCCAACCTCGGTGTTATTGACATGTTGGTCCAAACAACTCTTTGTGGGGCCTGTCCTGTGCCATGTAGGATGTATAGCAGCATCCCTGGCCTCTACCCACTGAATTCCAGTAGAACTCCCCATTTGTAACAATCAAAAACATCTGGAGACATTGCCAAATAAGACTTGAGGGCAAAACTCCCCACAGCTGAGAACCACTATATCTTGGAGAAAGTTAGGGATCCCAGAGGTCAGGGGAACCCCAAGGGAGAGAGGCCATGCAAAGCCAGGGAAGGTCAGCTGGACCTCACCTTTCACGTTAAAGAGAAGTTGAGAACAAATCAAAAAGGAGTTTGAAGCCAGTTTGTAAAAGACTTGAAACACCAGGTTAAGAAATTGGGGAGCTGGTGCAGGTGCAAAGTTGTGTTTTTGAGAATAAAAAGGGCATGTACCCCTCACTTCCTACACATCAGCCCCCAGTCCCTGTGCTGTCCTCTGGGTATGCCAAGCACACTTTGGCCTCAGATCTTTTGTGTCTGCTATTTCCTCTTCCCAGGATTCTATTCTCTCACCTGTAGAGCCTCTCTCACTTCTGTCATGTCTGTTTTCTTTTTTTTTAATGTATGCTTATTTTTGAGAGCCAGAGCATGAGTGGAGGAGGGGCAGAGAGAGAGAAAGACACAGAATCTGAAGCAGGTTCCAGGCTCTGAACTGTCAGCATAGAGCCCAACGCCAGGCTCAAACTTACAGACCTCGAAATCATGACCTGAGTTGAAGTCAGACACTCAACCAACGAAGCCACCCAGGCACCCCTATCATGTCTGTTTTCAAACAACACTTTATGAGGAAGACGGACCCCATCTGTAACACTCTACCTGCTTACCGTGCTTCAGTTCCTTTCATTGATCTGCCTTTCTTGAGCACCAGGCCAACGATATCATTTATTGATGTGTTTATCATGTTACTGCCCACCTCTCCTATTAGAACATCAGCTCCATGAGGCCAAGCATATGCACTGCTTGTACCCCAGCATCAGGAACGATTCCTGGCACATAGTATGTACTCACTGAACACTTGTCGAATTAGTGAATTCACTTCCAAGAGAGTGTTTTATGAAGGGCGTTTCCTTAGAAGCAAGGCCTCTTTGTGTCCAATCTGTAAAGAGAAGGTCTTGAACAAGGTGGGATAGTTTGAGTTTTCTCTGAATCAGTTAACCTGGGCAGCATGTCTGTTAAAGGGTTAGGCTTCAATGGCCCAGACTAGAGTCTACAAAACAGTGTACCTGGATGAAGCTGGACCCGGAAGCTGCCTCTTAATGCATTCCTAAGTTCATAAGGCATGTGGGAACTCTAACATTCTCTGAGACAATTATGTCATTACTTTTTGTGTTTAATTTCACTTCTTAGGAACAGTCAGATTACTCACTGGTTAATAAGCATGGGATTATAATATAGAACATTCTGAGATTCGACATCAGTGTCCCTCTGACTTATCAAAATATAAATGTTCACAGTATGTTGATATAGAGCTTAAATTCTCCCAGCCCTTTTTATACCCAGCATTTTACATTCACAATTTTTTTTGATTCTCATAACAACCTTCTAGAAAGACTGACAACAGTTTCCTCCATTTTGTCAGTTGATACATTTAAAACTCAAAAAGTTAAAGTGACTTGCCTACCACCATGCCATTTACTAAAGACAGAGCAGGGTAGTGTTCACCCCTGAGCTATTTCAATGAATTAACCTCTTATAAAATTGAATGCATTGCACACATAGTTTACTAAAATCTTCACAAAACCTTATGAAACATATGTAATTAAGTCGTATTTTCTACATTTTCAGATTAGCCAATTAAAAGACACTGTGAAGAAAAGTAAAATAAAATAAAAGCTACTGGGTAGTACCATAGTTAAGTTCTAATTCCCTAGACTGAATTTCCTACTTCTACCACTTGTTCCATGTCTTGAATACATTACCTAACTTATCTGAGCCTCAGTTTCCCTCTCTGCAAAATGGGAGTAAAAATAACTCTCTTAGGATTTAAGTGCCATAATTTACATAAAATGCCCATGGCCTGACACACAGATCAAATTCAACAAATGCCAACTAGTATGAGTGGTAATTAGGGTTGTGAGATTAATAAAAACAGAAAGAATGTCTCATTGTAGTCTTGGTGCTTATGAATGGCATAGCAGGCACTCAATATATACCTCCTCAATCAAATAATCAAGGAATGAATAATGGAGGTTAAATGACTTCCCAGGGTCATATAATTGATAAAGAACAGAGCAAGACCCAATCTCCTGTATTCTAACAGGTCTGGCATTCCTTATACTACACTGGTCCTCCAGTCATCTTAACTGAGCAATGAGGTGAGGGCAAGGATTTCTCTCACCGTTGTACAAGCATGGACTGAGAAAGGTCTCTATTCGTGAATGTGGAATTATGAACTTGGCTTTGAAGAGTATATACTGGATCCAGTAAGCTAATCTAGTCTTTGTCCTTATCATCCTAACTTCCTCCTTGATGGTTGGGTGCCAGGAGCTGTACATGAAGTGACAGCAAGGCCACCCAGAAGCTTCCTGCTAATTTGAAAATGCTGTGTTGGTCTGCATGTCCCTCTGGTTCCAGAGTGAATCTGGAAGGTAAATAGCTAACATGTTCTGGTCTAAGCATGAAGGGAGAAGGTTTGTATAATTGTGATTATATTGTCACAGGAGGTTAGTGAATCCTCATCCTTTTTTTCCTAGCCCTGTGATCACTGCTGCTACCAACTTTTCCACCCCTACCTTCTAGTAGATAATACATGCACTTGAACTAATCTAATCCCTTTTCAACCACTTCTGATACAAAAAATGTATTCCCCAAACTCCTCAGTTTATGGTTAGTGTCAAATCTGCATTGAACAGTAACCACGAATCAATGTTTATTTATTGATAGTTCAGGAGCTAATTTCTTTGTAGCCAGACTGAATCATGCCACAAAGATTGTAGTACTCTTAACTCAGTTTAAATGTGAGCGTTATTTGGGGAGAAAAAAAGCCATGAAGAATGCAGAATCAATGTGTATTTCAGAGTGCAAGGAGATTTTTTTTAAACCACGTAAAACTTGTTTGTGAACTAGAGTCCTAGAATATTAAAATGGATGGACCTTAGAAACAATCTGATCCAACCCTCTCAGTTATGAAAATTGAGGCCAGAGGGAGCGATGAAAGACTTGTTCAGGCTGAGCAACTTCCTTCTCTATAGCTAGCAATGCATCTTCCAGGCCTGCCCATCACAGATGTTTCTAAACAAATCCTAACATACACACCAGGAAGCTCTATTTAATACAATTCTCAAGTGGCGAGCATGGAGGGCTATTAGAGTTGATTAGGAGGTAACAAGATGGCCCAGGAGTTGAGCCTCAGCTGCCTCCTGGAGAGATACTCTAGACCAGGAGATTGCAGGTGGAGGGAAATTTGCCAGCTCAGAGTATGAGGGAGGGAACAGGGCTGCAAGTCAGATGGCAAAGATTAGAGACACATGATAAAGCTTCTCTATTAACTTAAGCGATTGGACATACTCAATCAGCTCTATCAGTTATAGATTATCAGTGACATCAGGCGCTTACATATGAGGCTGTCCTGGGCTCTCGATGCCAACCTCTGGAAGATAAGAACTGGAAATCCAAATGCTTAAAACCCAGCCTTCTGTGGCTGTGAGATACCGGCAGAGAAATTTGGAAGACTGCCATGCGCGCGCACACACACACACACACACACACTAGCAATGGTAATTCTTATTAGCTTTTGGAAACCGTCCTTGGAGTGAAGATGCACAGGACCTCTCAAAGGCTTTCTCTTAATCTATTATGTTGAACCTTCTTCCAAGGTTAACCAACAAGGGAACAGTAGGATCAGAGATTCTAGATGGAGCTAAACCAGTTACACTGGGGTATCGTCGAACAGTGGCCTCTGTTTGTTGAGGGCACTGATAAACAACCTGTGCCCTGCCTAGCCCTAGGATACGATTTCAGGATAAAATATCACAGTGCCGCCTCCATGTTGCTACTTCTCAAAATGTCCTGGTACTAACATATTAAAGATTAAAATACAAGACATATTTTTTTTTATTGGCACTGTTCTCTGCAAGAAGATAGTAGTATAGAGCACCAATACAGGAACAGAAACATCAGTTGAATATTATTCTTACCATGCAGCAAGAACTGTGCTAAGTGCCATGTGGGTACTCTCATTGAATTTTTCCTATCATGTGACAGATATTGTGCTTTTTTTTTCTTTTTTCTTTTTGAGAGAAGGAGAGAGAGAGCACACAAGTGGGGGAGAGGATCAGAGGAAAAGAAGAAAGAATCCCAAGCAAGGGCTCAATCCCATGACTCTGGGATCATGACCTGAGCTGAAATCAAGAGCCAGGATGCTCAAGTGACTGAGCCAGCCAGGCCACCTGTGTTCTAATACCCATTTTACAAATGAGAAAACTGACATTAAACAATCACTCCAAATTATTCCAGGGACTAGGTAGCAAAGCTAGACCAAATTCCAGGTAGGTCTGTCTCCTGAGTTCTTGAGAATCAAGAAAGTTGTTTCACTTTTGTATTTTACTTAAAAATTAATTTACAGTAGAGTTGCCTTTTTGCTTTAAAATTTTAGAAATTTTCTGGAGGGTATTATGTTAAGTGAAATAAGTCAGTCAGAAAAAGACAGATACCATGTTTCCACGAATAGGTGGACTTTGTGAAACTAAGCAAAAACCAGGGGGAGGGGAAGAGGGGAAAGAAAAAAAAGACACAGAGAGGGAGGGAGATAAAACATAAGAGACTCTCAAAGACTAAGAACAAACTGAGGGTGAGGGGGGTGAGGGAGGGGGGAGAGGGGGTGACGGGCATTAAAAAGGGCACATGTTGGGATGAACACTGGGTGTTATATGTAAACCAATTTGAAAATAAACTATTATAAAATTAAAAAAATAATAAAAAAATAAATAAAATAAAATACTAGTCCAGGCTTTCCCCCCCAAAAAAAATACATATAAATTCTTATAACCACAATAATCTGAATATGGAACAGTTTCATCATCCCTAAAACTCCTTTCAGCCACCCCTTTGTTGTCACAACTTGTTCCTAATCCTAACCTACGACAATCATTGATCTGTTTTCATTCACTGTAATCTTGTCTCTTCAAGAATGTCATGTAAGGGGGCATGTAACTAAGGGTCCATCAATAGATGAATGGATACAGTAGATACACACACACACACACACACACACACACACACACACACACACAGGAATATTAGCCATGAAAAAGAATGAGATCTTGCGATTTGCAACTGCATAGATGGACCTAGAGGGAAAATGCTGAGTTAAAAAAGTCAGACAGAGAAAGACAAATATCGTATGATTTCACTAATATGTGGAATTCAAGAAATAAAACAAATGAAAAAACAAACAAAAAAGAGATTAAAAATACCCAGAGTCTTAAATATAGAGAACAAACTGCTGGTTGCCAGAAGGAAGGTGAGTAGAGGGATGGGCGGAACAGAGAAAGGGGATTAAGAGTGCACTTATCATGCTGAGTGTTGAGTAATATATAGAATTGTTGAAGCATTGTACTGTACACCTGAAACTAATATAATGCTATGCTTGTTAACTACAATAAAAAAATTAAGAAAACAATGTCATATAAGTGAAATGATATAGTATGTAAACTTTGAGACTGGTGTCTTTCTCTGAAGCACAGTGCCTTTGAGACCAATCCAGAATATTGTATTTATCAATAGTTTGTTTATTGCTGCACTGTGTTCCACTGTATGGATATCCTAGTTTGTTGACTCATTTACTCACTGAAGGGCTTTGGAACTGCTTCCAGTTTTGAGCAATTATGAGTAAAGCTGCCATAAACATTCATGAGGAGGTTTTTGTGTGACCATAGGTTTCATTTCTCTATGGAAAATACTCAGGTGCAGGATTGATGGGTCATAGATTAACTTGTAAGAAAACTGCCAAACTCTTTTCCAAAGTGACTGATGACTTTTCACCCCTGCAAGCAATGTAGGAGAGTTCTGGTTGCTCTTTTCACCATTTGGTATTTTCAGCATTTTAATATTTGTTAGTGAACAGGGCTGTGATCCTATATCACACTGGAGTTTTAATTTGTATTTCCTCAGTGACTAATGATGTTGAACATCTTTTCATATGTTTATTTGCTATTTGTATATTCCCTTTGGTAAAATTCAAGTCTTTTGCACATTTTAAAATTTGAGGTTTTGTTTTTATTTTCTTTTGTTTTTACTGTTGAGTTATGAGAGTTCATACATTCTGCATACAAGTCTCGGGTCAAATATGTGTTTTGTAAATATTTCTCCCAAATCTCTAGTTTGTCTTTTCATTATTTAAATAAAATTTTATTTATTTTTGAGAGAAAAGGGGGAGAGGAGAGAGAGAGAGAAAGAGAACAAAAGTGGAGAAAGGACAGAGAAAAAAGAAAAAAAGAGAATCCCAAGCAGGCTCGACACAGAGCCTTATGTTGGATTTAATCTCACAACCTCAAGATCATGTCTTGAGCCAATATCAAGAGTTGGACACCCAACCAACTGAGCCACCCAGGCACCTCTAGCTTATTTTTTCATTACTTTAATAGTATCTTTCATAAAGCAAAAAGTTTTGAATTTTGATGAAATACAAGTCACCAGTTTTTAAATGGATCATACTTTTGGTGTCAGATCTAAGACCTCTTTGATGAACTCTAGGTCTGGAAGAATTTTTTGTGTTTCTTGTAATTTTTTTTTTAGTTTACAATGTATATTTAGATTGATGATGTCATTTTGATCTAACTACAGTATGAGGTGTGAGGCTTAGGTCAAGACTCATTTGTATTTCATATGGATGTCCAATTGCTCCACCACCATTTGTAGGAAAAACTATACATTCCCCATTCAACTGCTTTCATACCTTTGTAAAAAATATTAATTGGCCAAACAGGGAAATGAAGAGCAACTGGTGACAGATGTGAGATTTCTTTTCAGGTGATGAAAATCTTCAAAATAGATTAGGATGATGACTAGAATACTCTAAACATTCAAAAAAAAAAAAAAACCGTTGAATTTTAGAGTTTAAATGAATGGATTTTATAGTATGTAAATTATATCTCAATAAAACTATTAATTAAAGACAACGAATTAGCCATAGTAGTGTGGTCTACTTCTGGACTCTGTGTTATTCCATTCATCTATAGGCATATTCCTTCTCCAGTACCACACTTTTCATACTGATGCTATCCAGGTGGTCTTTTTTTTAAAGTTTTATTTATTTAAGTAATCTCCACTCAAAGTGGGGCTCAAACCCACAACCCTGAGATTAAGAGTTGCTCCTCTGACTGGGCCAGCCAGGCACCCCTCTAGGTAGTATGATTCCTTCAACTTCATTTACATATATGTAAAGCTTATTGTGATTTTCACAGAACTATATTGAAATATAATTGAATGTGGACAAATTAACATTTTTATTACATTGAGTCCTCCAAACCATGAACATATGTCTCCATTTATTTGGACCTTTCATTTCTTTCATCCACATTTTTTGGGGTAGTTTTCAGTATAGAGATCCTATGCATGTTTTCTTATATTCATACATAGTAAATACTATTTAAAAAGTTCTTTTCTATTGTTCTTGGCTAGTATATAATTGATTTTTGTATATTCACCTTACATTCTATGACTCTATTAAACTCATTTATTTAGAAGGTGCCTCGATGGCTCAGTTGGTTAAGTATCCAACTCTTGGTTTTGGCTTAGGTCATGATCTCATGGTTCCTGAGTTTGAGCCCTGCATGCGGCTCTGCACTGACAGTGTGGAGCTTGCCTAGGATCTCTCTCTTTCCCATTCTCTGCCCCTTCCTCTGCTTTCTCTCTCTCTTTCTCTCAAAATAAATAAATAAATTTAAACTCATTTATTTAGTTCTAGGAGTTGTTTCTATAAATTCCTTGGGATTTGTTTATTCCTTGGGATATTCTATGTAAATAATCATGTTTCTGAAAATAGAGACAGTTTTATTTCTTTCACTCTGTTCTAGTCTGATCCTTGAGATTTTCTTTTTGTGGAATATTTTCTCTTTCAGGTAAACATTCTGAAATGAATTCTAGATAAAGATATGGGAAAGAGAAAATGAGAGTGTTGGATACAATTTTAATTATACTAAGCTTTATGCCTTCTAGAAAGATCTGAAACATCTTTAATGCTATCAACTGCTGGATCACATCAATTCACTGAGTATTTACTTGGTCCCTACTGTGTGCAGACATTCTATGTATAGGGAGGTAAAATATGAGAGAAGAGTAAAGTCCTCTATCAGAAGTTTGCAGTGTAGTAAGGGTTACAGACAGCTACACGGATCATTTCAGTGCAATGCGGTAACTATTAATGATGAAGGTAGACACATGAGGAAAACACTGAGAGAAATTTTTATTTTGGCCTGGTAATGGATGGGGTGACCCGATTATTCTTGTTCAAGCCACCACTATCTCCCAGTTGGATGAGAGCAACGGCCACCTAATTTAGTTATGTGTCTCTAATCTTTCCCCACTAACAATCTATTCTTTTTATTTAAAAAAATCAGCTTTACTGAGATACAGTTCACATGCCATAGGATTCATCCACTTAAAGTGCACAATTCAATGACTTTATTATATTCACAGAGTGGTGCATCAATCATCACAGTCTATTTTAGAACATTTTCATTATGTCAAAAAGGAATCCCTCTCCACTCAACCATAATCCCCCAAACTCTTATTTCCCTCCACTCCAGGTAACCACTCATCTACCTTCTGTCTTCACAGATTTGTCTATTTGGAATATTTCATATATATAGTCATACATACATGATCCTTTATAACTGGTTTCTTTTACTTAGTATTCTCCAAGTTCATATGCATTTTAGCATGTGTCAGCATTGCATTTATTTTTATTTCCAAATAATATTTTATTATATACACATACCACAATTTATACATCCATTCATCAGATGGTGAACATTTGGGTTATTTTCACTTTTTTTTAATGTCATGAAAAATGCCGTGTAAACATTTGTGTGAATCTGTTTTCACTTTTCTTGAGTACATTTTCAGAAGTGGGATTGCTGAAAGATATGGTACTTCTATGTTTAACTGCCGGACTCTTTTCCAAGGTGGCTGTACCATTTTACATTTTCAACAGTAGTGTATGAGGGTTCCGATTTTTCCACATCCTAGCCAACACTTGTTATTACCTATCTTTCTATTATAACCATCCTAGTGAGTGTGGAATAGTCTCTCATCAAGGTTCTCATCTGCCTTTCTCTGGGGGATGATACTGGGCATTTTTTCATGTTATTATGGGCCATCTGTATATCTTTGGAGAAATGTACATTCATGTCTATTGTTCATCTTTAAAATGAGTTGTTCTTATATTATAGTTATAAGGCTTCTTGCACCAGCCTTTCCCTCTGCTGATAGTACTTGTCTCAGCTCTATCCATGGCCATCCCACCCTAATATTCAATTTTTAGCTTGAATGCTGTCTCAGATAGGCATCACAACATCTTATGCCTTCATAGAAATTATCACTTTCTGTAAATATTTTATTTCCTTGTTTGTTGGTTTACTTGTATATTGTCTGTCTCCCTAACAGAACATATACAGAATATATAGAATGCAAATCCCATAAGAGCAAGGACCGTGTTCAAGCTTCCCACCGGAATCTTTTATATAGTAGATATTCAGTAAATATGTATTAAATTGTATAAATACATGAATGAATGAGTGAATGAATGAATAAAGCAAGTGAAAGAGGTCATTCTGGAGTAGGTGGCACTTGAGATAAATCCAGAGAAAACCTAAAAAAGACTCACTGTGATCTCTGTATGAATTACACCCTGAATTTTACATTTTACAAAACCTGCAGGAATAAGGTCTATAGTTGGTCCAAAACAACATCAATAGAGAAGTTAACGTTTGTAGTATTTGATGACATGTTTGAGAGCATGCATTAGTAAATTGGAGGTGTGTAGCTAGATATAGCACCTTTAATTATGCAGACAGAGTAATAAAGTTTCATTTCTCCGTTGTCTGCTTTTCAGACTCTATTCTGAGCCCACCCTCTCCCTGGTTGTAGTTTTTCAGCCACATATTTGTGAATCAAGTCAAATGTTTTCTGGGCTGAATTGTAGTGCCAACTCTGAGGCATTCCTTGCTACCAAGACCAGCTGTCACATGAGGAAAATGCAGCCCACTTCCAACTGGCACATAACACTAACAGCTAGACCAAGTAATACTCCCGTGCTGGCAGCTGGACCCTGGTGCAGTTTTGCAGTACTTTTTTACCTCCCTGGCCCCACTCTCATAGGGAAACAACATGGTATTTGCCCTCTTGCCTTAATTCCTTTCAAGACTTCTTTCTCAAGTGTTTATTCTGCTTGTCAACATTCACCATTCATGGAAAGACAGTAACAGCAATAGCAAGGAGCAGAATGGACTTTGGAGTCATATGGTCTTGGATACACATCACAATACGCTCCTTACCAGATGTTTGACCCTGGGCAAGGGACTTAACTCCTCTTTAGTTCAGATTTCTTACTCATGACATGGAGAATATACATCCTATCTGAGTTGTTGGAAGAAATTAGTCACACACTTATTCAACTAATACGGAGTGCCTGTTATAAAAATAATACTGTAATTCCCATGTTCTGCGAGCATACCATAAGCCAAGCGTTGTTCTTTTATCCTGGAGACACTCTAAGACCTCGGCATTATTCCATTTTACAAATGGGGAAACAGAGTCCCAGAGATATGAAATAAGTGCCCAAAGCCATACGGTTAATGAGTGGCAAAGACAGAATTTAAGCCTGCATCCAGTCTTCATTCTTAAGGACTATGTTCCGTGAGGGCCAGGATTTTGCAAGTTTTATGCACTGCATATTCCCCGGTATGGAGAATTAACATCAGTGTCTGTTGCTCAGGTTGCTCCAGCACAAAGTAAATGCACCACAAACACATGCTGAAGGAGTTCAGAGGCATTCTATACTGCTATATGTTAGCCGCTATGCTAGACACTGAGGACACCACAACACACAGGGAAGGCTTGGTCTCTGTCCTCCTACAGGTATCGTCTAGTGCAGATTAACTGATGCTGTCTATAAAGCACCTAGCACTATCTAACACATAATACTTTTAAAAAAGCATGCTATTGCTGTATTTTATAAAACATTCCTTGTTGAGTAAAAAATACTCAACCCAAACTTAAATACCCATATTCTCATGCACAATAACAGAATAATTGTTTCATAGTTAATATTAGAGCATTTATCTTTAGAAGTTGACATAATTTATTCTCACTCATTTTTTTAAGTTTATTCATTTCGAGAGGGAGAGAGAGAGAGAGAGAGAGGGAGAGTGTGAGCAGGGAGCAGCAGAGAGAGAGGGAGAGAGAGAATCTCAAGCAGGCTCCGTGCTGTCAGCAGGGAGCCCTACACAGGGCTTGAACTCACTAACCTGGAGATCATAACCTGAGCTGAAATCAAGAGTTTGACACTTAACTGACTGAGCCACCCAAGTGCCCTGTCACTAGTTCTTTTCAAAGGTATTTCCTGAACATATACTCTGGGTTACACACACACACACACACACACACACACACACACACACACACAATTCTATCTGTCAGAGAACTTAGCCTCATTCACCTGGCTATTCACTTCCATGATTCCATTACTTCTGAGCACAGGAGACAGAGAGGTATATCTCAGGACCCAGCAACCTGATCCTGGTGTGAAGCACCTTCCAGGAAACCCAAGAGCAGATCTGACTTGTTTGTAGTTATTTTCTTCTCCCACTAGAAGAGGACACAGTATCAAGGGAAGTGAGTGTGAATGAAAAGAAGGGTGGGATTGAGTGGCAGTGAGAACAAAGAGCCTAGAATAGAGTAGGCTAGGCCCCAAAGCAGGCGAAGTCTGTCTTTAGTGTTTCTCTATCTCCTTTTCTACAACCGGTAAGCTTCAAGAGGCTGACCTGAGGAAGCAGGTTTACACTTGCATGTGGGGCTCCTAACAAAGGAAGCAGAAGTCTCCACAGACAGACAAAGCAGAGTTTCAAGAAAAAAAGAGTTTGAAGCAACAGGGGTGTTCCGCTGCATAATTTCACTGCACAGAGGTAGGGACTAAACAGGCTCCTAGCCATTGACTAGAAAAAGAGACATTCAAATTACATTCTGCTTAACTAGTTTTTGTGGGCTTTTAAATTTGCTTTGCATTTTTAATGCAAATGCATTTGCATTTGATACTGAAACTAAAACCACACTTCATGCCAAATTAAGTAACAAAATATCTTTACATTTAAATTTGCAACAAATTTTACAACAACCCTTTGAGACAATTACTACTACTACTCTTCTCCCATCTTAAAAGGAACTGAAGCTCAGAGAGGTTAAGTAACTTACCTGAAGCCATTTGATCAATCAAAGGCAGTCACAGTGTGGAAGATCCACGTGGAAAAGAACAATGGGCAGCCTCTGGGAGTGAGAAGTAGTCCCTGGCTGACAACCAGCAAGGAAACAGGGCCCTCTGTCCTACAATCTCAGGAACTGAACTCTGCCAACAACCTCAATGAGCTTGAACGAGAGAACTCTGTGCTCTAGGTGAGAATTCATCCCAGCTGGCCTCACTTTTCAGCCCCGCGAGAGGCTGAGGATCCAGCAGGAGATCCAGTTAAGTCAACCTCAGACTTCCGATCTGCAGAAGCTAAGAATGCAAGGTATTACTTTAAACCACTAAAGATGTGGTAATTTACTGTGCAGCGATAGAAAACAAATTCGATGTTTACTGTAGAGATTTGGGACACCTGAAAGAGTTAAACAGAAGAAAATAAACATCACCCATTATCTCACCATAAGAGGTAACCATGCTGACAGTTTTGGTGGATTTGTTTCCAGTATTTACAAATACATGTTCCATATCGGTAACAAACTGTTAATAAATTTTGTTCTCTCTTCTTTCATTTTCTATGTTGTTAATCAGTGCTCTAGTAAGAGTATTTTTTATGTTACCCAACATTATTTAGAAATTTAACCCTTAGCAATTACTATATTCTATGCATGTATAAACATTTCTATAACCATGCTCTTTGGAGGCATCTAGATTGCTTTCATATCTCTTTTATAATAAACTTCATTTTGATAATTATTCTTTTCATAAACCTGTACATCGTCTCTAAGATAGATTTCTAGAAGTGCTCTCGATGAATCAAAACACTTTTGAATTCTTCAATATCTTGACACACATCGTCAGTTTGCATCTAGAAGTGTGGCAGAAATACTATCCTCACCAGCTGTGTGTAAAACTACTAACCTTACCACGCTCTCACACCACTGTGTATTAATTGCTTTTAAGAAATCTTGGCAAATCTGATAGGTAAAATGTGGCATATTTATTTATTTTATTTTACTCATACCTTTATTAGCCACTTGTACTTTTAATGAATGATTTATTTGCTCATGCTCTTTACTCGTTTTGTTTTTGTCTGGCATGTTTTATTTTATAGTTGATTGGTAAGTTCAAAAGTTGACCAAATATTTCTTTCAAATATTTTCTCAGCTTGTCACTTCCTTTTATATTTAGATTTATGACTTATAGTAGCTTTTGTTCACTCATATACAAACTACTATCTCTTACCTGTGTGAATTTTTCCATTGTTTTTTGTTTTTTTTTTTTTTTTAGAGAAAAATGATTGCCCACCATGGTATCAAATAGTGACATGTGTTTTCCTCCACACTTAAAATGTTCATTTTTTTATTTTTAAGTTAACTGCAATCCATCCTGTGTGAAGTGAGGCTTCCCCTCCAGTGATGGGGTACGTGCCTAATGACTAGATGGAGGATGACTGTCAGGAAGACATGGACTATACCTGGCTCACGTCTCCTCCATGGTGCTAGCACAGACATACACACACCTAACACACTGTAAAAACGTCTCTCGAATTGACATGGATTAGACGAATCAAATGGAGTCTCAGAAGCATCACGGTCATGGACACATGATCCCAGGATCCTTGTATTGATCAACCTGCTGGGGTCTAATCTTGTGTCTGTAGTAAACTCACTGGATAGCAGTTGGAGGAAACAGCTTTAATAAAATCATTTATTTCCACTCTCCCAACCCAGTGGCAGATGCTTCTGGTTCCAGACCTTTTTCCTCCTGCCAAATTTGTCAGATGAAGCTGCAGACGTGAGGGTCTGTTGCCATTTCAGGATCAAAAGGCACCCTTCCACCTGCTGTCATTTGTCTGATCCTAAACAGGCACCAGGTGATTGGATGTGACAGACATCACATCCGACACAGAAATAATTTCCAATCACCTGAGAACCATCCCCTCCCCTTCACCTCATGTTCACACCAGAGAGAATCTAGAGCTTAACTCAGGCAGAATCTCTTTTTTCATGTTACATATATTTCCAACTATGTGTATGTTGATCACTAATGATAAAGCACAAACAAGTACCTGTAAAATGGGAAAGCTGTTGAAAATCTATTAGCCAGGGGTCCCTTGGTAGTTATTTTGTAATTTGTTAGTCTAATTCAGACCATGTGACTTCCTGAAAGCTAATGTTCTTAGATAATCAATTGAGGCTGGTCTTGTTTTGGATGAAATAATGTACACAGAATGTACACTTTTTTTTTTTTAAGGTAAGGCACATTATCTCTGCATGGTAGAAAATAATTGAGCTGCACCCTCTCCCTTGATGATTTTTTTCATACTCCTAGTT
This sequence comes from Paguma larvata, assembly GCA_030068075.1. Classification (NCBI taxonomy): domain Eukaryota; kingdom Metazoa; phylum Chordata; class Mammalia; order Carnivora; family Viverridae; genus Paguma; species Paguma larvata. The sequence goes on along the minus strand of CM057826.1, from coordinate 45,203,343 downwards.
TCAATTATCTTACAAATGCTCATGATGCCTTGACTACATAGGTACTATCTTAGGTCAACATCCTGGCTATCACTACAAACTTGGTGTAAAACAACCATTTTACTATGTTTATACAGTATGACACATATGATTGTGTGGGCTGGGAATTCACTCAGGGCACAGTGGGGATAGTCTGTCTCTGTTCTGTGATGTCTGGGAATCCAACTGAGAAAACAGGGATGGCTAGTGGTGACTCCTGTATTGGGGCCTGAAATCCTCTGGAGGCTTCTTCAGTCACACGTGGCATACTTACACTGGAATGACATGAAGAACAGGGCACTCGTTGGGCATCTTGCTATATGCATATAGAGTCTCCAGACCTCCATGTGGTCTTCCAGTGTGGCATCTCCAGCATGGCAGCCTCAAGAAAACTGGATTCCTCACATGGAGCTCAGAGCTCCAACAGCAAATGTTCCAGCGAATGAGACAGATGCCCCAAGGTCATCTATGACCCAGGCTCAAAAGTCACGTAACATTACTTCCACTACAATCTATAGGTTAAAATTCAGCCAGATTTAATGGGTAGGGATCTAAATCCCATCTCTTGACGAAGGGCATGTCGGAGTTTGTAGCCATGCTTATTTTTTTTTTTTTACTTTTAAAAAATGTTTATTTTTGAGAGAGAGAGAGAGAGAGAATGAACTAACACAAGCCGAGAAGGGACAGAGAGAGTAGGGAGGACAGAGGATGCAAAGAGAGCTCTCCACTGTCAGTGCAGAGACACGGGACTTGAACTCATGAAACTTGAGATAATTATCTGAGCTGAAGCTAGATGCTCAATCAACTGAACCACCCAAGATCTCCTGTAGCCATGTTTAAAAGCTGCCACTGAACAGCCCCTGAACCAACAAGTCAAGTGTAAGAGTTCAGGGTGACTTAACTAGCAGAGTAGTGCCGTGGGCAACTAGGGCTCAATCAGTGACAATTATGTGATGCAGCATAGAATATGTCTCACTGTTCCCCCAACTGTGATGCAAGGTTGAGGAGCTATTTAGCTACTAACTCCTCATAGCCGTTGGTTGAGAGTTACTTGGCAAGGGAGATGTGGTAAACCTGACAATTTCAGAGGGTTCCCACTGCCAGAAGAACCCCCCCCGAAAGTGGCAGTTACTTGAAGTTGGAAGTTGTGGGGCTGGCATGCCCAGTAATGTTGAGAGCTGAGTAGATATGTAATTTGAGGAGTGAGCAGGGTCTGCTACAGGGCTTTCATTATACCCTAATTATAGTATTAATTATCTAGGCAAGAAATTCAGAAAGGTGATGTATCCCTTCTCCTAAACTGTGGCCTCCTTCAGGACAGGAGCTGGGATTTTTTTCAACTTTGTATCATCAGCACCCACAATGGAAACTTGCACATAGGAGGGCCACCCCAATTTATTACAGACTAAAATAAAGAATGCATCTATACCTTTCATTTGAATCTCTTTCCAAGAAATTCCCCAGATTTTCTTACTATCTAATTTTGTGCCACCTTGGAAGCCTTAAAGTTCATGTGAATATAGTCTACTTCTGTCCTTTTCATACTGTGCTCTAAGACCTTAAGCCTGCTTCTCCTTCTGTATTTACTTTCTCAATAAATGGCTCCATCATGTATCTTTTCAGTACCTAAGGTAAAACCTCTTGATTCATCTTTTACCTCATTTCCCCTCAGAACCCTCCACATGTGTGTTTTGCCATATCTATCTTTGGAGTTATACCACCTCCCCTTTTGCCATATCTTTCTGTTACTGCTTCTAGATCAAATGCTTATCATCTCTTGCTAGACTATTGCTATAACTCCCTGATTGGTCTTATTGCCTCAAATGTTTCCCGAAAATTCAATGTATTGAAAGAATTCCCCAGCTTAAAACCCATTAGTTGTTCCAATATCAGGTGAAAATAAATGCTCTTAGCTATCAATTCTCAGCCAATACAAAGTAAAACATGTAGGTTTTCAAATTTATCCCCCATCCTATGTATAAAATCCACCTTCTTGGTCCAAACATTTCACAAAGCCTCAAAACCCCCAAATTCACCCTCTATATTTGGGTCATTTCTTCCTAGTCTCTCTTCCCAGAATACATTCTATGTCAGTCTCCATCTGACAAAGTTTCAGCTATCCTTCAAGGTCTAGTAGGTGCGACTTTCTCTATTAGAAAAACCACCAACATTAACCCTAGTTAACTAACTACCCAGACTTAGTGAAAAGTACCATATTTCCTCAATTCTAAGACACTATGAATTTCACGATGCTTTAGAGATTTACCACCACATTTTTAAAGATAGCAAGAAACTAAATGTCCTGTGCACATTTTAGAAACATTGAATGTGAACAGAAACAATGTACCTTAGAGTGTTGGAAACTGTAGGGGTTCAGAACATGTCACCCAAAAATATGTTGCCTTGGTACATTGATTATTTTGAGATAAAGGCACTTGAAAAATAGCAAATACAAAATGGGTACTCTGACCTTCCTTTTTCTCCTTAAAAGCAGGAGATATAACTCCCATGTGAAAGGTGCCCTTCTTACACCAGGAAGAAAGAGGGTGTCTGTTTCTCCAGAGATGGAGAGTGGGGATCAAGAGAAATCTGTACAAACAAATCTTGTTAAGCTCATGCTTATCTTCCTAGTTAGTCTTCCACAATCGAGTGCCCTAGCTCTTTATGTTGCCACTTTTTCACGATTTACTATTTTGTCCAACCAATATATAAACTTTGGATTCTAACACTTCTTTGGGTCTTCCTTTTTCTTGTGAGGGCTCCAGTGCACATGCAAAAGCTACCTTTTAAAATTGTTATATTCTCTTCTCCTGTCAGTCCCAGCTACAGACCCTGAATGCAGAAAAAAAAATTACTTCGCTTATGAACTAGAGTCACTGATTCTTCTCTCAGTGAAGACCCTGAGAGAAAAGACCCCTGAAGAAGCACCCAAGAGAGGGGCTGTTTGTTACTAGTTTTTGAGATGCTGAGACAGGTTCTGCCACAAGAGGAGACCAAGGAAAGGCTCAGGAAAAACAAGTTTACATACTCACAGTTCCTAGGGACAGGAGGCACAGCACACCACATGGGGTCACATAGGCTTTAGAGGTGGCCCGTAAGGGTCCTGTACCTGATCCTAGGATGATAAACACAGAGGAAGATTACCTCCTGGGGTGCATGGGCCAGATAGGGAAAATATGGCTCTAATCTGGATTAGTTAGTTTGCATATCAAAGCAGTGTTCCCAACTGGGCCCTTTGCTATCCTAGGAAGATAGTAAACTGGCTAGCTCAGGCAGCATCACTCTCTCCTCTACCAGAAAGATTTTTTAAAATGTCAAAATATAACATACAGAAAAAAATGCAGGCACGTGCACACACAAGTGCACACATACACATCACATTGCTCGAGACTGAACAGCAGGTCCTCCATCTGAGTCTGGCTCTCGCCAAACTCCAATCCATCCTTTGCTCCACTACTCACCTTTGCCCTCCTATAGGGCAAGAACTATATGGTATAAATGAAAAAACTATATTACTAACAATCTGAAAACTATGCTGTGGGAACTCCCTCTGAAGGAGTGGTCATAATAAAGGGTTAAAACTTTCCTGTTAACTGAAGAAGGACAAAAGTAGGTGTACTCTGTGGCCGAGGGGAATTAAGTTGTTCCTAGGCAGTGGTGGCCTTAGGGTCAATGTTACAGTAGAAGTTGACAGTGTTGTAGGCAATGGAAGGACAGAAAAGTAGGCAGCAGAATAAAATGAAGATCAATGAAAAGGAAGAATATCAGAAGTAGAGCACACTAGAGAACAGGGTACACCTATAAATGTGACACATGTATTCAGACAAGTCCATGGATACATAATTACACTTTACTTCATTATGGTTAGGAACAAAAATACCTCAGTAGTCACTGTATGTTTCCATTCATTCATTCTGTCTTAATCCCTCAATATCTCTCCCTCCCTCTCTCTCTCTCTATCTCTCCAAAGGAAAAACCACTATTACTTATGGGGTCCAAATTTGAGTCTCAAACTCAATAAAGGAGTGAAAGAACTATACTCTTAAAACTACAAAACATTGATGAAGGAAATTGAAGAAGATACAAACAATTGGAAAGATATTCCACACTCATTGATTAGAAGAACAAACATTGTTAAAAAGTCCATAGTACCCAAATCAATCTATCAAAATCCCAACAGAATTTTTTGCAGAACTAGAACAAATAATCCTAAAATTTGCATGGAATCACAAAAGACGCTGAATAACCAAAGCAATCTTGAAAAAGAACAAAACTGGATATACCACAATCCCAGGTCACTGAAAAGCTGTAGTAATGAAAACAACATGGTGCTGGCACAAAAGTGGATAGATAGATGAAGTGAACAGAATGGAGAGCCTAGAAATAAACCCCATGATTCTATGGTCAATTAATCTTCAACAAAAGGGACAAGGATATTCAATGGGAAAAAGACAGTCTCTTCGACAAATGGTATTGGGAAAACTGGACAACTGGACCACTTTCTTATGCCATACACAAAAACAGTCTCAAAATGGATTAAGAACCAAAATATGAGACCTGAAACCATAAAAGTCCTGGAAGAGAGCAGGACAGTAATATCTCTGGCATTGGCCATAGCAACATTTTTCTAGATATGTATCCTGAGGCAAGGGAAACAAAAGCAAAAATAAACTATTGGGACTACATCAAAATAAAAAGCTTTTGCACAGTGAAGGAAACAATCAACAAAACTAAAAGACAAACTATTGAATGGGAGGAGATATTTGCAAATGATGTATTCAATAAAAGATTTATATCTACAATATATAATGAACCAAAACCAAAAATGAAAACAAGTAAACCAATAAAAAATAGGCAGAGGACATGAACAGACATAACTCCAAAGAAGACATACAGACAGCTGACAGACACATGAAAACATCAGGGAAATGCAAATCTAAACTACAAGGAGATGCCACCTCACACTGGTCAGAATGGCTAAAATCAAAAACACAAGAAATGAGAGTTGTCAAGAATATGGAGAAAAAAAGAACCCTCATGCACTGTTGGTGGGAATGCAAACTGATGCAACCACTCTGAAAAACAGTATGGCGGTTCCTCAAAAAATTAAAAATAGAACTACCATATGATCTAGTAATTCCATTACTGGGCATTTATCCAAAGAATATGAAAACACTAATTCAAAAAGATATATACATCCTTATGATTACTGCAGCATTAGTCACAATAGCCAAACTGTGGAAGCAACCTGTGTCCATCATAAATAAATAGATATGGAAGACATGGTGTATATAAATATACAATGGAATATTACTCAGCCATAACAAAGAATGGAATCTTGTCATTTACAATGATATGAATGGAGCTAGAGGGTATAATGCTAAGTGAAATAGGTTAGTCAAAGAAACTGGATACCATATTTCACTCATATATAGAATTTAAAAAACAAAACAAATGAAGAAAAAAGGAGAGAAACCAAACACAGATTCTTAACTATAGAGAATTGATAGTTACCAGAGGGAAAGTGGGTGGGTGGGGGGATGGGTGAGATAGGTGATGGAAATTAAAGAGTACACTTATCATGATGAACCCTGTTTAATGTACAGACTTGTTGACTCTTTATATTGTACACCTGAAATTATATAATACTATATGTTAACTATACTGCAATTAAAATTTTTAAAAAATTGAGTCTTGATGGTTGTGAAGCTCCTGGACAAAAAGCAAAAAACAAAATCCAAAGAGGATTAAAGGGGAAGGGAAGAGAGAAAAGAGAAAGAAAAACAATAAAGAAAACCTTTCCAGGTAGAGGTTGGTAGAAATTTGGGCAGCCTGGAAGTTTAAAGTAGGATAGAAAAGAGGAGAACAATTAGGCAGATATTGCCAACCATGTGGAGAAGGAGAGAGGCACCAAAGAAAAGGAAAGATGGTAAAAATATTTTCTATGACTTAAGAACACATATTTAGTATTTTAGTATTTTTATATGCAAAGATTTAGATTAAAGATGAGAATTATTCTTATTTGCATATTTTATTTCAGATTTACTATTTTTGTTTAAATTTTCCTTTGGCTTTTTCTTAAATTGTCTATTTTACTGCTAAGATTTTCTATGTTTTCATTCATGAATATATTTTCCTTTACCTCATTAATTATAGTTATCATAGCTGCTTTAAAATGTCTGCTAATTCTGACATCTGAGACATCTACGGTTTGGCCTCCATTGATTGTTATTTCTCTCCAGAACGGGTCATGTTTTCCTATCCTTTATATCAAGTAATTTTGGATTGTATTCTGGGCATCATGATGTTATGATGTGGAGGATGAATTCTATTACACACCTACAAAAATTGTTGACATTTTTGGTGTATTTATTTTAGGAGACAATTTACTTGATTGGAATACAACTTCGAACTGTGTCTGTCGGGCTTCAGCTCAAATCTGTTTAGTTCTTTCACTCCATAGCCTGAGCAGTTTGCAGTATGGCAAGGATATGTGCTGTTCAGGGATCAGCCAGAGATCTTTTCTCCCTTTCTCTTCCTCCCTTTCTGGTTCTCTCCTTTCCAGGATCCCCACCTCACTTCCTAATGATTATGGTTGCTATAAATTCTGACCTCTGGTTCTTCAGGCCAGAAGCCTATAGCGTTCCTACCACAAGTTTAGATGCTGCCCATGGTGCCAACCTTGCCTAACCTCAGGGTTAAATTCATGTTAACAGGAAATTTATCCTATGCTAGCCCTTTTTTACAAGTATCAATGACTGTAGAATTTGCCAGCTTTTGTTTATTCTCAGATCCTTAAAGTAGTTGGGTTTTATATTTTGTTCAGAATTTATAGTTATTATCTGCAGCAGAAAGATCTATTGGGAGCTTGCTTTACCATACTTAAACTTAATTGATTTTTGGTCATTGGATTTTGTTTCTTTGAATATGAAACCAAATTCACACCAGTCCTCATTGACTGTTTTTTGTGTGTGTTTGTTTATTTTTATCTATCTGGTGGCCAAACACATCCTTCAATTTACCATGTGAGAGAACTTAAACCCAGATTACAACCGAGGTTCCTAAATGTTTCTTAAAATGAATTAGATTTTAAATTCATAAAGGAAATATAAACATAATCCCAATTAAGGAATATTGGTAGAATTTATTAAGAGAAAATAGGAGCCATAATATTATTAAAGCACCAAAAAGTGTCATGAACTGCACCAAGTCCCTAACAAGGCACTTATTATATCATTATGCTTATGAACAATAGCTCATTTTGTCATTGCCCCACAGCCTACCTCTACAGTTGCTAATATAACATATTATACTGCGAATATATCAACTCTTGCTTTTTTTAGACTCAAATTCATAGAACTTATATATCTCTCAATACAATGGTTTTCACTACTGTTTAAATGTGAAAATTTTACATTTAAGTCTTGAATATTCATACAACATTTTTAACAAAACAATGGGTGCCATTTGCAACAATGTGGATAGAACTAGAGGTGTTATGCTAAGTGAAATAAGTCAGGCAGAGAAAGACAAATATCATGTGATTTCACTCATATGTGGAATTTAGGAAACACAACAAATTAACATAGGGGAAGGGAAGGAAAAATAAGATAAAAACAGAGAGGGAGGCAAACCATAAGAAATTCTTAAATACAGAAAACACACTTAGGGTTGCTGGAGGGTGGGTGGGGGGATGGGCTAAAAGAGTGATGGGCATGAAGGAAGGAAATTGTTGAGATGAGCACTGGGTATTGTATGTAAAGTGATGAATCACTGGATTCTATTCTTGAAACCAATAGTACACTGTATGTTAACTAACTTGAAATTAAATGAATAAATTAAAAAAAAAAAACGTGTAGAGAAAACTCTCAAGTCGCAATCCAGTTACAAATAGTGGAATATCAAAGTCACATTTTTTATTACATGCTGATTATCATCAGAGGGAGTGTTGCTAGTGCAAAGCCACATCAGACTATTATGTTCTGTACTTAAAGTGTTTGCTAACAATCATATTGAGAATTTGGTTATTAGGAAGCAATGTTTTAAGCATTTGATATCCTAAATGATAAGTTGTTATATATATGTATATTTGTATGTGTTTAAATTGTGTGTTAGTAAATTAGTTGTAAATTTGGGGTTGATGAATAATGCATTGTAATTTTTCCCACTTAAAATCAAAGAAAATATGCTCTTGTTTAGTGTTTTTGTATAGAACATCAGATTTTTCAAGAATAAATTACTGATTTCATGTTAAGCCGAAGATGCTGGTAATTATATTCTTACATGAGTATGTAGGGATACCAAATATTACAAGAAAACATTTTCCATTTTTCCAGTGTATTCCACAAAACTTGTGCAAGTTGTTAATAGGTGGTATTCTTAAGTCTTTCCCCATCATTCTTGAAGAAGTTCTAAACAGATATTAATACAATTACGAATGTTTCTGACAAAGAGGCTAAGCACTCTGTTTAATAATGCAAACTGCTGAGCACCTGTGTGGCTCAGTCTGTTGAGCAACTGACTCTTTATTTTGGCTCAGGTCATGAAATGGAGCCCCATGTCAGGCTTGAGGAGCCTGTTTAAGATTCTTTCTCCCCCCTCTCTCTCTCTCTCTTTCTATCTTTCTCTCTCTCTCTCTTTCTCTCTCTCTATCCCCCTCCCTCACCTCTTTTTTTAATTATTTTTTTTTCAATGTTGATTTATTTTGAAGAGAGAGTGAGAGACAGAGTGAAAGCGGGGGAGTGGCAGAGAAAGAGGGGGACACAGAATCCGAAGCAGGCTGAGCTGTCAGCACAGAGTCTGAGGCTGGACTGGAATTCACCTACTGCGAGATCATGTTCTGAGCTGAAGTCAGATGCTTAGCCGACTGAGCCTCCTCCCTAACACCACTCCCCCACCCCCGCCTCCCCACTCTCTCTTAAATAAATAAATAAATAAATAAATAAATAAATAAATAACTGTTTTCTTGAATAGACTGAAGTCAAGGTTAAAAACTCGAGGATATTCTTGTTATAGATACACACAAAGCTGGATAATATATGATGCACACAGACCTGTGCATGTATAACTATAGTGATATGCATCTCTGCTGTATATGGACTGCATTTAGCTTGCACACAGGTTTTGTTAAGGCCCACACAGTGTTTTCAAATGTCCTTTCATTCTTCTCTGTCTCAACTTGGCTGACTAATTAAAGTCATCTGCCTAAACCATGTGCATATTTGAGTTTGGGACCTTAGATGTAGGATTTGGAAGCAGAAAGTTGACTCTGAGAACACTAGCTCAGACTGGAGTGCAGGGAGGGCCTCAGTTTCTCTTTTGGCCCTGAAAAATCAATCGAGTTCTCCTGCTAATATTTCAGAGCCTTCCCTTCCCCAAACATTTCCTATCTGTTATAAGGACGTTCTTTTCTTTTACTATCAGAGTAAAGCATTTTCTAAAACAGAACAAAGAAAAAACAAACAAACAAAATGATGAAGTTGTAAAATCAAATTACAAGTGAACGGAATTTTTAAAAAACAAGCTACAGTGAAAAAAACAACTAGTTCTCTTTTGCCTTTCCATCTTTTCCTGGCCCTGTCAAATGTAAACAAACTCCCACAAAGCCTCCTGTTTAGAAATATAAAGAAAAAGAGAGAGAGAAGAAATCAGCCTTCTCTCGAGGCATCAATTGAAGTATTAGATAATTTATTTTAATAATACCTTCCCATGAGAGTGTTGAAAAGGCTCTTGCAAGTGTGTCCCTGGGATGCTTGCCTCCGGATAACTTCCCCACTCAGCTGCTTTGACACCACATAGTCTCCATTGAAGAGGAAGAAGAACCCACAAGTTATCTGCCTCAGAGATTAGGATGCAGGCTACAGGGCGATCAGTACTGCTACGGCAAACCTTGGCCGATAACATTTACAATCATTGATTGCCGGATTGGGAGGCAGGCTGGTGAGAGGGTTAGATCCGGGTCATACTGTGAGATGGCCAATTTATTCCTAAAGTCAGTAATGACATGAATTGAATCTGAAACTAGAGTAATTTACATTCATTATGAAAATGCACATGTAAGTACAGTTAAGTGCTTTCATCTATTACCTCATTTAAATGACGCACTCCCTCTCCTAATTGCTACACTCTTTCCAATCGAAAAACACCTATAAATATTTGCACACAAAGATGTTCCTCTCGGTGCTCTTTATAAAGGAAAATAACTGAAAACCACCTAATTGTTCAACCTGAGGGAAATGAGTGTGTTGTGATATATACATATAATGCAATAAAGTTATGACCATGAGGTTTTCAGAGTTTTGTGGTTCATTCGTTTTCACTGGAAATTTCTTATGAAATGATGATTTTAACAATCTAAAATGCATTAGGGGAACCTGGGTGGCTCAGTTGTTAAGCGGCCAACTTCAGCTCAGGTCATGATCTCCTGGTTCGTGGGTTCGAGCCCTGACTGTGCTGACAGCTCAGAGCCTGGAGCCTGCTTCGGATTCTGTGTCTCCCTCTCTCTCTGCCCCTCCCCAAGTCATGTTCTGTCTGTCCTCCATCTCAAAAAAAAACATTAAAAAATGTTTTAATAAAATAAAATAAAAACAATGTAAAATGCAGTAAAGATGTAATAAAGCATGCCAATGCACAAAATGCTGTAAGCAAGAAGGGGCCTGGATTTTACTCTAAGTGCAAGTAGCAACCATTGAAGTGTGTTGAGCAGCACCATGACATGACTGAATTTGCATTTTTAAAACAATTACTGTTTCCTCTACTGCTTTTTGTTTCTTTCAATTTTTCTGCACTAAAGACTAACATTTTAATTTTTAAAAGTTAAAAACAAAACAGAAGGAGAAATAAACTTGTACCCCTTGTTTTGCAATCTATTTGACGACCCCCTGTAACAAGCCCAAACTAGGGAACAAACTTCAAGAGCCAACTTCGGGACCTCTAAGGGAAGGCACTGCAGGGCATCTCAAATATGAGGAGGGCCGTGTGCCCCCAGAGCCCCTTGATCTTTCTACCACTGTGACACACTTTGCCCTAACAAAGTAGATTGCGTTTCTCTGTATGACTGCTTCCAAAATGGGAATACATTCAGATTCACGATAGCTGGCACTGGGTCCCGACGTAGTAGCTGTTCGGTGGGGACAGTTTTGGCCTGATTTATTCTCAAAGAGGGCAAGCTTAAGCTAGAATCTTTCAGAACACAGGGGCCAGTGGGAAGAGAAAGCAAAGGTGCAAGAAATCACTGAAGGGGCTAGCGGAAAGAAGTACAGGGGAAAAGTACAGGCTCCGAATTTCCTACAGGTTTGTTTCCCCCAGTGCTCGATGACCTTGGCAGGATACGCAACCTCTCTAGCCTGAGTTTCAAAATGAGCATGATAATAACCACCTCTTAGGCCAGTGTGATGACTTGGACATACAATCTTCAAAACATCTCAGGCCGTGCGTGATACATAGGAAGCCAGGAGCTCTGCACAGTATGCTGCAGAAATCGTAACTGCAGCCCCATTGCTGCCTTTTACAATTAAAAAACTAAAAATAAATAAATAATTAAATAAAATTGAGGACTGGAGTCCTCGCTCACTTAATGGAACTCTCACATTTCATTCTGCTTTTATGACCTTAGATAAGGAAATGCATTTTCCAAATGATCCCTAAATCTTCAGATCCTGAATCCTGAGAAAAACACAATTATGTTCCTCAGAATTATGAAGACAGGGAAGCATACTCATACATTTTGGAAGGTTTTTCAACATAAGCTGAAGAGGAAGATTCTATTTAAACTCTCAATCAGGAAAGTAAAATAACTAGAATGCTATCCTTAGAGTACTGTAGTTAAGTGAGATTTTACTATATTTAGCAGATAAATACAAGGATTGGTATGTGAGACTCCATAAACCATCTATGCTAAATCGAATGTCTTTTTCATTATTTAGGAGTGGGAAAGGGGAAACAGTTACTTTGGATATGAAAGAGTGAATTAGGGGGTGCCTGGATGGCTCAGTTGGTTAAGCAGCCGACTTGAGCTCAGGTCATGATCTTACAGTCTGTGAGTTCGAGCCCCACGTCAGGCTCTGTGCTGAAGGCTCAGAGCCTGGAGCCTGCTTTAGATTCTGTGTCTCCCTCTCTCTCTGCCCTTCCCCTGCTCACGCTCTGTCTCTATGTCTCTCAAAAAAAGTAAATGTTAAATTTTTTTTTTTAAAAAGAGTGAATTAATCAATTTAACATAGTTGATAACATACATATTTCTAAATGATGTATGACCTTTCTCTTGTTTTCCCCTTCTGACTTTACTAATTATTTTTCAAATCTTTTGAATAAAATGCGGTTTTTAATACTCCATGCCCATCCAGCAGATCACACACACACACATGCATCCATGCTCTCCACTAGAGGACAAAAATCTCAATCAATATTTGTGTTTCTGAAGTAGGGATAGAGAGATTAGACTGAAAGCTTAAGTATCAAGAAGGACAAAATCTCAGTGGTAATGGAATCTGAATAAAATGTGGTTAAGATACCTATTTCAAGCAACACGATTCTCAGCTGGAGCCTACATTCCAATGAAGGCTGCTTTTGGACTCTCTTTCTGTGGATGGATTCCTACTATCCATATGGCCAGCATTCCAGATACTAAAAAGGAAGGCCTAAGGTCTTTGCAGATCCTTGTGGCTGAAGTAGTAGTTCCGAGGTGAAGAGAATCTGTGATGGAGAATGCCTACTTGGGAATCCCTTGTCTGATGACTTGTCAGATGTCCTAAATTTCATGTTTGCTGACTACAGAAAGGAAGTCTGGGAAACAGAAGTTGTCTCTTGTGACTGTTTTCTCCATATTGTACCAGCCATCTGTTAGTATCAGAGAAGTTCTGATTAAGGAGGAAAGCCAAAGAAAATTTCCCAGGTGTGACTCTGGAGAGTCTACTGGCCAGCCCTCCTTATGTCACTGCTGGCTTGTGTCCTCATGAAGCAATACACATTTCAGATTTGCTTCAATCCATTCCATTCAGTTGGTACATACCCCACAACATAGAGGGGACAGAGGGGACACACTGTCCTAGTATCAAACTGACTTGGAAATTGAGGGATATTAAGAAAGGGAGTAGAGGGGGACCTGGGTGGCTCAGTCAGTTAGGCATCTGACTTTGACTTTGGCTCACGTCCGTGTGTTAGAGCCTTGCATTGGGCTCTGTGCTGACAGCTCAGAGCCTGGAGCCTGCTTCAGATTCTGTGTCTCCCTCTCTCTCTGTCCCTCCTCTATTTTTACTCTGTCTACCCCAGAAATCAATACAAATTTTTAAACCTTTAAGGAAAAAGACAGGGAGTAGAGAAATGCATTGTTTTATATTAAATCAAACAATATGTGATTGAATAGAAAGCAAAAATCTCATGAATTTTTAACATAAAAACATGTCACTACATTTTCACTCTCCTCTGCCATAAGGGAAATGAGTGAAGGTAGGAGTTAAGAAAAAAATGGTACCATAAAGCAATGCAGGGTAAGGGGAAAGAGAACAGGGTTGGGACTAAGGATATGTCAATGCTAGCCCTGACTTGGATATGGCCTTGCTGTGTGACCTGGGACAAGTGCCTTACTTTCATTGAAGGGATTATATCACCTTCCTATAAAGCTATAATAATTAAGACAACATAGTGTGTGTATAAAGATAGATATACAGATTAATGGAATAGAATAGGTAGTCCAGAAATAGGCCCCTACTTATATGATCAATCAACTTGCAACAAAATTCAGTGCAGAAGGGATAATCTTTCCGATAAAAGTGGGTGGAAGTATTGGAAATGCAAAATAATGAACCTTAACCCTCAGCTCATGCCACATGTAAAAAATTAACTTGAAATGAATCACAGACTTAAATGGAAAAGCTAAAGCTATAACATTTCTCAAGGAAAATATAAGCAGCTTTGGGTTAGCCAAAGGGTTTTTTTAAGGTAGCAAAAATCACAAAGAGATCAGAGATGAAAACACTGACAAATTGGATATCAAGACTAAAATTTTTCCTCTTTAAAAGATGCTGTAAAGATGGGGTACCTGGGTCGCTCAGTAGGCTAAGTGTCTGAGTCTTGATTTTGGCTCAGGTCATGATCTCACACTTTGTGAGTTGGAGCCCCACATCAGCCTCTGTGCTGGTAGAGCCTGCTTGGGATTCTCTCTCTCTCCCTCTCTCTCTGCTCCACCCCTGTTCTCTTTCTCTCTTTCAAAATAAATAAACTTAAAATAAAAGATGCTGTAAAGAAAATGAAAAGGTGTTCCATAGAATGGGAAAAAATTGTAACACATACATCTGATAAAGGACTTATGTCCAGAATATATAAAATATGTCTATAACTTAAGAAGAAGATAAAACAAGACTCTTGTTTTAAAGAATGCAAAATATTGGAACAAACACTTCACCAAAGAAGATATATAGATGTATAAGCTATGAAAGCATGCTCAACATCATTAGTCATCAGGGAAATGCAAATTAAAATCACAAATGTAGTATCATTACATACCCTCCCTACAGCTGAAAAAACTAATCGTCATAAGTGTTAGTGAAGATATGGAACAACTGGATTTCTAAACAGATGCAAAAACAGTAAAACCATGCGGACAGTTTGCCATTTATAAAAATAAAAATATATACTTATTATATAACCCAGTAATCCCATTCTGATTTACCCAATACAGATTTTAAAAAATATGTTTTCACACAATTTTTATGTTTATATCCATAGCAGCTTTATTCACAATAGCCAACAATTGGTAATAATCTGAATGTTCCTCAACTGGTGAGTAGAGAAACAAGTTGATGTGTATGCATATACTACTACTCAGAAAATAAAAAAAAATTACTCATGAACTACTGATCCATATCACAACATGGGTGAAACTCAAATGCCTTCTCCTAAGTGAAAGAGATCAGATATAGAAGACAGCCCACTGTAACATTCCATCTGTATTGACTCTCAGAAGAAGCAAAGATAGACAGACAGAAAAGTAACGTAGCAGGAGTCTATGGTGACCAGAGGCAAGGGATTTAGGAGAAGAAAATAACTGCAGAGGGGCAGGAAGGAACTTTTGAGGGTGAGGGAAATGCTGTATGCTTTGACTGTGTTGGGAGTGACAGTATTCTATAGGTTTGGTGATCAAATTGTATATTCAAAACTGGGAAACTTTACTGTATTTAAATTACATCTCGATAAAGCTGTTTTTTTAAAGTGTGTGTATGGGATAGGGGGGTTCAATTGTACAATTTCTAACATCCTTTCAGTCCATAAAGTGTGCTTCTCAGGGATCACAAATCTTTTAGAATTAGCCTGACCTTTCGTCCTATAGGAATACGTTATCTTTATTGCCCTGGACGCAAACACACCTACCTTCTGCTCCTGAGGGGGCATGATCTGTACCTTTCAAGCTTCTCTGCTCCACTAATATCCTTGAAAAGACGGTCTAGGACAAAGGCAGTCAGCGCCTATGTGGGCAAGACACCAAAAAATTTGAGAGACCTAGTGGACAACAGGCTTCCAACATCAATTGCTTATACCTCCTCTGAACTTCTGTGGTTCAAGTTTGCTGTCAAATCATCTGAGTTCAAAACCAGGCTAAGCCACTACCTGGCTGGACAAATTATTTTATTTCAGTGAGGTCTCATTGTCCTTGTCTAGTGGACTTGGATCATAATCTTTGCCTTAAAGTAATTGGGTGAGCTAAATAAGATAATGTATTTTAAAGTGCTTTTTAAGTTACAAGGAGCTAGATAAATAATTACTTCACTGTGTACTTTTTATGCTATTTCATTATTTTACACTGTCAGTTTTGTTGTCAGATCCTTCTTTTCTTTCACTGCACTTAACACAAAACTGAGCAGATGATAAGTACTCAATTAACCCTTGGTGGTTGCCTAATACTTTGAATAACTAGACAAAATTGAAATTTCCAATTTCCCCTTAGAAATTCCATGGTTTCTCTTTTGCTTTTTCTCTTTTGATCACCTATCTCCAATCATATTTAAATTGGAAGAAAAAAAAGCAAGCTAGTCTATTTTCCTGAAGAAACCACTTTGGATTCTATTCCGACACTTAACACGTGGTTATTTCTATCGGTGACAAGTCCTTAGTGAATAAAGAGCTAAGACGGTATGATGCACTTGTCACACTCACCAAGCAAGAAACATGTTCCTATGAGTGGTCAGCACTTAGCATGTGTTCATATTCAATGGAGAATAAAAATGGCATATGAGAAGCTAGGTGAAAATAACCATCCCTTGTATAATTCTCTTTCTTTTTTTAATGTTCTCATGAATCAACCCAAGAAAGTGGTTCCTCAGTCACTTTTCCTGTATGAATGATAGCAACGTAGAGTTTAGAAAGAGAGACAAGGATTGGCCCATGTGTTGTGGGTAAAGTAATAGCAGAGGTTATCATGATGATGATTATGAACGAGACTGACAGAGTATATTGCAGAAAATATCTCAATAGAAGGTAGGTTCTAAAGTTAGCACATAAAGTGAAACATGTGAAAGGTCAAGACTATCCTTGAAAAATATCTTAGGAAGGTGTCACGTTGGTACCAAAATATTGTGCTTCAAAGGGCTTATTACATTTATGTAACATCTTCTGTAATATTCAGATTTCCCCAACAGAGCATCGAATGATGGACTTGGGTTGCAAGTATAGGCCATGTTTTTTTCTTTAATATACAATTTTAAACTCCATATTCTCCATAATATGCTCATATTATGGAAGCACATGGGGACATACACAAACTGAACAGGAGCAGATTCCCTTCTACCTTCACTCCTTCCTGGTTGAGAACAAAATGCCAGTCAGAACTCTTTCCTCAAGCTTTCTCCCTCACTCTTTCCCACAAAGACTAAATCCACTCCAGTTAAATGGGATTATGATGACACTGCTCTATCCTTAAAAGGTCTCAATTTCCTTTCTCGCTTTCCATTTCCCTTTCTTACTTGATGGACCTGAATTCTCATGGAAAACACTGGATGCATCTGCAGACAGCTTTTTCATGTATAGGGTATATCTAAACTGGATACAAAAGAAGGTCATAATAAGTCTTCTCTTGGTTACATGATTAATGTACTCGGAGGCTTAGGAAAAAGCCAGTAATTGGGAAGGTTTAAGAGTACATTGAGTGAATTCATTGCTGTCAGAGACAATTCACCATTTCACTGATAGAGCCAGCAGCAGCCCTTCCGAGAGCAAGAAATAGCCATAAATCTAAACAGGAAAATATCCGAGTTTTGCTACCATGTCACATAAAATATCTCTTCTCAGAGCTAGAGGTATTTTTCAAAACTAAGTTAGAGCCACAGCTGTGAATAAAACTGGGCTTCTTCAAGAATGAGTAATAGAGACAACATTTTATAAGACTCCAAATTTGACCTTTCTTAGAAATTCTAATATCTAGCAAGAACTTGTCTTTGAGCTCATAAACACATAATTTGTTTGCTTTTCTTACAGATTTCCACTAAGGTAATATTGCAGTTGAAGGAAAGTAGTAGGATGTGTAAACTGGAGAGGAACACACTGATTCCCTCCAAAGAGAGGACATAACCGGAGGCTAGCAGCCTCGACTATTCCACAAGTGTGTTTGATTTGGCCCACACAGCAGTGGCCTAAGAAGAGTTTATATAATGTTTGCTTTAATTGTTAATAAAAAGAATGGTGGTTTCACATTGAAAAAAAATCTAGAATTCCAGCTTCTATTTAAAAAAAATGCAATGAGCAGGCAATATTAGGTTGACACCACACCCAAGCCAAAAATCAGCTGGGCATGAGTAGAGATCGCCTCTTTAGACCTCAGGCAATCTCCTGTTTGCTACATTCTGCACCACTTCTGGTTGTTACCCAGGCTCTAAGGCCAACTTCCAGCTGTGGTTTAATGTACTACCACAGTTAAAAGAAATTAAAAGATTTCTATCTACATGGCTACCAAAGGTCTTGGGGGAAAAGGCAGAGTGAGCCCTAGTTCATACATTTGTGTTACCTGGTCGGCCCCGTGAACATCTGAGTCTGGACTTGATACCTTTAAAAGTTCATCTCCTGGGGCACCTGGGTGGTTCAGTCGGTTAAGTGTCTTACTTTGGCTTAGGTCATAATCTCACAGCTCATGAGTTTGAGCCCCACATCAGGCTCTGTGCTGACAGCTCAGAGCCTGGAGCCTGCTTCGAATTCTGTGTCTCCCTCGCTCTCTGCCCCTCCCCTGCTTGTTCTCTTTCTCTCTCTGTCTCTCTCTCTCAAAAATAAACTTTAAAAAAATTTTTTTGAAAAGTTCACCTCCTTCAGGAAGCTTGCCTGATTTAACTGACTGGGTTACATAATTTGAAATGCCGTGCACCAGAGGGTTCCTTAGATACCCATACAACTGAGATTTTAGATGCAACATTGTAATTATCTTTGCACAAATCGTCCATAATAAATAATTTTAAAAGAAAAACATTTTGAGTGTCTTAGGTTAGCACATGAGCTTTCTCACTAAATGACCACCGCAATAATTTACTGCAAATTTTGACATTCTTCTCAGAGCTCCATTTCTCATTTAAGAATTTAGGAAGGGGTGCTTTGGTGGCTCAGTTGGCTGAGCATGTCTGACTCTTGGTTTTGTCTCAGGTCATGATCTCATGGTTGTGGGATGGAGCCCTGCATGTGGTCACACTGACCATGAAGCCTGTGTGAGATTCTCTCTCTCTCCCTCTCCCTCTGCCCTTCTCCCCTGCTCATTCACTCACTCTCTCTCTAAAATTAAAATTAAAAAAAGAAAGAATTTGGAAAAAGGAAACAGGCATAGTTATGACTTATAATATGCAAACCTCTAAGTAAAGACAGGTTTGCCTGCCATAATTATGTAATTATTACAACAAAATATAACTTACTTCACCACCCCATGAGAAAAAGTGATATTTTATTATTGAAAGGACCTGACTTTTTAAAAGATTAAAGGTTGTTACTGTACTATTTCTGAAACAAGAGGGAAAAAATTAAGGAATAAACATTGCTTTTAGCACAGCCATGGCACTAAAATGATCTGATTGTTGCAAGGACATTGTTCAGAATATTAGATGACTCTAAAGAGCAACAGACTTTCCATATTTAATATGAGCCTTTGAACAAAATTAAATTTTAGAGCAGTATAAGGTCACACAGTCAATATGCCAACCCTTTTTACATTTATTTTAATCTCATCTCCCAGCATTGTCACCAGATCCTTGCCTTCTCTCCATCTCCATAAATAAACCGTGTTGACTCTTGGACCTGCTCTCATTCTCTTGGCTTAATTACCTTCCATGATAAGGAATTCACTTTCCATTTCCATAAAGTGGCCCATATGGACACCTCAACTTTTTTCCCTCACTGCTCTGCTAATCTTTGTAATTCTCTGTAGGGAGAGTGGAAGGGGGAATAAGCTGCATCCTAACTCCCCTCCCCCCACGCTGGAGGGGAGGCTGTGAAGGGGCGTGACCTCACGGCTCTATGTCCTCTTATGAGATGCCTTTCTCCACCTGTGGCCAAATGATTCTCATAGCAAGCAGCTGGGAAAGATTTGGGGTGAGGTATCTCAGGACCAGACTCCTTGTTCATCTGAGCATGATTCAAAGTCAGTATAATTCGAGCGTTAAAAGAAACATGACCTTATATTCTTATTATCATAGGTTGCTAAAATCTGGGGGTATTGTAAACACTTAGAATCATAGAATCTTAACACTAGTAAAGCCCAAAATGCATTTAATCAACCTTGCCCATTAAGAAGACAGGAAAATTGAGTATCAGAGGTCAATGCCACATAATTATATAGTGGAAGATTCAAAATTCATTCATCCATTTGGTCTTTTAAATATTTTTTGAGCAGCTACCACGGGGCCAGCTTTCATAGATAAACACATGAATTCAAATCATTAAACATTTACAAATTTCTCACTATGAGCCTGGCAACTGTGATGGATATGAGGGATATAAAAATAAAACGAACATGGATTTTTTTCTTGAGGGGCTCACTGTCTAGTAGAGAAGAAGCAGCTTTACATAAGGAAAGATTATACAATATGATAAATGCCATTCTTGATGAATGTATACAGTGGGTTCACATCATGCACATGTAAAAAGCCATTCTCTTATCATGATAACAAACAACACTAATAACATGTATCAGTATAATTAAAGAAATTTATTATTAAAACTGAATGACATCAACCCTGTAAACAAGCAGGAACCCTTTAAAATCCACATGATTAGTCACTTGGGAAATGCAAAATAAAGCCACAATGAGATACTACGACATACCTAGTGGAACGTCTAACATTTAAAAGACCATATCAAGCGTTGGCAGAGATGTAGAAAGATTGGATTGGAACCCTCACACCCACCTGGTAGGATAGCCAAGTGGTAAAAACACTTTGTAAAATAGCCTTGAAAATAGGTAAACTCCACTCTGTTTAAAAAGTGAGACATATACCTACTGTGCAGGCTGGCCACTCAATTCCTAGGGACTTATCCAAGAGAGAACAAAGTCAAAGTTTGTATACATGAACATGAATGTTCACGATAGCTTTATTTGTAACCTCCCCAAACTGGAAACCACCCAAACATTTATTAACAAGTGAATGGATAGCCAAATGACGAGATATCCACATTATGGAATAGCATTCAGCAATAAAGAGGAATGAACTATTGATACAGTCAACACCATGGGTGAATCTCAAAAGAGCTATGTTGAGTAAGGGAAGCCTGAAAAATAGCACATATACTGTATGATTCCATTTTTATTCAATTCTAGAAAATGCAAAGTAACTGTAGTGATAAAACACAGGTGAGTGATTGCCTAGTGAGGGTTTGTGGGGGGGGGCAGGAGGAGGGGGTACAGAGGGGCACAAGGAAAAGTTTAGGAGTATGACTGCACAAGTATGTCTCGTATCACAACTTATCGAAGTATACACTTATGCTCAGTCTGTCAATAAGCTGCTAAAAAGTAAAGAAACAAATGGTAGTAACAAATCCTAAGTGAACAGGGGAAAACAAAAATCAAGGAGTTTGGAGTTATAGGGCATGAGCCCTGCTACCCATCACCTGCACCACTGTGCCTAAGTCTCTAGACTTTTCTGGAACTGTTTTCTTATCTAGAAAATAGGGATAATAATTCTTGTCCAACTCATGTTATGGGATTATAAGGAGGAGCTAACAGAGGAACAAATGCAAATGGGCTTCGTAAAATTTTAAAACATATGTACCAGTGGTGGTTGTCCTTGTTGGCAGACATGGGAATCTACAGGGGCAGGAATCTCTCCAAGGGCTGATTAGGAGGAGGATGGCTGGAGGACAACAGAACCCAATATGTGTATGAGGACAATAAAGCCAGGGCAGAGAAGATGCAGACTAGGGCAGACAGTAGGTGCCTCAGGACAACAAATGAGCAGCTAGGAGAAAGGCAGGGTTGACTCTGGGGGCTGGAGAGCAGGACACAAAGCAAATCAGTAAGAAAAAGGAAGGCAGAAGGCAGAGCCTAGACCTCACACTGAGGACAACAGAACTCTTGGGAACACAGGCTTGTGAACAGACTCTGCTGTCCTCCCTGCAGCAAGATTGATCATCATGAAACTCAGCCACCCATTGGCTCTTGGGATGAGCACAACAAATCCTTAGCATGGCCCCACACACACACACACATACACACACACACACACACACACACCACCTACCTCTCCAAGCTCATGGCCTACCACTTTCCCCAGCAGTCTGCACCCTGCCCCTCTCCCAGCAGGCACCACAGAAACTCAGCCATGCTATTTCTTCAACTGACATGCTCTCCTCTCACCTCTTTGACCAAACTTCTACTTATACATCACATCTCAGATAAGCTGTTGCTTCTTCAGGAACCTGGCCTGCCCTCCCAAACTTAATCAGATTCCCCTCTGATTGCCACCCCCCCATAGCATGTACTGCTGTTGCACTGATGGGACTTGGAGTGGTGAGTTCATCAGAGTCTGTCTCTCCCATTAAACTTCAACTTCACAAGAATGGAGAGCATGTCTAATTTTGCTCTCCTTTTGCACCATCTACCACAGGTGCAAAAGAGCTGATGCTTGAAGGAATGACTCAAAGTCTTGTGAGGAAAAGACTTTCTTTGAACCCTTAAGAAATAGAGAACCAATGACATGTGTGTTTGAGACTAATCTACAGGCATACTCTGTAATGGGGATCTTTTTATTATGTCCATTTTATAGACACAGACGTCAACGTTCAGAGAAATAAGGCAAATTGCCTAATATCACACAACTCATGGGTAGCAGATCTGGGAGATGCCCTAACCCTGACCTCTTGATCAGCCCTGGCTTACTAATTTTAAGAGGAAGGTTGATCCCTAAGACCCTGTCCAGCTCTAACTTTCTCCAATCCTATAATCTCCAGAAAATTAGCTGGTGGATCCTCCAACAATTCAACTCTGGTCAATGACCTGCAATAACCTGTTAGACCCCTAAGTCTTGCCCACAACACACTCTTTCCCTTGTAGGTTAAGAACTGAGAATGCCATCCAATAGATGTGGGCTAAAAGGAGTGCCTGTTTAGTTTATATCCCAACAGTGCTGACTCTGAATTAATAGTTGACATCAATCTTTCACTGTTGTGGCCCGCTCTGAGCCTTGTCCTCCTTGAGTGAGTCTGAGGCAGCTGGACCCAGGGAGGGAGAAGGGTCAGAGGAGGGCCAGCCTCCAGGGTTCTAATGAATTGTTTTGCTAGGTGAGAGACTTCTTCTCAAATAGAACTTCTTCTTTTAAGTGCACAGACCATCCCCACCCCACCCCACACCTATTTCCCCAGTGGGAGCAGTGTAAAAGTATGTTTTCCCACCAAAATCAGAAGTGTTTAAGCACTGGCCAGTTTGTTATCAGAACAAATGTTAATAATTTCTGGGGGTATCAGCTCCCCGACATGTTTGCCAGTTGATATGCCTCTTGTTATGACCACAGGCAGACTCAATATTAGTCTAGTTTGGTGTCTGTGGGGTAGGGTGGGGTAGCTAGGGAACAAAATTTGAGCCTACTAGGTACCAGGCATCCCTGTCTCATTGAATCCTCACAATAATCCATCCAGGTAAATATTATTATCCCCATTTTAGTGTTAATTAAACTGAGGCCCAGAGATTACTCAAGGTCACATGGATAGGCAGGATTAGATTTGATTCTAGATTTGTCTGGGTTGAGGTCTGCCTGGTGTCTATGAGTTTAACAACTGATACTTGGAAGAAAAGGTCTAACAAACTGCAAAGAAATAAAAATTTTCTACCCAAATATACATTTGAGGAATCACATTATTTAAAACATGCAGGAGTCTGGGGCAACATGGCGGAGGAGTAGGGGGCTCCAGTATTTCGCTTGCCCTTTAAAGGGGGACGACTGAAACCACTGTCTCTCTCTCAACTCCAAAAATCGGGGGGAAAAGGTGCTAGAGCTGACAAGAAACTAAGGCGGAAACAGACACGGCCCAACTAAACCGTGAGTTTAATCTGGGTCGGATAAAACGAACTCGAACTTGGGAAGTTGAGCTGAGGGGAGGGTGAGTGTCTTCGGAGATAGCTGGGAAAGTGCCGATCGAACAACATCTGAAC
Source organism: Paguma larvata (assembly GCA_030068075.1). Classification (NCBI taxonomy): domain Eukaryota; kingdom Metazoa; phylum Chordata; class Mammalia; order Carnivora; family Viverridae; genus Paguma; species Paguma larvata. The sequence goes on along the minus strand of CM057826.1, from coordinate 45,179,726 downwards.
GAGAGGGCCAGAGCGGGTGAGACTGCGACCATCCAGCCCCTAAATGCAGGGCTTTTGAAGAGAAGTTCAGTGGCAAACAGCAGCAATCCCCGCGCGCTGCTGGGACCGCACCAACCCCGTCCTGAGCCACTGGGACACGCGCGGGAGGGACTGGCAGCGGGGACGCAGGCGGCGCCGCCTGCGGAGCACCTCTAACCCCGGCACAATTATAACGAAATCGGGGGGTGGCAGACGGCCGCACCACCGCGCCACCCTCGCCCAGCGCCTCCCGGGCGCGCGCGCTGCCGGGACAGGCAGGGGGAACCCAGGCGGCGGCTCCTGCGGAGCACCTCTAACCCCCGCACAGTTACAGCCAAATCGGGGGTAGCAGACGGCCGCGCCACCGCGCCACCCTCGCCCAGCGCCTCCGGGGCGCGCGCGCTGCCGGGACAGGCAGGGGGGACTCAGGCGGCGGCTCCTGCGGAGCACCTCTAACCCCCGCACAGTTACAGCCAAATCGGGGGGTAGCAGACGGCCGCGCCACCGCGCCACCCTCGCCCAGCGCCTCCGGGCACGCACGCCGCAGGGACCCAGGCAGCCCCAGGCGCGGCTCCAGTAAACCACACTAGGCTGGCGTGGGCGGTGGAGAGAGAACAGAAATAAAGGGGCGAATAAAGCCTCCAGGACTGGTGGCGCGGGTCTGGAGAGACGCCATTGTTGTCTCACAAGCCAGGAAGTCACCCCAGAAGCCATCCCTGCAGCAGTGGAGGCCGGACCCGCCTACACTAAACCACGCCCCTCCCAAACTATCAGCAGGAGCGACTGATCCAAGTGGAGATTGCTGCCTGGAGTAACTCCAGTCATTTCTTCTTTTTAAATTTATCCCTCCCTTTCTCACTCCTACCGATCCCCATCCCTGAGCTGGTCATCCAGGGTACTGACTGGCTTAATCATTTTTTTCGTTCTTTTTGTTTTTTGTTTTTTTGTTTTTTGTTTGTTTGTTTGTTTGTTTTGTTTGGGTTTTTTTTTTGTTTTGTTTTTTGTTTTTTGTTTTTTGTTTTTGTTTTGTTTTTTAACTCACTCTTCGAGGACATGTCCTACAACCTCTTCTTTACTTCCCTAGCCCTTTTTCTGGAATAACCAGGCCGTATAAGTTCATCTAGACGACATCGATCTTTATTCCTTTTCCCTCGCACCTGTCCTTATTCTGATTTCTATCAGTCTGGATTAAACCCTTTAGTCGCTCTACCTGGGCAAAGTCCATTTCCTTCTTCTCCCTGCACCAGTCATTATTCTATCTATATATGCTCTGCCACCAGCACACTACATACCCTGTCCTTAACGTGTAGCGGTTACTTCAGGACATTGCCCTCAGAGAGTCACTTGTTATTTTTTTCTGTTGTGAACTGCTTGTCTGGACCATTTGTCGGTACGTTTGAGTATTTCTGTGTTCTGTGTGTCTGTCAGTTTTCCTTTCCAGGGCAACTTCAAGAAACAACCCATAACACATCCAGCCAAAATGACGAGACGGAAGAATTCTCCTCAAAAGAGTCTACAAGAAGTAGTGACAGCTCAAGAATTAATGAAAACAGATATAAGCAACATAACAGAACTTGAATATAGAATGTTAATCATAAAACTAATTGCTGGCCTTGAAAAAAGCTTAGATGAATGCAAGGAGTCCCACGAGGCAAAGTTCAAAGACCTTAAAAACGGTCAAGAAGAATTAAAGAAGACATTGGAAGAAATACAGGGGAAACTGGAAGCAGCCACAGCACGGATTGAAGAGGTAGAGGAAAGAGTTAGTGCCTTAGAAGACAAAATCATTGAAAAAGAGGAAGCAGATAAAAAGAGAGAGAAGCTGATCCAGGAACAGGAAAGGAGAATTCGAGAGCTGAGCGATGCACTCAAAAGAAACAATATCCGTATCATAGGAGTTCCAGAGGAAGAAGAGAGAGAGAAAGGAGTCGAAGGGGTTCTGGAACAAATCATTGCTGAGAACTTCCTCAACATGAGAAAGGAAACGGGCATGGAAATCCAAGAGGCACAGAGAACTCCCCTCAGACGTAACTTGAATAGACCTTCTGCACGGCACATCATAGTGAAGCTGGCAAAATACAAAGATAGGGAGAGAATCCTGAAAGCAGCTAGGGACAAAAGAACCCTAACATACAAAGGGAGACCTATAAGGGTAGTAGCAGACTTATCTACGGAAACTTGGCAAGCCAGAAAGGAATGGCAGGATATCTTCAATGTGATGAGCAAGAAGGACATGCAACCAAGAATTCTGTATCCGGCTAGCCTGTCATTCAGAATAGAAGGAGAGATCAAGGTTTTTCCCAACAAACAAAAACTGAAAGAATTTATCACAAATAAGCCAGCACTGCAAGAGATCCTGAGGGGCATTCTATGAAAATAAGGAGGCAAAGAACACGAACTACCAGAGACAGCCTTACAAACATGAAACTTACAGATAATACAGTGACTGTAAGCCCATATTTTTCAATATTAACACTGAATGTAAATGGACTAAATGCGCCAATCAAAAGACACAAGATAACAGAATGGATTAAAAAACAAGACCCATCTATTTGCTGTCTTCAAGAAACTCATCTTAAACCTGAAGACACCTTCAGATTGAAAGTGAGGGGATGGAGAACTATCTACCATGCTACTGGAAGTCAGAAGAAAGCCGGAGTAGCCACACTTATATCAGACAAATTAGACTTCAAAATGAACGATGTAATAAGAGATGAGGAAGGACATTATATAATAGTCTCAGGAACCATCCAGCAGGAAGAGCTAACAATTGTAAATATCTACGCACCGAATTCAGGGGCACCCAAATTTGTAAAACAACTAATTACAAACATTAGCAACCTCATCGATAAAAATGTCCTAATAGTAGGGGATCTCAACACTCCACTCTCAGCATTGGATAGATCAACAAAACAGAAAATCTCCGCAGAAACAATAGCCCTGAATGACACATTAGGACAGATGGGCCTCACAGACATCTTTAGGGTCCTTCATCCAGAAGCAAAGGAATTTACGTTCTTCTCATCTGCACACGGCACATTTTCCAAGATAGACCACATTCTGGGGCACAGGGAAGCTCTGAATAAATATAAAAGAATTGAGATCATACCGTGTACAGTGTCAGACCACAATGCTTTGAAACTTGAAATCAACCACAGGAGAAAGCCTGGAAAATATTCAAGAACATGGCGGCTAAGAAATAACCTACTAAAAGATGACTGGGTCAACCAAGCCATCAGAGAAGAAATTAAAAAATATATGGAAACAAATGAAAATGAAAATACAACAATCCAAACGCTCTGGGATGCAGCAAAGGCAGTCCTGAGAGGGAAATATATTGCAATCCAGGCCCATCTCAAGAAACAAGAAAAATCAATAACACAAATTCTAACAGCACGCCTAAAGGAACTAGAAGCAGATCAACTAAAACAACCCAAGCCCAGCAGAAAGAGAGAAATAACAAAGATCAGAGCTCAAATTAACCATATGGAGACAGAAAAGGTAGTGGAACAGATCAATGAAACCAAAAGCTGGTTCTTTGAAAAAATAAACAAAATAGACAAACCTCTAGCCAGGCTTCTCAAAAAGAAAAGAGCAAGAACTCAAATAAATAAAATCGTGAATGAAAAGGGAGAAATTACAACCAATCCCTCAGAGATACAAGCAATCATCAGAGAATACTATGAAAAATTATATGCCACCAAACTTGGCAATCTGGAAGAAATGGACAGCTTCCTAAATAGCCACACACTACCAAAACTCAAACGGGAAGAAATAGAAAATTTGAACAGACCCATAACTAGTGAAGAAATAGAATCCGTTATTAAAAACCTCCCAGCAAATAAAAGCCCTGGACCAGATGGCTTTCCTGCGGAATTTTACCAGACATTTAAAACAGAGTTAATTCCTATCCTCCTCAAGCTGTTCCAAAAAATTGAAACGGAAGGAAAACTCCCGGACTCATTCTATGAAGCCAGCATCACTTTGATTCCCAAACCAGATAGAGACCCAGCAAAGAAAGAAAATTACAGGCCAATATCCCTGATGAATATGGATGCAAAAATTTTCAATAAGATACTAGCAAATAGAATCCAACAGCATATAAAGAGAATTATCCACCATGATCAAGTAGGATTCATCCCTGGGTTGCAGGGCTGGTTCAATATTCGCAAATCAATCAACGTGATACATCACATCAACAAAAGAAAAGATAAGAACCATATGATCCTGTCAATAGATGCAGAAAAAGCATTTGACAAAATACAGCATCCTTTCTTAATAAAAACTCTCGAGAAAGTCGGGATAGAAGGAACATACTTAAACATCATAAAAGCCATATATGAAAAGCCCACAGCTCATATCATCCTCAATGGGGAAAAACTGAAAGACTTCCCCCTGAGATCAGGAACACGACAGGGGTGTCCACTCTCGCCACTGCTATTTAACATAGTCCTGGAAGTCTTAGCATCAGCAATCAGACAACAAAACAAAGTAAAAGGCATCAAGATTGGCAAGGAGGAAGTCAAACTTTCACTTTTTGCAGATGACATGATACTTTACATGGAAAACCCGACAGAATCCACCAAAAGCCTACTAGAACTGATTCATGATTTCAGCAAAGATGCAGGATACAAAATCAATGTACAGAAATCGGTGGCATTTCTATACACCAACAATGAAGCAGCAGAAAGAGAAATAAAGAAGCTAATCCCTTTCACAATTGCACCAAAAACCATAAAATACTTAGGAATAAACCTAACCAAAGATGTGAAAGACCTCTACACTGAAAACTATAAAAAACTTATGAAGGAAATTGAGGAAGACACAAGGAAATGGAAAAACATCCCATGCTCATGGATTGGAAGAATAAATATTGTCAAAATGGCAATACTACCCAAAGCAATCTACACATTCAATGCAATCCCAATCAAAATTGCACCAGCATTCTTCTCAAAGCTAGAGCAAACAATCCTAAAATTTGTATGGAACCACAAAAGACCTCGAATAGCCAAAGTAATACTGAAGAATAAAACCAAGGTGGGAGGCATCACAATCCCAGACTTTAACCTCTACTACAAAGCGGTGGTCATCAAGACTGTATGGTATTGGCACAAAAACAGACACATAGACCAATGGAATAGAATAGAAAACTCAGAAATGGACCCGCAAGTATATGGCCAACTAATCTTTGACAAAGCGGGAAAATGTATCCAATGGAAAAAAGACAGCCTTTTTAACAAATGGTGCTGGGAGAATTGGACAGCAACATGCAAAAGAATGAAACTAGACCACTTTCTTACACCACTCACAAAAATAAATTCTAAATGGATAAAAGATCTGAATGTGAGACAGGAAACCGTCAAAATCCTAGAGGAGAAAACAGGAAAAAGCCTCTTTGACCTAAGATGCACAAATTTCTTACTCGACACGTCTCCAAAGGCAAGAGAATTAAAAGCAAAGATGAACTATTGGGACCTCATCAAGATAAAAAGCTTCTGCACAGCAAAAGAAACAACCAACAAAACGAATAGGCAACCAACGGAATGGGAAAAGATCATCGCAAATGACATATCGGATAAAGGACTAATATCTAAAATTTATAAAGAACTTACCAAACTCCAAACCCGAAAAACAAACAACCCAGTGAAGAAATGGGCGGAAGATATGAATAGACACTTCTCCAAAGGGGACATTCAGATGGCCAACAGACACATGAAACGATGCTCAATGTCACTCATCATCAGGGAAATACAAATCAAAACTACACTGAGATACCACCTCACACCAGTCAGAGTGGCTAAAATGAACAAATCAGGAAACTATAGATGCTGGCGAGGATGTGGAGAAGTAGGCACCCTCCTACACTGTTGGTGGGAATGCAAACTGGTGCAGCCACTCTGGAAAACGGTGTGGAGGTTCCTCAAAAAAATGAAAATAGAGCTACCCTATGACCCAGCAATAGCCCTGCTAGGAATCTACCCAAGAGACACAGGAATGCTGATGCATAGGAGCACGTGTACCCCAATGTTCATAGCAGCACTTTCGACAATAGCCAAATCATGGAAAGAGACCAAGTGCCCATCAACTGACGAATGGATAAAGAAGTTATGGTACTTATATACAATGGACTACTACGTGGCAATGAGAAAAAATGAAATCTGGCCATGTGTAGCAACATGGATGGAACTGGAGGGTATTATGTTAAGTGAAATAAGTCAGTCAGAAAAAGACAGATACCATATGTTTCCACGAATAGGTGGACTTTGTGAAACTAAGCAAAATCCAGGGGGAGGGGAAGAGGGGAAAGAAAAAAAAGACACAGAGAGGGAGGGAGATAAAACATAAGAGACTCTCAAAGACTAAGAAAAAACTGAGGGTGAGGGGGATGAGGGAGGGGGGAGAGGGGGTGATGGGCATTAAAAAGGGCACATGTTGGGATGAACACTGGGTGTTATATGTAAACCAATTTGAAAATAAACTATTATAATAAAAAAAAAAATAAAAAAAAAAAAAGAGTAAAAAAAAAAAAAAAAAAATAAAACATGCAATTAGGCCAGTGCTATTCAAAGCATGGTCCACAGCCAGCTCATGAACTGTTGATTATCAGCCTACTGGGGTAAGCACAGAAATTAAGAGAAAGCATTCAGAGAGTTGGATAGCAAGTTGACATAGGCATACCATCCAAGCACGTGATCACATAACTCACTGTTATTGTATTTTACAGAAGTATTAATCCAGAATAGATAGGAAATGAAATTTGTAAGTGGTCCTCCTCCACAGATAGTTTTTAAATACGACTGAATTAGGTAAAACTGGGTCTGGCCGTATGGTATCATCTGATGGGTGCTGTAGTCAGTACTGTGTCAAGCTCAAGGGTAAGGCCTCTTGGAAGCTCGTTGTTGCCAATCAGATTTCTGCTCCTATATGTATCTGCTGTGTGACCTTGGGCAAACCACTCAACGTCTCATGTATGTAGAGAGATAATGATGGTGCTATCTAGGATTACTATAAGAATCAAGTGGAATCATCTACCTGAACCTCTTTGCACCATGCTCAGCATAAAGCAAACACTCAATAAATACTAGCAGCTGCATTTGTGGCATGTCTAACCAACTTGGTATTAATACTATTATCCTTATTACTGGCCTTTTATTGAACTCTCTTCTGTCATTAGAATGTACTCCTTTGAGTTAAGCTAGCAGTCCTATGTGAAATATGAATATTCCCCTAGAAAAGTAAGTTACCTCATCATATCAGCTCAATGTATCAAATGTCACTGTCAGTGATAACTGGGGGACGTGAAGTCAGGGGATGAGAAAGATCCCAAGAGGTCATGAGATGGATGAAGGTGTGGGAGAGACCTCATGATGATCATGGCCTAGGAAAAATAAACTTGGTAGGGAAGGGTCTTGAAGAGTAGGATTCTAGAGGCACAGAGAAAGGGATGGAGCCAGGTGATGATTTGAGAGAATTATGTTCCAGAAGCAGAAGACATATTCAAACCAGCAGCACAGAATATGTTAAAAGCCAGAAATCTGGAGCCTGATTGCCTAAGTTTAAATCTTGTCTTTGTTCTATAAGAGTGTGACTGTAGGACAGGTTACAGTCTGTCTGTGCATTGATTTGTTTGGTCTATAAAATGATGGTAATAATAGAACCAACCTCATAGGGTGCTTGTGAAAAGTCAGTGAGAGTATATAGATACAGATATAGATTTATCTTAGTTCCTGGCACACAGTAGGAGCTATAGATTATTCGCTCTAATTAACAGTAGTAGTAGTAGCAGCAGCAGCAGTAGTAGTAGTAGTAGCAGTAGTAGTAGTAGTAACAGAACATTCCAACACTGGGCAGCTCTATCAAAAGTCTTTGCTATTAATTTCAAGACACCCCAGGTGAGGGTACAAAGATGACTCAGCACACCCCAATCTCACTGCACATAACAGTTGGTCAGTAAACCCAGCCTCTGCACACAAATGACAAGGTTCCTAAAAAACTAAAATCAGTCATCCTAGAGCAGTCTCCTTCTAATTACTCCCTAAGGTCCTTTGAGGATTATGGCCTGAGACTTTGGCAGGCAAAGAATCTCATTTGTCAAATGCAGCATGGGGGCACTGTTCACCCGGAGTCCTCCTGGCTGCACAAGGCTCCTGCTGCCTCTTCCCACCCCCATGGCTGCTCTCTGCCACATGGGGAACCAGTGCGACCCCCAATAGTGTCGCCATAACAAAACATACAGCAGATCATGTTAAGAATTTTTAGGGGTTCCTGATGACCCATATGACAAAGCCTAAACTCTAGAAGAATCTGTGCAACTGTACCTGGCACATTGCAAGTTTGGTGAATGAATAAATGAATCATCCAGTCTTCAAAGATGATCAAATTTGATTCTAATGGAGGCAAGTGATGTATCTAAATTTTAAGTGGGGGAAAAATAACTTTTTAATGAAACAAAGTATGATTTTATTTTAATTGGAAACTATTTTAAAAGACTGAAAGGTTGGGACTTCAATGTAGAAATCTCAGGCATCCTATATGTAAAAAGGGAGATTTTTGGAGTGGGGTCCAAAAAAAAAATGGGAGCATTTTTAACTGTATTTCTAACCATGCTACACAGACAACATTCTGCCTACTTATAACATTGGCTCCAACTGGGAGAATGTAAAGTTGTCCTTACCCCCCCAATTTGTCACTCCCATCACACCCCGATCCAGTCACTTGGTGACCTCTGCTGGCATCCTCTGGGTAATACACAATATGTGCAGGTGGTTCATGAGCCCTTCCTGGAAGAATACTTTTGCCCCAGTTACGTGTCTTTGGGTACCCATTGCCCAGACCCTGCTTTTTCTGACTACCATCCTCTAATAAAAAGAACCAGGGCTTCTTGGAGAAATAGCTCAGTGTAAGGCTGGGCAGGGGAAACACAAGATGAGCCTGGAAAATCTTACAATGCCTGAAAGTGAAGATCTGTTCAAAAACCAGAAGGTTGGGGGCATGTCAAAGGGACACGGGCTTCAACCTGAAAGAACTCTCCATAGCCAAAGCTGGAGTAATTGGAAGCAAAAATAAGTAGTGTAGTATTGGATTATAACCCAAAGTATAAAATAAATATATATGAGCTCATACCGACTTTTACTGATGTAAATAAATGAATGGATGAATGAATAAGTGACAAGGTACGAAACTTGCTCTAGAAGGTGAAGCTTAATCCCCTAACATCTCTGAATGTGGGCTGGGCTTTGTGATTTGCCTCCAAAGAAAAGATATGGAAAGGGAGATCATAGGAACTACACTGTAGAGAAACCTGGTAGATGCTACCTTAACCAAGTGATCAAAATTAACACCACCAGCAGGAAATTAATATCATGTGTCCCCTGTTGTGATATGATGAGAGGAACACTTAATTTCTGTGGCATTCTCTCAAAAAATGAAAAACATCCAAGACCCCAGTCAAAACATGAGACAAGCACACCCTGAGTTCCATTTTGCAAAATGTAAAACTGACCAACACTCCTCAAAACTGCCAAGGTCAAGTAATTATAGAAAGACTAAGGAGCTGTGACAGACCAGAGGACACTGGCGAGACATGGTGACTGAATGCAGTGTGGTGTCCTGGTTTCTATCCTAGAAAAAAGAGCACTACTGGACAAACTGGATGAAATCTGAATCAAGTCTTGACTTTAGTTAAAGGTATATAACAATGCCGATTTCTTCATTTTGACAAATGTTCCTTGGTAATGTGAGATGCTAACAAGAGGGGAAACCGGGTGAGGCTTATATGAGATTTTGCTGCACTCCCTTTGCAATTTTTCTGTAAATCCAAAATTATTCCAAAATACAAAATTTATTTTAAAGAAGTCATTCAGGAAGTTCACACCAAGAAAGTTGAGTCCCATGAGCATGGAGAGATTTCTGAATGAGCTACCAGGTAAGTAACTCATCAAAAATCTGTATGTGTAGGGGGCGTGAGGACCTGGGTGGTAGACCAGCAATGACACAAAAGGATAGTTAAGAATTCACTCCAATCAGGAGTGCCTGGGTGGCTTGGTCGGTTGTATCTGACTCTTGATTTTGGTTTAGGTCATAATCTTATGGTTCATGAGTTTGAGCCCCGCATCGGGCTCTGCTCTGACGGTGCAGAGCCTACTTGGGATTCTCTCCTTCTTTCTCTGTTACTCTCTGGCTCTCTCTCACTCTCTTTCACTCTCTCTCTCTTTCAAAATAAATAAATAAACTAAAAGAAAAAAATATTAAAGAATTCACCCCAATGAAAGTGAAGGGAACTAGGAAGTCCCATGCTATTAGATGGGCTCACCCCAAAATCCTTCTGCTAAAAAAAAAAAAAAAGCATGGGGGCTCCTGGGTGGCTCAGTTGGTTGACCATCAGGTCATGATCTCGTGGTTTATGAGTTCAAGCCTCACATCAGGCTCTGTGCTAACAGCTCAGAGCCTGGAGCCTGCTTTGGATTCTGTGTCTCCCTCTCTGTCTGCCCCTCCCCTGTTCACGCTCTGTCTCTCTCTCAAAAATAAATAAATATTTTTTAAAAAATTTATAGAAAAGAAAAGAAAAGCACACCCATCAGTATGCTTTTGTGCAGAGAGACAAGGAGATATACATATGGATAACTTACAGTCTTGGCTCAAACCAGAGGTCTGCCAGATAAATTATAGCATACCCAGCAATATCTGAATTTTAGGTAAACAGTGACATAGGATGTGCAGTATTTTGGATATACAATATTTGGGACATTTAGTTTGGGGACACACACCAAAATTTATTGTTTATCTAAAATTCAAGTTTAATTTGGCCATTGATATTTTTATTTGCTAAATCTGGAAACTCTACATAAACATCATCTCTTCACTGAAGCCTACCTTGATCTTTCCCTGTAAAAAAATTACAACCTACTCTTCCTACACACCCTGTTCTCCTTTTCCTCCTTGACACACAATGTATCATGTTATATATTATGCCTATTTATTATAGTTACCATTTATCTTCTGTCTCCCTATGCTGAATGGAAACTTCCTGAGGGAAGGGATCACTCGTGATCCTTAGTACTGTGACTGGACATAGGAAGTGCTCAATAATTATTTGTTAAACAAGTAAATATCTTAAAGGAGTAAGATTTTATTGAGCTTCTACCTTATAGTAGGCATTGTAGTAGGTGCTTAGGAGATTTGAGGTAATGATCTTCAGATTATTGATTAGGTTTATCCCAAATGGCACTTTGCAGATGTATGGGACAGAATGCAAGTGATGGCTCTCCACTGCTCTGTGGGTCCCTGTCCCATACCAAAGCTGCCTGGACTCACTTGCCTCCTCTCCCGATCAATGCACACATTTGTTAAATTGTTTCAAGATGTCTCCAAGGTACAATTTTGTTTTATAGTCACTGTCAACCCAAACCATTTAATGTTAATTTCTTACAACCTACTCCACCGTCAGCTTTCCTCATCGTTGATATTTATTTCCCAGCTAAATGTGCATTTATTGTTGACATTTTTATTAAATTAGACTGTAATAAATCTGTCTGCGCTCATATCTATTTTCCCTTTGTGCTCAAGAATTCAAAGTAAGTTGATGTGTTTATTAACTGCCTGACCAATTGCCCACAGCACCTGATGAAGGGTAAGTGCTGTGATCTTAAATCATGGGGAGGCAGGACCTGAAAAGCCCCTTCATGGTGTTTTGGCTTATCTTGAGATTGAGGATTGGCTCTGAAGCCTGCACCACTTGGATAGGCACCTCTGAGAGATACACAAAGAAGATATATCGTTCTCCATCCCATTAATTTCTGAGAACTTGGAAGAGGGGGATGGGATGTCAAGGAAAGCTTGATGGGTGAGTAGGGAGCCTGGGAAATGATCTCAATCTCCTGGTGCCTCGTCAGCAAGTGTAATCGAATGATTAAGAGCTCAGGCTTGGGAGTCAGACAGATAGAGCTTGCATCCCAGTCTGCCAGCTTGCTATCTGTCTAACATTGGGCAAGTTACTTAACCTCTCCAAGCCTGAAATATCTCAAGTATAAAATGGGGGATAATTATAATTATCAACTGCATAGATAAAGATCTAATGAGATAATGCACATATGTGCTTAACACGATTGCTAACATTGTAAGTGCTCCAGAAATAATGCATGACTACCATTAGAATTTCCCCGCTTTGCTCTGGGTTCCAGTTCCTTCTTCTGCTTGGTTTTGTCTGGTTTCTGCTGCTGTTCTGTATTACTCTTTGCCTGTTCTGAGTTCTCTGTGTGGAAGCCATGATTCAGAACTGTGATCCCATCTAAGTCAAAGTGGAGTACCTTCTTTTTATTCAAGTCAAGAAATTCCCAGTGCACCTAACAGAATGTGGGGCACTCCAGCAGCACAAAGGATTAGAGCACCTCCAACTTTGAAGGCAGAGGACCTCTCTCAGAGACCACAGTGATTCTGCCAGAATTGCCAATAGCTTGGGCAAGCTGGTTTAATTTCCCAGAACTCAGTGAGCTAATCTGAAAAATGGGTATGATATCTTATCAACCTGCCACTTCTCATGTAACTGTTTAATAAGCTGAGGAGTGTTGGACAGATATTCATGAATACCTTTTTAACCAATCTAGGTTTTACAGAAAATGAGGGAAGAGAAACTTCTGTAGAATCTAAATTGAGAGGCGAAGTGAAAAGAAGAAAAATTATTATGTTTTGTAGTTACTGGGATGATCTTGGGTAGCTATAGTTCTTGGAGGCAGCAGAACGAAATGATAGTGGCCCCTCTGGGAAGCTCATTGATTCTCATCACATTATTAGGGACATCTTCAAACCTGACATAAAATGAAAAACACAGTTTGCTCTAAGGACCTTCTAGGAGTTTGGCTCCACTATAATTTTCTCCTAACTAAACAATATAATGCACAATCAAAGTTATATAGAATTAGTGCAGCTAAAACACCATGTTACTGCTCTATCAAATGGACCATATTAATCTGCCTAGTCTCAACAATGAGAATATGATTGATGTAATAAAAGACTAGCTTCCTTAGGTGGAACTAAGGTTTGAGTCATTGCCTTGCAAATTGCCTTCTTAAAAACACATGTGCCAGCTTTAGGTCCTGAAATCTAAAGTGTATATGAGATTTCCATAAAGAAAGTATGAATGGAAAGGAAACTTCAGAATAAAAAGCTTGGAGAAACAGTGTAATATCAGAGAAAAAACCCACTGGATTCTGAGTCAGAAGCCTTACTCCATGGGACCTCGCACAAACCCTGAACCTTGGTTTTCCCTCTACGAAAGGGACACTATTTCTTCCTGGGACATATGCCAGATGGGAAAATATTTCACAAAATCCAAATTATCACACAAATGTAAGAAATTGTTGGAAACAAATGAAATAAATGAAAAAGTCAAGATCTTGGTTGAGTTCTCCAAACCTCCATCCTTTTATCCAGTGGTGCTCCCACATGGTAGAAAGAGCCTGGGATGAGGAGCAGAAAGCCAGAGATGAGGCCAATGACCACGGATTAGTGGATGTGGGAGCAGGGTTCCTCTTGTGGAAAGTGGAAACAACTCTTGTCTACTTCGTAAGATTTGGGAGATAAGACACATTAAAAATATTTTGCAAGGGCGCCTGGGTGACTCAGTCAGTTGAGCGTCTGACTTCAGCTCAGGTCATTATCTCACGGTTCATGAGTTCAAGCCCTGCATAAGGCTCTGTGCTGACAGCTCAGAGCCTGGAGCCTGTTTCAGATTCTGTGTCTCCCTTTCTCTGCCCCTACACTGCTCATGCTCTGTCTCTCTCTGTCTCTCAAAAATAAATAAAAATGTTAAAAAATTAAAAAAATATTTTGCAAAGCCCTCTACAACATAAGAAAACATTTTTAGCAATATCATAAATATTGCTCTTGAAAGAACCCAAAAGAAAACTACTTTACCTTTTTTTCTTTTTTTTTCTTTCATTTTTCTTTTTCTGTTCTTATCTCATTTACTCTCTTTCTTTCCTTCGGTTTAACTTTGCTTGAAATCCATTGTAATGTGTGCGTAAAAGCCAACTATCCAATGAACACATGAAGTTAATAGGTCTTGCACTGATAACAGATCACTTTGAATTAGCTTGTCTCTTGAATAAAAGCCAGATGCCTTGGCACAACTCACTAGCCTTACATGGAAGGCTCTGCCTCTTCCTAGCCTCACCTCCCAACTCCCTCCCCTTGCTCCTGGCAATCTACTTATCTTAGTCCTTTAGGGCTGCTAAAACAAAAATACCACAAAACTACATGGCTTATAAATAACAAACATTTATGTCTCATAGTTCTGGAGGCTGAGAAGTTCAAGATCACTGTGCCCGCAGATTCTGTGTCTGGTGAGAATCTGCTTCCTCATGGATGGCTATTATTCACACGAAGAAGGGGCAAGGGAGAGGCATCTCGGTGGCCCAATAGGTTAAGTGACTGACTCTTGGTTTCAGCTTAGGTCATGATCCCACAGTTTGTGGGTTCGAGCCCCACATTGGGCTCCACAGTGGGGGTGCAGGGCCTGCTTGGGTCTCTCTCCTCTCTCTGCCCCTCCCCTACTCATGTACTCTCTTTCTCTCTCAAAATAAATAAATTAATTAATTAAAGAAAGAAGAAGGGGAAAAGGATCTCTCTGAGGTCTCTATTATAGGGGCACTAACCCCTTTCATGAGAGCTCTGCCCTCATGACCTCATAACCTTCTATAAAGCCCTATAGCCTAACACCATCACTTTGAGGATTAGGAGTCAACGTATGAATTTAGAAAGAGGGACATAAGTATTCTGTCCATTGTACTGCCTTCTCAACACACAGCACATGTTCTTGCCTCAGGACCTTTGCACACAATTTCTGCGCTTTTAACACTCTTCCCCAGATGTTCACTAGCCTGCATCCTTCCTGTCATGCCACCCCAGCTTGGTTCCCATGTCCTTGGAGGCCTCCTAGAGCACTCTCAGTTGACAGTTGTGTCCGAACTCCAGTCTCTGTGCTATGTCACTCACCTCAGGGTCCTTTTGTCACTTTCTATGATCCAAATCAGTGGTGCTCAGCCAGGGGCAATATTGCCACCTGAGACCATGTGTGGAAATATGTGGGGAGAGTTTTGATTGACCTACTAATAGAAGGCCACTACTGGCATTTAGTGATGGAGCTAAAGAATGCTAAATGTCTAGCCAAGCCTGAATGATTCTGAGCCACAAGAACCACTCCACCCAAAGTGCCAATGGTGCCCCTATTGAGAAATACCCATGTGCTATCTTATCTGTTGCTCTCTTTTGAAATGTTAGCTCCTGTATTAGTTTCCTATTTCTCCATAACAGAGGACCACAAACTTGGTGGCTTAACACAACACAGACGTATTCTTTTACAGTTCCAGAAGTCAAAAGTCTAAAATCAGGCTGTCTCTAGCTAGAGCTGCATTCCTTCTGTAGGCTTCAAGGAAGAATTCGTTTTCTTGCCTTCTTCTAGAAGTCACCTGCATTCCTTGAGCCATGGCCACGTCCTCACATCATTACACTCTCTTGCTTTCATTGTTGTGTCTCTCACAAACGGTTCTTATCACCTGCTTCCCTCTTGTAAGGACCCTTGTGATTACATTAAGCCCAATGGATAATGAGGATTCTCTCTTTGGCTCAGGATCCTTAAATTAATCACACCTGCCAAATCCCCTTTGCTCTATATGGTAACATTTGAACATTCCAGGGATTAGGACATATCTCTGGAGGTCCATTATTCATCCACCACATCTCCAAATGAGCAGACCTTATCTATGTTGTTCAGTATTCCTGGCCTGGAGCCTAGCACAGGCCCTGACACATGGTATGGACACACTCAGAAAATAATTGATGTGGGATGAATAAATGTCAAGTCTCTTTTCCACTGTAGCCTGGTAAACATGCCTGTGGGTGGAGTCTCTTGTGAATACTGCCACACGAGATAAAGCTGCAGTTTAGAACAGTTTTGTTGGCCCTCACAGAATATGGATTTATTCATGTTGAAACTCCTTTACAAGCTGAGTCCTTACTCAGAATCAGTATTGTGACTTTGTCAGCATCTGCCCCAACCCTGAACTTTCAGAGTAAATCTTCCCACGAGATACCTTCAGTCATAAATCTTCCCACTGGTTGTTTTCACAAGGAATTGGATCTAAATGAGGAGAGTGAGTTAATCCCAAATGCTCACATTTACCAGCTAACTAATGCCTTATTTTAAAACAATAAAACTAATATCAGTGTTTGAGGCAGTTGATGTTATATAGGTTTCCCCTTGGAGATTGTATCTTGAGTAATATATAATATAATGCAGATTACTCAGAAAGGCTAGCATGGAACCCACCCTGGAAACCAAAATATTTGCAAGTGTTGCCCTTTGGAAAATGTTTTCTCAGCTCAAAGAGCGGTATGACATGCCATAAATTTCCTCAGGCCAGGCTGACACACACAATTTACAAACGCACACTTTACATTTATAGGGCCTTGATGCTTGCCTCCTATGTCCTTTCTGTTCAGACACGGTGGGGTCTCCACTGTATGTAAAGATGAGAATCAGAAACCTAGAGACTGAGAGTAACAAGACAATGGAGGCAGTGCCAGTATTAGAAGTTAGATCCCCTGGCTTTCCAGCCAAGGCTCTTCCTGTTCACAGCACACCATCCATGCTCTTCCCAGGACAGGATTCTCTGAGCTCATGGAAAAATCAGAGGTGGACTCTTTGCTAACGGGGAGTTTCCTCGACTGTAGAACTCAATTGTGGGGGAAATTCCTGTGCTCAACATTCTTAGACCCAACACAGAAAGGGGTCCTAGGCCCTTCCTATATCATTGTAGCCCATGTGGTGCAGGGCTGCCTTCACGGTTAGTATAAAGGACTTGGAAGTGGGAGGAAGAGAGCAACGTGGAGACAGAAAGGAGACTCAAAGTGAATCACTGTCTTTATCAACTACTACATATATCAAAGGGAAATTCTCATGTGTAGAGTAGATTACATTTGCTTTGAACTTCAGACAGGACCTCTGACAAGTTGAGGAAGGAATTACTTTTTTTTTTCTTACGGAAATTCAATCTAGCTTGATGCCGGGAAACACGGATCCATCTAAAATGGTAAGTGACAGGCAGAGCAATGTATCAGGTATTTGCTCAGGCAAACAGTGGAGTTGCACGCTCGCCCATTTCCACGTGTGCACTTGACAGTCAGCCCTCTTGCTGTCACCATGGAAGCAGTGGGAAATCATTAAAGCTTTCATAGACACTTCAGGGTAGGAGCTGGGAAATAGCCTCTTCAAATTGTGTGTTGTAGACCCTTCATGGTTAATTCAGACCAGCACGCTCAGCTGATGGACTGCAGGCCCTGTGCAGGAAGCCCAGGAGTTGGGAGGATTCTCTAATATTTGTGGTCTTGAAACACATGCTCTACTCTTTTGCAAGGCAACTGGAGCCCAGAGGAGAAAGCATGCATAAGAATCAGTGTCTAGCTTTGTGCCTTGACTATAACCTTCCCATGGCTCTCAACCCAAGAAAAGACATTTCCTCTCTCTGGAGTGCATTTGCTTGTCTGTCGTAGCAGGGATGTGGTGGGTCATGGTAGCTACTATTGTTTTGTCTTCCCAGAATGTACTCTTATCTCCTTTGTTTTGGTTACTTTCCCTTTTGTTTTGGGGAACTTCTCTTCTTCATGGGAACCTAGTGGACCTCTACGCACACTCACCCTTGACTTGGGGGTGCACATGAGGCAAGGGCTGGGTCTACCATGGTGTCCCACCCCCTTGCCAGTGAGGAATTCAGGAAATATGACTCTAGCAGAGCCAGTGAGACTGTCTGGTTTCTAAATTTGTTTTGTCACTTGTAAGCTGTGTCAACTTGGATAGCGTACTTAACTTTGCCAGATCTCCACTTTCTAAGCAGAGATAATAACAGTGATTCTCAAAGAATTGTGTAACTTAATGCAAGAATAAGTGTAAAGCCAGGAGCACAAAGTAAATATCCAATGAAAGTTAGCTCGGCGACTTACTATTATTATTTCCTGGTATTATTAAGCAAATATTGAGAGGGAACTCTTCTACATTCTGGAATTACAAAATTGGTGATGTGAAGTTGAAGATGCCAGGATTATCTTGCCTGGCAGCATAAAAAAGCCATCCACAATAGGAGAGAACAAAGATAGACAAAGAAAAACAAAACTAAGTGATAGTAACAGAGACAGAGTCCTGGCACTTTCATAGGAACGACTTGATCCAAACACAGATGAATCTCAGCCTCTGGAAATGCCAGTTACTTGATTGATGAAAGTTCCACTTGCTCTAAAGGCAGTTTGAATTGGGTTTCTGATTAAATAATTTCTATGGGTTATCCTATTTCTGAAATTTATTTGACCCCATCATTTCAAGTTACTTATTCAACACACACTAGGGCTATCTGAAGTGTAAAGAATATTTTCCTGACAAATAAGATAGTACTGAGATGTCCCCATTAGAACAAAATTGCCCATAGATGCCCAGAGTACAGAAAGTTCAGAGAACTGAGTTGGGTCATTGAAGGAAAAATTTAAAAAGACGAATGTGAAGAAGTACATCTAAGTTGAACATGAAGCTTGAATGGGACTTAACATGGGGACAAATAGAAAGAATACACCCTTTTTGGTGATCAGGAAATATAAATGAAGATCGTAATAAAATACCAATTTTACACTATTACAATAGCACCAAAGATATTATGCATCATTGAACTTGTTAATATGTGCCAATAGAAGGTGGGACCAGGGATCTTTCATACATTTCTATGGAGTATGAATTAATAGAGTAACTCTGAATAACAGCCATTATAGTATAATGTCAACATTCACATACCTACAAGTCAGCACAATTCCCCTCTTAGGACATATACCAAAGAGAAAATCTTGCACAACAGGAAACCTGGATGAGAATGCTCTCAGTGGCCCTAACCATGCAACAACAAAATCTTGGAAGTAGCTCAAATGCCCACTGACAGGAAAACAAATACATTCATTGTGGTACGCTCATCCAACAGAGCATGGCAGTCAAAATGAGTGCAGTACAGGTACTTACAACCAGATGGGTGAATCTTAACAATATAGTGTTAGAGTGCCTGGGTGGCTTGGTTGATTAATCTAACTTCGGCTCAGGTCATGATCTCATGGTTTGTGGGTTCAAGCCCCGCATCAGGCTCTGTACTGACGGCTCAGAGCCTGGAGCCTACTTTGGATTCTGTGTCTCCCTCTCTCTTTGCCCCTCCCCTGCTCATGCTCTGTTTCTTTCTTTCTCTCAAAAATTAATAAACATTATTATTTTTAAAAAACAATATAGTGTTGAATGAAAAAAGTTAAAAAAAGAAAAAGTATAAACTATATACATCATGATAGCATTTTTAGAAAGTAAACTATAATTAAATAATATACATTTTAACAATACACCAGTATGACATAAAGGAAGGAGGAAGAAGAGATGGAAGAAGGAGGAGTGATAGAGAGAGAGAGAGAGAGAAAGGAAAGCTCCGTTCAAGATTCTGATGGTTACCTTTGGATGGAAGGAAGGAGAATAGAACAGTGGAGAATCTCATGGGTAAATATAAGTTATTGTAGTTATTCTAATTCCTAAATAGTACCAGTGTAAAGAGCATTTTATGAGCTGAAGATTATGATTATTCTAATTCTGTGCACCTGGGTTTTGAGGGGGAAAAAATGTCAGGAAGAGCATGAGAGACAGAAGAAAAAGCAGTTTTGAAAGCCTTTTTCCCCTATCTCTCCCCTGCGTCTACCACTGCCCATGGGTGAAAGCTGTGTGTGCATGTATGCATATGTGTACACATGCTTGTGCATTTCTTGGTAAGGAGTGGAGGGAGGTCAGAAGAATAGTGTGGGGTCAGAGAAGTCACAAGGTATATATCAGGGCATTTTAGCCTGTAAGGACTTGAGCTTTTGTCCTAAATACCACAGGGAGCCACAGAAGGCATTTCAGCACAAGGGAGACATGATGATATTTAGATTGTAAAGGGTCACCTTGGCTTCAGAAGGAAGAATGGATTGGGGGACAGAAAGGCAGTAGGAATGGGAACAAAGAAAGGATGTAAGAAGTTCTTGTACTTCACCCGGTAAGGGAGATCGTGGCACCTAAGAGCAGTGATGGAGAAGGGTGGATGAATCTAAGAGAATGTTTGGAAACAGAAACTATGTCTTTCTAAATATTCCATTTTCCTTTTCTAAGAGACAAAAAGAACCACAGGCATTCATCTATAATTTTCTATTTATCATGTCAAATGATCAATTTATGTACTTACCATTCAATAGTCAAACAGAGTAGTCCCATTAGGGGCAGCTGCATTTTATCAAGAAGCCCTCACAAAAGAAGTGGCCTTTGAAAACCTAGGCTAGCAATGCCTGCATTTGTCACTCACAATGCTCCAGCAGAAACTGGAGAATATTCGATCCATATAGTCATAGAAAGGAAAATGAATGGCTCCCCTACAACCCTCCCTCCCAAGTTTATGACTTAGAAATCTAGACCAAAGGAATCGAAAAAAAAAAAAGGATTTGAAAACAATCAGAAATTTTGATCATCATGTCCTGTGTAGGAAGACAAGCCTCATCATTCCTACTTTCAGCCAGAATACCTGGAACGCCTAACAATTTTAATTTTCTATTCAGGTTTCTGTGACAATTAAATCAGACCTTGATGAATTTGGAGGAAAAAAAAAACCAGCAAAGTGATTATGAGTGCTAATTAGGAAGCAAAATAGTGGCTTTGATGAATCTGTGCTTGGTTTGTCCCTTAATTAATTGACTGGCTGCTATTATACTTGGTGGTTGATTGGTTTAAAGAGTCCACCAGCCAATATAGGCAGGGTCCTTTATTCCGAAGAACCTTCTAAGGATGAAGAGTGAGTGGGAAATGGGGATGTGAGAGGCATTCATTCATTCTTTAACTCATTCATTTATTCATTCATTCATTCAATTTACTGTTGGATGCATAGAGATTTTTTTGAGCAAGGTTCTGAGCATATGTGTTCATCCAAGTACAAAGTAACCTACATAACTCTGGGGAAATTTGCTTTAGAAATAATGAACAACTTGTTCACTTTGCTAGATGAAAAGGGGCTCCTGGTAGTCCTCAAGGGCTGTTTTAAACACTTACTGTGCTGACGTATTATGATGTGAAATGCCACAGCTAGGTTGGAACATCCTCCGTGTCTTTACGTCTAGGGAAGTGGCTCTGGCTGTCCATCTAAAACATTACTAGAATAAGTCTTAGCAAAAGATAGAATACAGTGTGGTATTTCCCCAGTTCAATCCCCCTAATTTTTTGGTAACCTTAACTCCTTTCCTCCTGCAAAATCTTGTGACATTGATCTAGATAGCAGATGGCAGCAGCCAAGCTCAAGTTTTTTCCCTGCTGCTTAAAAACCACATCCTCCTTCCTTGGTACTAGCAAAGCAAGCGTATAGCATGTTTAGACTAATCAAAGAATAATTTTCTAGAGCTCACTCTGAAGAAATTGTAAATCTGACTCAAATCAAGACACTGTTGGAGTCACTCATGTCAGGGATCCTACAATATGTCAGCTTACCATCAGAGCTCTAGCCTCCAAATTCTATTCTAACACGTGCATCTCATGCCCAAATATGGAACCTACTCTTGACTCTGCACCAGTTGGTAAGAGCAAAGGAGAAGCTGACTGTCCATAACCATGCTATGTCCATTCCTACTGATGCAGAGGAAATGCCTATGTTACTAATTATAATTGTATGCAAGAGCAATGAATATCTACATGTTTAAGCAATGATGGAATTATGAATATTACTTTTATTTTTCAACAAACCCACACTGGTTGGGGTAGGAGTGGGTAGGGATGCCCGGGTGGCTTAGTCAGTTAAGCGTATGACTCTTGGTTTCAGTTCAGGTTATGATCTCACGGTTCATGAGTTCAAGCCCCAAGTCAGGCTCTGTGCTCACAGCATGAAACCTGCTTGAGATTGTCTCCCTCTCTCTTTGCCCCTCTCCCACTTGCACTGTCTCTGTCTCTCAAAATAAATAAATAAAACTTAAGAAAACAAAGACTGGCTAGAAACATAGACATTGCAAGATCAAACTTCTGACCTCTTAGGTTCTATGAATGGAATGTTATGCCAAGTCTACAATTGCTGTGACTTTCAGAATGGAAAAGAATCACCAGTAGCCTATTTGGAGGAAGAGTGCAGAAACATTCAGGCAACCTTCTTGTCATGTCTGCAAATATCCTACGCTCATATCAGAGATCCAATAGCTTCTTCAGTAGGAATGGGCTTGCCAGATGGGACAACACCCGTGTCTCCTAAAGGACACAGTGGTTCCCTATAAGAACATTTGTCCTAAGTGATAATGGGGGAGTTATACCTAGGAGGAAGCAGACAAGAAATGTTTTTCTGTGCTTTCTTTGAATGGCCTACTTGCTGACATTGCCTCAGCTGGCACAGCAATGGAGCAGGCACTGCTGTGGGAGGTCTTACCCAATCTGCTTCTCCAGGCTCCTGCTTTTCATCGGCACTGTGTGCAATGTCACTATGACCCTGACAAGTGGGGACAAAAAGTGGTGAACATTTTATAATCTGGCTTGCTTTAAAACCATTTCTAGGTGAAAATCTGAGCTGTTGGGGGTTGTCAAACACTCAGCTCTGGCTGAAGAACCCCCCTTACCATTTGACACAACTCCGGTATCATTTTCTCAGACATCATATTTCCTTCCTTTGAAGATTCATACCTCATTTGTTTGCACAATCGCATGACACAAAGTTTTACTCCATGTTACAGCAGTTTGCATTCTTGCCTTCCTCCTCTCTACTAGAATATAAATACCCAGAGGGGAAGCATCCATCTTTTATTAATCTAAAGATCTCAATCTGGTTCCGTGTATCCAATGAAAGTTTAATAGAGAGAACACAGACTTTGCTCTTAGACCCACCTGAATTAGAACTCAAGATTCTGGCGCGCCTGGGTGGCTCAGTCAGTTGAGCGTCCGACTTCGGCTGAGGTCATGATATCACAGATTGTGAGTTCAAGCCCTGCCTCAGGCTCTGTGCTGACAGCTCAGAGCCTGGAACCTGCTTTAGACTCTGTGTCCCTCTCTCGCTCTGCCCCTGCCCCGCTCATGCTCTGTCTCTCTGTCAAGAATAAATAAAACATTAAAAAAAATAATAAAAATAATAAATAAAAAAAAAGAACTCAAGCTTCTGGACATACTAGCAGCTCTATGACCAGGGAGAAGGTGCCACTCTGCCTGGAGCCTTGGTTTCCTTAGCTGTGAGATGGCGACAACAGCAGCCTGTATTATAGGGCTTTTGGCAGTATTAAATGAAATGATGTATAAATTATCTAGCACAGTTGCTGGCTTAAGACAAGTGCTCAGTAAATAGGAGTTATTAAACTTATTGTGAAATTAAGCTCCATCTACTCCCTGTCTGTGTTTTGAACTGGGAGCTCCTTCCAGTCAGAGGCAAGATTTTTTCCCATTTCCATAGTACCTAACATTGAGCTTGGTTCACAGTAGGTGCTCAGTGTCTCTGGCAAAAGTGTGCATTCCAGATGTCTGAGTTGCAAACTTATGTCCTTCTGTTGCTTGTACAACTGGAGAATCTTTGATTCCCCTGCTAATAGCAGAAATGAGAAAGCTAATTGTCTGGGTAGCAGCGGGGTGGGGGGGTGGTTCTGCATGCCTCCAGTGCAAGAACAAGAGACTACTTCCCTCATTCACTAGCATGAAGTTACTGCTTCCGTTTTCTATGTTCTGCATCTCCCTCACCCCTTTTTGTTCTTAAAAAACAGAGTAGAAGTGAAATGGGAAGGAAAAAAAAAACAAGTATATTGAAATGCTAATCTCATTTTATTAAATGAATTGTAGAGTCTGAGATAGTGATCTGTATCCTCAAAGAATAATTTCTTTAAACACATTGAGCTCAATATTCCCTTCTGGACAACTTTTTATCTTTCTTCTTAAAAAAAAAGCATTAAATTATGTTAAAGAGCCCCAATTAAGCCTGGCTTTCAGAGCATCCAAGCTTAGGGGGATACACCCGGTGGTAAGGGTGAAGTACAAATGCTCCCTGAAATCTCCACTTAAAAACAGCTCTGCCCTTCCTTCTCTCGCTTGCTTACATCGCCTGAAGCAACTCCCTGAAGCTGAGCAGTGCTTATTTCAGGAAACAGCAAATAAACACACAGTTTCAGGTCAAGTCCATTACAAAGTTGGTCAGGGCACCTGCAAGCTTCTCTCAGAGGCTTTGGCCCCAGAGCTTCCATATTTATTGGGAGCGAGCCTCTATCTAAAAGAGCATCCATTTTCATTCTCCAGGGAGGACAGCTGCTGATCCAAGTCACATCCTTATAATGAGGTTGAGGTTGAGTTCCTGAAGGTGTTCAAAGCCAGGTCTGTGTCTATGGGTTTGTACTTGAACTTGGGGAAGTCAGATTCAAAGTTATTTTTAATTACACTTTTTTTAAAGACACTTTAACCTAGAATGAAAGGGTTGGGAGCATGGAGGAAAATATGTGCTTGCAGAAGCGAGGGAAGCCAAGGAGGGAATTAAACAAAGCAGGTGATCTCACAAGAGCTGGAGGAGGCTAGGACAGATGGGAAGGAAGTTGCAGTGTTTCCAAAGGCACAGAATTTTATCCTAGAATAGCAAGGTCTCTAGAAAATGTTGGGAAGGCAGAAGAGGAAAAAGGAGAGGTAGGAGGAGCTATTAGGACAACATAAACAATTAACTGTGTTCAGAAAGGTTCTAGTCCTTTAGCAGCAGAGGAGAGAGTAAGAAGCTAAACCATTCTCTCTGAATGTATGTATATCAGAGAGGGCTTGGAGTTGCCAGAAACCAAGTCTGGTTCATTTAAGCAGAAAATTATTCATTAGAAGGAAGTTAAGTGGCTCCTGATCACCAGGAATGCTGAACAACAGACTCAGCAGTTAATTGGTCAGAAACAACACCCAAATTCACAGAGCAGATCTGTTAATACCCCACTTGCTGTCACGATCAGGCCAGTCACTGGAGAGTGAGTCCAGTGGTAGCAAGTGCTCTCCCTAAGAACACAACCTGTTACAACCAGCCCCATCATCAGCGAGGAGCCTCAGGCCACCGGCTCCTATTCGAAGCCTGGGGGAGTATATGTTAGAGCTTAGCTCATGTGCCTGCCTGAGCTGGAGCTGGAAAATTAACTTTCTGGTATCTTCAGCCTCTCCGGTCAGGGCTGAGTCCTGTGTTTGGCAAATTCCTCAAGCAGAGGGAGAAAGTTCAGAGAGGAAAACAAAAGTATGACAAAAATTTACTACATGATGGAAACTTCTTGGAGTTTCTAAAAAATTAAGAACAACAGGATACCATATCCCTAAGATATAACTACCAGGTGCTAGAACCACAACTGGACATGGTGGTGATAAGCACATGTTCTGGAGACAGAGAAACTTAGGTGCATTCCTGGTTTTATGACCTCTTACCTCTATGATCTCGGGAAAGACCTTCTAACCATGTCAAGCCTCTGTTTCCTCATCTGCAAAACGGGGCTAACAATAATTTGGAACGTTGATGTCATGGCATCTGCTGTGACATCTTTTGTCTTTGTCTGCCTAGAGACTTCTTCCCTGTTGTGCTAATAGGGCCCCTCTTTCACTATGAAGAACTTGTGCAGTGTAATCCAGTGTAACCAACTTGCCCTTATTCACGTAAGTGGATACTACAATCTGCTTCTACTCACAATACTTCTGGCACCACATGTGTGGGTTTTCCATATCAAACAATTCTCCAGTTTGGGCAGTAACTAGACAGAGTTAGCACAGACCCCACAGGTTAAAGGTGCAGGCCCACAAGACTTCTCCTACTTCAGATACCAATCGCAAGCAATGAGTTCTCAGGTTACTCACACTTTTGTCTGACTTGACTCCAAATTGGGGGGATCCCATGACTCTTGCCTCAGGTTGATAATTTGCTGTAACGGCTCAGGAAACCCAGAGAATACTTTACAATTACCATTTATTATAAAGGATATTATAAAAGATATAAATGAACAGCCAGATAAGAACATAAGAGGTACATAGAGTGAGGTCTAGAAGGATCCTGAACACAAGTGCTTCTGTGCCTATGAAATTTGAACCATACCACCTGCCTGGGATATGGATGCATTCACCATTCAGAAGTTCTCTGAACCCTTTTGTCTGGGGTTTTAATATAAGTTCCATCACATAGACATGATTGATTAAATCACTGGCCACTGGTAGTTAACTCAGTCCCTAGCATTTCTCCTAACCCTGGAGGTCTGGGTTGGGACTGAAAGTTCCAACCTTCTAATCACATGATTGGTTCCTCTGCCAATGAGTCCCCATCCTGAAGCTCTCTAAGGGCTTCTATCCACCAGTTATCTCATTAACATAAGCCCAGGTATAGTTGAAAGAGACTTATTATAAATAAGAAGACACTCCTCTCACACCTATCTATCTATCACTCAGGAAATTCCAAGGGCCTTAGAAGCTCTGTGTCAGGAATCAGGGATGAAAACCAAATATATATATTTTTTAATATACTGTAATATCACAGTGACAGACTCAGGTCTGACCAATCATTGTTCACCATGTCTCTGTTCTCAGTGATTGGCTCAGGGATGGGCATGAGACTCAAACTGGGCCAATCAGAATCCTCCCTGGAATTTTTCTCCTGAAGATGCCTCTAAAGGCAATTTCTTTCTCCTGGGCCTACAACATTAGTAGGTGGTGAGTATGAATCTGCAGGAGTCTGTCTTTCCTACCTCAGAGAGAAAGTCTGCCTAAGTTCGAGAAAAAAGACAGAGTCCTAATGACATTGTCTGGTCCCTCCGTTCAGCTGGACACAAACTCAGCTCCATGAGAGTCTTAGTTATGAGAGTCAACACATTTCCTTTTATGCTTAAGCTAGGTTGTACTAAATGTCTGTCACTCACAACCTAACGAGTCCTGAAGAATCCAGTTGTTGAAAAGATTACATGAGATAATGCTAGAAGTAATAAGCTCAGTAGCGTGTCTGGTGAATATTTTGTTTCTGACCTTACTTGTCATAAGTGCAGGCATTAAACTTGAATCCATTAAAAAATGTTGTCATTGGGGTGCCTGGGTGGCTCAGTTGGTTGAGCGGCCGACTTTAGCTCAGGTCATGATCTCACGGTCTGTGAGTTTGAGCCCCATGTCGGGCTCTGTGCTAATGGCTCAGAGCCTGGAGCCTGCTTCAGATTCTGTATCTCCCTCTCTCTCTGCCCTTCTCTTGCTCACGCTCTGTCTCTATGTCTCTTAAGAATAAATAAACGTTAAAAAAATATTGTCATTATCATTTGCATTATTAAGACTTGCTATATCTGTATTACTTATCACTCTATAGGATAAATGCATTTCAATTTTGGTAATAATGTCCCCTCTCTCCTGAATATATTTTACTTTGCCCTCATTCTATCTGAACCTTACACCTTTCACGGCTCAAATGTTGCTATGTATAGAAAGTCCTTCTAACTCTTCCAGCCTTCCTCAGTTTCTCCCTCTCTCTATGTAAAGCACAGCATAGTACATTTCAGGTCATTTCTTATTTGGTTTCCTAGATTCCCTCATCAGGTTAACTGTGTCATATTTGTCCTATGTTCCAAACTGCATTGTTATCTCACTGAGAGTGAGAAATAAATCTTGTGCTTTTAAAATTAAATTCACTGCACAAAGCAGGGGGTAGCACTGCTCTTCTCTGAAAACAGAGGGCAATTGCTCAGGTGACATTACAAAAAGTTTGGTTTTGTGAGCATGGATGCTCAGAAAATACTTGGTGGTAGACTGATTTCACAGACTGAACCAATAGATTCTGTATTCAAAACCAGATAGGGCAGGAAATCTGCCCAAGTAACATTGGAACCAGCAGAATAAAGACTCAAACCCAGGTCCTCCTTCATTTGAATATTGTCTCATTAGTAGAGTAGATGACTTTAGTGATTTTGAGGGTGCACCAACTACAAAGTTATTGGTACTTAATATTACCTGAACACGCATTATGTGCTGGTACTGTGCTTTCCCTGTGTTATCTCTAATCCTAGAAGATAAATATTATTGTCTCCCCTTTTTGCAGTTGAGCACACTGGGTCTCAGAGAGGTTAAGGGATTTGAGCCAAGTTTTACAGCTGTTAAACATTAGCCCAAGACTGTCTAACTTAAAAAACATGTCTCTTAACTACTGGATTATTATGTGCTTCAGTAAACAAATAGTTTGTGTCCTTGTTACCTCTGAAAAGTCAATGGAAGCCTAAGACCTCAATAGCTTTGACACATACCTTAATGCTTCCAGGAAGACAGGGCTTCCATGCTGTACTCTTGCCATTTTCGTATGTCAGATGGTGCAAGCTCCTCTTTACAGCCATATCCCATATTTTGCTCATTTTTTCATGGAATGCTAATTTTATATGCATTCTCCACACCCAGATTTAGACAAGGCACTCAGTTGAGCATACTTAGTTTTTATCTAGATGTGCCATATCCCAGGTGAAAAATGGGCTGCCTGCAATGTAATTATGTATTCAGAATGATGTGTATGTCTGCTGGGGGTGCTTATAAATCAATAGCTCATTGTGCAATACATTGTCCATTTTTCTGGTCATAGACATATTCGAGGAAACTCACGCTTGTCAACTGGTTGCACATTAATAACGAATTTGAAGTTTGGACAAGAAAGGAGAATAAATCTGAGTTGACATTTGTTGACCAAGAAGACCTCCACAACTTTCTCATCTGTCTGCTCCACCCAAGACGAGAGCAAAGTCTAAAATTAGTCCATATCATCACAGTAAGGTAAGGCCTAGTCCTTTGGTTTTCCAGAACAGCCATTCATTCTCCACTCAATAAACATTCATTGAATATCTGCACTAGGCCCCAGGGCTAGGGAGTGACCTGCACAAAGGCCCTGCTCTCTTAAGAGCTAGTATAGAAGTGGAAAGTGACAGACAAGTACACAAATGCACAAATTGAAAGATTACTTCACATGGTGACATATGATAAAGAAAATAAAGCATGACACTGAGATAGAGAGAGACTGGGGCGATGAGACAGGAAATGTCAATACATAAGTATTTAGGAAAGGCTACAATGAGAGGAAAATATATAAACTAAGACCTGGAAGCTGAGAAGAAGTCAGCTATGCACAGATAAGAGGGAGAACATTCCAGGGATAGGGCATAGAATATGGAAAGGGCATGGTGTGTGCAAAGGAAAAAGGGCAATAGGACTGGAGAGCACAAAACAGAGGGAGAGAGGAGTATAAACGAGAATAGACAGGGGAGCCAAGGTTTGGTCATGTAGGACCTGGCAGGTCACTATAAGAAGCTTGAGTTTTGTTTTAAGTGTAGAATGCAGCCATTGGAGGGATTTTAGCCAGAGAGTGATGGGGTCTGATTTATAAGCTTTCTGCCACTCCAGCTAAATTGCATGTACTTACTGCAAATTTAAAGTTCTGGAAGAAAAATTAGCTCTAAGCAATAGCTGCCTGGGTACAAACTGTATTAAGCTCTATAGATTTTTTTTTCCCCTGGGAGAGTGGGAAAATTCTTTCCCAATAGCCACACTATTACAAGGCAAGTGCTTTGTGGAAGAGATTTGCAGTATCCAAATTGCCAAAAGACTCCTGGAAAATTTACCTTTGATGTTATGGTTAAGAAGAGGGTTTTCTGAATGACTTACTGAGCTACACTGAAAGGCATCGGGCAGGAAAGGCCTTTTTTTGTAAATGGAGATAAAGATTTTGTCCTCAACCACTCCAGTAACATACCTGTTAAGGGCTATGAATTGTGCTCCTTGAAAAAGTTAATCATCACATTGAAAAATCCATCCATACCAACCCATCCAAATGAGAAACCAGTTCTCTATCTTCCTGGTTGTGTAATATTAGCCAAGTTGTTTTTTTTTTTTTTTTAACACTGATGACCCTTAGTCTCTCTATTAATCTGAATTAATAATGGTACCTTCCCTCTTGGGTTATAATACAAGTAAATGAAGCATTGCAAGTCGTGTGTTAAACCCAGGACAAAGAATAAATACTTGCCATTAGGAGGTTCACATTTGAAAGGTGAAGAGGTATCAATCGTGGCACAAAATGTTCTACGGAAGGCAAACTGAACCCTAGGGGCAACTCTGCCTTTTGAGAGAGTGGCACTCAACCCAAGGGTGGATTATCTATGGCCAATGGACTGAATCGAACCTACCACCTATTTTAGCATGGCCTGTGAGCTAAGAATGGCTTTTATACTTGTCCATAGTTGAATAACATAAAAGGAAAAGAATGTGATGGCATGTGAAAATGATATGAAACTGAAATGTCAGTGTAGAGACATGGTTTTATTGGAACACAGCCATGTGCATGTGTTTACGGCATCCATGGCCATTTGAATACAAAACCAGCAGAATGGAGCAGTTGTAGGAGAGACAGTAGGCCTGCAAAGCCGAAAATAGTTACTGCCTGGCTATTTTCAGAAGTTTGCTGACTCTGGCTCTCACCAGCTGAACTAGCTACACTGTAACTAAATAAACTGCCCTTCTGTTAATATTTCTTCTCATTTACATTCAGGTGTCTTTTGAAAAGACTTCAAACTCTCAGCTTGTGGTTAATTCCTCCCCACCCCTCCACCCAGGATATCTGGCCATAGTTAGTATGCATTTACGCTGGGTGAACTGCAAAAGGTAGGTTAGGAGTCCATGGCCATCCCACCTGTCACTCTGAGGTAAATTGAAGAAACAGAATACTGTGCATTTTCCTACTCAGTTTTTAGTGGAGAAATTCTTTATGAAATTGCTAACCAGAATCATCAACAAATATCATATTATTATATTTAAATAACTAATATAAGGCGTGATTTAAAGAAACACAACCAGGAGCACTTAGAGAGAACTTCCCATGAGGCATTAGGGTTTTCCATCAGTAATTAATATAATTTTGATTATATCTCCACACTTGAGAAGATTTCCATCTCCAGACATGGAAATCTTATATGTAAAGATATTAAAAACCCTACAGGATTTCTGGACCATTCTCTATCAAAAGCCTTGGCAGGCATTTTCCTTTTAGCCTTTGATCTCCCTGTCAAAAGATGTCTGTCAGTGGACAATTTATCAGGCAAATGCCCTTCCAAGTTCCTTGCTCTTGATCTGTCTTTCCTTCTCAGAGAGTCAGGATAGATCTCTGCTTTAAAGAGAGAAAAATTATGTGAAAATGTTGTGCTGCTGGTATATTCAAAATCTGATGAGTCTTTTCGTAACAGAAGAATTCATTGTCTCTATCAGCCTTTCCTGTCCATATCCTTGTTAATAAACCCTTATTTTCTCCTAACCTTTTATCATACAAAAAAATACGTCTCCCACCATATGCCAAAAATTATCCTGCCTACTTCATATGTATCAGTTCTTTTAACCCTTTTCAACACTGTGTGTGTTTTGTCTTCATTTGACAAGTACATAAACTAACACTTGGAGAAAATAAGTCATTTGCCTTGAGTCATGCAGCTTTTAAGTGACATACTTGGGATTTAAACCCAGAGCTTCTAACCCCCCAAAACTGCCCTTAGAGACTACAATCCACTAAATTTTTCTTTGCTTTGCCTAAGTTTTACTTTGATCGATCATTCAAAATCCCCTTCCCAGAATTATCCAAAGATAAATAATTTAAATCATAAATAATAAAGAGACTTCGTGTTCCTATGGAGAACAAAAAGAATTAAAAAATTAAATGTTTTTTTCCATGAGGCTTGCTTTAGGCAATGGATCACAAACTCTGTGAACCAATAATGTATGTTTTATCTAGGATGAGACTGATAGATTTGGGACACTGCTAGGAGAGTTCTTACTCCTTAAAGATTTAGCAACCACTGAAAACATTCCACATCTGTGTTACTGGAACACAATGCAATGAGAACATATGAATTACCTTCCATATTCTTTCTTTACAACTTAATCAAATCTACTTCAGGAATCTGTACTTTGGAGCCCCACCATTTGCCCCCTCTCTCCCCTTCTCTCTCTGCCCCTCCCTGCTCATACTCTCTTTCTCATAATAAAAAAATAAACTTAAAATTTTTTTAAAGAAGTAATATCATTATTATTGAAAGTTCATTCTACTGTGCTTATGGTTATCTTAAGGCATTTTTATTTTTAAATTAATTTTATTGAAGTATAATTTGGATACAACAAAATGCAACCATTTTAAGCATACGTTTTGGTGCATGTTGACACGTGTATTTACCTTTGTAAACATCATCTCTATCAGTATAAAAAACTTTTTTATTATTCCACAAAGTTTCCTGATGGTCTTCTGCAGTTGACCACATGGGAACCTCACCCCCAGGTCACCACTAGCGTTAGTTTTGACTGTTGGAGAATTTCATATCAAAGGACTCATGCAGTATGTACTCTTTATATTTCAGATTTCATCACTTGGCACAGTGCCTTTGAGATTAATTTATATTTTTGTGTGCACTGGTAATTTATTCCCTTTATTACTAAGTGGTGTTCTATGTTATGAATATGCCACAATTTGTTTATCCATCCATCTGCAGTGTCCGCATTGGCTGTTTGCGGTTTGGGGTTATTGCAGACAAAGCTGTACATCAGATACAAATCTTTGGATGAGCATATATTTTGATTTCTCTGTATGAATACCTTGGAGTGCAATATCTGGGTTACCTGGTCTGTCAACTTTGTAAGAAACTGCCCCAAAATTCTTCAGGGTGGCTGTTCCATCTTATGTTCCCACCAGAAATGTGTGAAAATCCTAATGTGTTGATCATAGGTATCAGGTTGTAGATTTTAACTTCATGGTAATCTAGGCCTTTTTCTTTGGAACAATGACTTTTGAACCAGGAGAAAAATTGTCACCATAGGCCAATTTCAGTGATGCTATAAAGATAAATGATATCACCTCAACTGTTTTAAACTTGATTTCATTGGTTAGTTTCCAAGAAGGAATGCTAACAGGTTTTCAAAGAATAGGCCTCAAAATTCAGTCTGTGAAAACTAAATTGACTTGGGTTTTCTGTTGCTTAGAGACAGGACTTGAATAAGTAACTACTGTTTGGGCATTGGCCATGGAACTATAGCCACTTGGGATTACTAATGACTTGAAAATGTGCTCCACCACAAACCACCATCTGATGTCTGTAATCTGCCTTGGTTGGGAACTTGGGTTAGGCCTGACTGCTTCTAGAGTATCATGAACACATGGGCACTGCATGTGGAGGAGAAGTAGACTGAAGACTGAGGATGAGGCTCAGGAAACCCAATCTGTACCCACACCAGCACGCTGTGTTCTGTTCTCACAAGGGAGCAAGGGAATGAGGGACATTCTGTGGCAAACTGAACTTCCACTATCTCCACTGAACTCAGTGAGAGGCAGTCAGGAGCTGAGCAGGGATGGGAAACTTCTCTCTTAATAGTGTGAAACAGAAAGGATTTTGATTTAATAGCCAAGAGTTGTTAGTTAATCAAATTAAACTAAATACTTTCAAATGCTGTCAGATCAAGAATCACAAGGGAGTGGCACAGGAGGGGGGAGAACCCCAGTGGTAAGCACCCAACTTTAGACAGAGCTATCAAACAGCAGAAATGCAACGATAATGCCATGTCTTAAATCTAATATATGAGAACACTGTGTATACAATTCTTTGTCTTGTTACTTGCTGAAAGTAGCTTTTTTTCTCAAAACATGATTTTAGTTTTAATATATGTAGGTAGGCATCGACATAAAGCGTATGCTTACGTGTTAAAAAGTGGAGTAGCAGTTTCTGATTTATGAAGCATGGATTTGGAGGGCAGATGCAGAGTTCTTTGAAAAGAACAGCATTTATTAGAGGCCTTCTCAAGTGATAGCTACAGATTCCCACAGCTTAAAAAGCAAGAAAAACCAACCTGAAATTGTAATAGATTCGTAGAATAGCACTGTAAGAAAGAGATGTATAAAAAGAACTTACATAGTGATTAATATCTAACTTTTAAAGTATTTTCCTGTCATGCTAAATCCTTTAAGTATGCTGTCTTATTCAACTTTTACAATAAATTTGTGAAATACGTAGTTTTCAGCCCATTTTATAGCTAAAGAAATGGAGTCACACAGAGGCTTATCCAAGTTTACACACGTGAAAAAGAACAGAACTTGTCGAATCACAAAATTAGCAAAACAAATGTACCTCTCATGAAGTAAAGCTATGGTGCCTATGTTTGGCCCTGGCAAAGAGGAGCCTTGTCTCAGGGCAGATAAGGATCAGTCCCTGAACCTGAGGGGAGAAATGCTAAAATGACGGAGCACAGGTAAGTCCTGTGGAAAACAGCTGTTTATACACAGGCGACGCATAGCACTTCCCAACAAGTAAGGTATTTCACATATAGGATCTCATTTAATCCCCACGACATTGTGAAGGGCACAGCAGGACCTGAGTTAATCATTATTGCTGTTTCGCAGAAAAGACAACAAAGTTCAAAGTTATCCAACAACTTGCCATGATTTCCATAACCAGACTGGGAAACTACAACTAGAGCCCTTGTTTTCTAGCTCCAGTTTCTGGTTTTCAGTTTTAACTCTTCTTCCTCCCTATGGTGGGTGAACTGGGTGACAAAAATGTAACTTTATAAACTTTCACCAAGATTCCCTGGACTAGACTACTTTGATTTAATGATAATGATAAAAAAAAAAAAAACAGCAGCAGAGGCATTTATTAAAGACTGTTGCCAGATTTTGTGCTAAGTATTTTACATAAATCCCCTCCTGAACCCTCTTCACATAAGCCTATGAAGTAGGAACTATCATTATACCCATTTCACAGTGAGGAAATTGAGTTAAAGTGATGGTTAGTGGACCACAGCCCAGGCCTGATGTCCTCCAGAGCCCTAGCATTAATCCATGAGATATACTGCCTCCTGCTGTAGATTCAATTTCTTAGATGAAGGTGGAATGCCTCCATCTTGATGAGATTTGGAATTGTAACAAAGAGGCTGGAACACAAGCCCTCATTGAGAATGTACAGATCAAACTTCTCCATCACCACTAATGCGAATCCATTGTCATAGCAACAGACACATAGATATTCCAGCTTCAGCACATGGAAGCTACATTCTCAAATGATCCACAATAGAACTTGCCTGTACTCAGTGTTATCATTCCAGATTTCATGTGAATTTTTAAAACAATTCCATTTGGTCCACCTTTTCATTTAAGCAGAAAGCCCAAGAAGCAGAGGAGGTGTTCATGAGAGAAATTAAGATACAAAGTCACTCAGTGTAAGAGATCCAGAGTAAAAGAAAGTTTTACAACATGTGGCCATTTTCCTGATATGGAAACCTTTCGTTTTGTATCTTTTTACCATCTGCTACTAAATTCTACCCTGATTTCCAGTCAGTCTTAGAGTAGAGAATTCCAACTTTTCCTGTAAGAAACCAGAGTTCTGTTTCAATTTAATTTTCTCCAGGTGAACTCATTTTACCTGCTGAATCTATACACTAATGTAAAAAATATATTACCCATGGGACATACTTACAGTAAAATAGTTATTCATAGTTTATCTAAAATTCTAATTTAATTTGGCACCTAGTATTTTTATTTGCTGAGTGTGGCAACCTGATTTGGAACCAGAATAAAAAAATTTCAGCTTCTAGGTCTACTATCTACCAGCTGTTTCCTCAGGTCAGTTATTATGAACCTGTATATGAATATGTCCAGTTATTTAAACATGTCTATCTTCTCATCTGTAAGTGGGGTTAATATCCATATCTATCTCATAACCTTATGCTGAGGATTAAAAATTTTAATTCTGGAACTAATAACAAGCACTCGATTTATGTTTGTTACTTATCACTACTACTATTATTACCCGCCATCTTTAGAACCACTACATTCCTCCTAACAATGATAAAAAAGTACCAAACTTCTTTCCAGAAACCCAAATGATGTGATGAGTCAATGACACTTGACTAATGATAAATAGCAATTAACTAAATTCGACTCAGTAAACATTGATTAATTTCCTAACATATGCAAGGCACAGAGCTAAGCGCCAGAACTACAAAAATCATAAGCTGTCAGAAAGAAAAGAAACTTACAAGACAACCTAGTTCAGTACCCCTCACTTCACAGATGAGGAAACGAGTCTGTGCAGGTGGCGTGATCCATCCAGCATCATCAGGCAAAATGGTGACAGAACCAAGACCAGAAGCCATCTTCCTGACTCTGAATCCAAAGCACTTTTTATTCATCTTCCTTGCCTGCTTGTGCAGAGAGAGCCCCTGTCCTCTGAAGCATACGTTCACATAGTGAAATACTGAAGAAATATAACCAGTTTTTTGTTTGTTTGTTTTGCTGTGGGTCCACTAAAATAGAGTCAATTTCACCCAATAATTTGATCGTCACGAAAATCTACTGAGTTAACAAAAAACAAGAAAGAAGAAAAGAAGGAAGGAAGGAAGGAAGGAAGGAAGGCAGGCAGGCAGGCAGGCAGGAAGGAAGGAAGGAAGGAAGGAAGGAAGGAAGGAAGGAAGGAAAGAAGGAAAGAGAGAGCATTATTCTTTTCCATCATTATTCTTAGGAAAACAGAATCCCCTAGAAGTCAATTGATTAACATAAGATTTTAAGGCGAGTTCAAGTCAGAGTTTAAAGTAGATGCTAGACCTCCTGGCCATTTGCACTGAAGCTGGCTGCCCCTACCCATGAAACAGAATTGAAACTTTGTGTGAAGCAAAGTGAGCCAAGCAGGTGTTTCTTAATGAAGACATCTTTACACAAAACTGCAAAGAAAATTAGAGTGAGCCTGGAGACCAAGCATAGGGAAATAACGAATATGGTTAGCCAAAATTCAGAAAAGCCCCTTCACTAAAAGCAAACAATCTGCTTGCCTAGATGACCCAAAAGATATTCCAGATTGATACCAAAAACCAGGACAATGGAGAAATCAGATTTCATACTTACAAATTTCAGGGATGTGGACCAAGGTTGTGCTTGAGGACACAACAAATCAGTGTTCAGATGGGCTTGAACCTAAGTCTTCTGAAATTCTGTTTGCTTTCCACAGAGCCACATTGTCCCCTTGTCCCCTTCTCACAACCGTGAGATCATGACACGAGCCAAAATCATAAGTCGGATGCTTAAGCAACCGAATTTAATTCCACTCAAGTTTT
The DNA here is from genome assembly GCA_030068075.1 of Paguma larvata. Classification (NCBI taxonomy): domain Eukaryota; kingdom Metazoa; phylum Chordata; class Mammalia; order Carnivora; family Viverridae; genus Paguma; species Paguma larvata. The sequence continues at coordinate 45,142,552 of CM057826.1, read as the reverse complement.
ATTCCATCCTGTCCTAGTCTCTTCTCATATCTCAACTGATTAATTCCTCCTGCATATTTGTAAATCGTATTGGCCATTTTAGCCATTTTAGGTGTACCATCCAGTGGCACTGAGTACATTCACTGTGTTGTGGAAGTATCACCAATATCCATTTGCAGAACTTTTCTGTCATCTCAAACAGAAACTAAACTCACTAAACAAGAACATCCTATTCTCCCCTCCCACCTCCACTTTCATTGTACTTTCTGTATCTGTGAATTTGCCTTTTCTGGATATCTGATGGAAGTGGAATTACATGATATTTGTCTTTTTGTGTCTGGCTTATTTCCCTTTAGCATAATGTTTTCAAGATTTATCTATGTTGTAGCATGTACCAGAATTTCATTCCCTTTTTGTAAGACTGAAATATGTTCCATTGTATGTGTGTACCACGTTTTGGTTCTTCACTCCTCCATTGATAGACACTTAGGTTGCTTTCTGCCTTTTGTCTATTGTGAATAACATTGGTAATAAATGCGCAAATATCTCTGAGACCTTGCTTTCAATTCTTTGGTGTATATACCTGGAAATGGAATTGCTGGATCATATGGTAATTGTTTGTTCAAATTTTTCAGAAACCACTTTCTGCATATTTTTAAAACAGATTTAAGCAATGAGACTTTACTTGTAGAAGCTCAAGAATTATGCTTAATTATTCTTGGATTCTCAAAACTAATTACTGACTGAGCAATGCTATGTGCCAGGATTGTAGGAGGTACTGGGAATCCAGTGTTGAACAAATACAGACATAGTTCCTACCCTAATGGAGTTTTCAGTTTGGTTGGGAATCAGACATAAAACAAATATGTGCACAATGAGTTTATTCTTAAGTGGGGATATAACTCAATTGCAAAAAAATCACAAACAAATAATCTGATTTTTAAAATGTACAAAAGATCTAAATAGTCATTTTCCCAAAGAAAATGCAAATGGTAAAGAGGTACCTGGAAAGGAACTCAATATCAGTAATCGACATAGAATTGCAATTCCAAACCATATCTCATACCTATTATAATGGCTATTATCAAAAAGACAAAAGATAAACACTCTGTGTGTCCACTGATGGATGAATGCATAATTGTATACACACACACACACAACGGAAAAAAAAGAATTCATAAAAAAATGAATTCTTGCCGTTTGTGACAACAGAGATGGACCTTGAGGGCATTATGCTAAGGGATAAAATTCAGAGAAAGATAAATACCATATTATCTCTCTTCTGTGTGAAATCTTAAAAAAAAGGCTCATAGATGCAGAGAACAGATTAGTAGTTACAAGAGGCAGGGGGTGGATAGTGGAAGAAATGGGTGAAAGAATTCGAAAGGTAAGAAATAGTAATAATTAAAGTAAATTAAACTTTTAAAAAAGACAAATGATAACAAGTATTGGTGAGGGTATGGAATAAAGGGAACTCTGATATATGGTTGGTAAAATGTGAATTGGTAGAGCCACTATGGAAAACAGCATAAAGGTTCCTCAAAAATTAAAAATACAAATACCATAAAAGTCAACAATCTCACTTCTGGATACATAGTTGAAGGAAATGAAATTAGGATCTCAAAGAGATCTGTACCATGTTCAATGCAGTATTATTCACAATAGCTAAGATATAGAAACAACTTAAATGTCCACCAACAGATGAAGGGATAAAGAGGGTGTCTCTCTCTCTGTCACACACACATACACACACACACCAGAGAGAGAGAGGAATATTATTCAGCCATAATAAAAGAAGAAATCCTGACATTTGCAACAACATGGATGGACTTTGAGGGCATCGTGCTAAGTGAAATAAGTCAGACAAAGGCAAAATGGGTGAAGGGAAATGGAAGGTACAGGCTTATAATTATGGAATGAACATGTCATGGGGTTAAAAGGTACAGTATAGGGAATATAGTTAATGGTATTGTAATAGCAATACAATGTAATTGTAATGGTATTGTGTGCTATGCTTACCACATTACCATAATGTATAGAGTTGTTGAATCACTATGTTCTATACTTGAAACTAATATAACATTGAGCGTCAACTATACTTTTATTTAAAAAATTAGAAAAAAAGACAAATATTATATGATCTCATTTATATGAGGAATCTTAAAAAAAAGATGAACTCATACAAATAAAGAGTAGAACGGTGGTTTACAGGGGCTAGCTAGCCATTGTCACCCATCCATGTTGGCATTCTCTCAGATAACTACATTCCAATCTAGTCTCATTGAGATCACTGCTGCACCCTCCTTTCCCAATCCCAGGGCTTCTGCAGGTCTGGCTCTGCTAACTGTAGCTTTATAAGAGTGACTAAGCTATTCTGGGCCACACTAAGGCTTAGGAAGCTTGCTAGTTCTACCTAGATATTTTATGCAGTCATTTTTGCTCCATTTTCCCTGTACCATTCCAACTGCAAGGGAATGCTGGGATCTTAACTACTCCCTGCAGTTTATCCAGGGATAGAGGCATACATTGCTGTTTTCAGACTCCTTAGATCTTTCTGGGGATGTTCTCTCTACCTCCAGCCCAAAACTCAGAAAAGGGGAAGAGAATAGGAAGCTCTCCTCAAGGACCCTCCTAGGACCACTCTGATCCTTCTTTCTTTTCTAGTAAAACGACCTTTTAATTTAGTGTCACAAAAAAAGGAAACTGGACACAACCAACTGTATCTTCCTAAGTCTTTGAATCCTCTACTTGAATCTTAGCTTTTGAAACTCCAAAGCTAGAAATTTTATTCCTTTATTTTTTGGTTCTGGCTTCCTCACCCCTTTCTTGGAGGGCAGGAGTTACAGAATATTCTAGCTGCACTATAAATGGAAGGATTATAAAATATGAGAAAGTAAAGTGAGAAAAACATAGATTAATACAGCAAAATAATAACCTAATACTATTCCTTTATGCCAACTTCCTTTGTACTACATCAGAATTCATCATGCTCAAGTTCTCCTAACCTGGTACAGTTCTACATAAACTGACAGTGTCTCTTCTAGGACCCGGGTGATTACCGACACTTTCCACAAATGAAACCCAGTCTGCGTTGTTCCTTCTGTCATCCATTCACACACTGTTTTGGTCTTCACTCCTTTGATGCATGGATATTGAGCCCCACTGATATGTGAGGCACTGTGCCTTGCACTTGGGACATTGAGATTATCCTGAACACAAGGATGCTTTCATGAAGGAGCTCTCTGTGTAGGATAGGGCTACTCAGTCTTGGCAATAATGAGACTTGGAGTTGATTCCTGTGATAGAGAGCTGTCCTGTGCATTGTAGGATTTTTGGCAGCATCCCAGCCTCTACCCACTAAGTGGCAGTAGCAATCCCCCAGTGTGATAACCAAAAATGTCTGAAGATATTTTCAAAGTTCCCTTGGGAGAAAAACTTGCCCCAGGTTGAGAATCAGTCCTCTAGTAGGAGAAACAGGTACATAAATATCATTGTAATGCAATGAGGTCAATGCATAGATAGAGACACACAAGTTAGTACAGAATCCTAGAGAGGGCATCTAACCCACCCTGGGGTGGGTTGGGGTGAAGTGGGATAGTGGTATCTGAGAACATAATTCTCTCCTAATGTTCTGAACCATAACCCACATTGCTGTTCCACATTTCTTCTCTGTCATTCATCACTTCCTTATTCATTCAATAAATATTTCTGAGAAATGACTTCAGGAGCTAGACATGGAAACAGAAATTAATAAGACATGGCTTCTGTGTGCAGAGAGGCCATGTGTTATGATAGTTAAAACCATGGGCTCTGGTGTCAGACCACTTGATTTCAAATGCTCACTCTACCACTTACCATCTCTGTGATGTCGGACACATTACTTAACCCCTCTGATCTGCAGTTTCTAATTCTGAAAAATAAATAAAATAATGGCAACTACCTCTTGGAGTTAATGAGATTAAATGAGATAATTCTTGTAAATTTCTTAGCATCTGGCCTGACAGATGGAAGGCATGGAATAAATGGTAGATTTTTTTTTTATCAGTGATTGTCCAAGTTATATATTATTGTGGGAAAGTCTTGTTTCAAGCCATGGTCTTTCATCAATACCAGTGCAGTTAATTAGATTATGTTTGGTCATGTCCTGAGATGTGACAAGCAGAGACGCACTATCTTGTCCATCATTGAATTTCTATTAAAATGTCATTAAGATTAAAAGAACTATAAAATCTTAATTAGGACATTAATTTCCACCATAGTAAATTAAAATTTCTAGGTCAGCTATAGTAACTATAATAAACAAACAGGAAAAAAAAGAAGAAAAAAATTCTAAAAACTAAACATTAGATTTCAGAGTTTATCCTTATTTCTCCATTGATATTTTCAGTCAAAATTTGTTTTTCTTCAAATTTAATATACAAACATTAGTTTGGAGACTCTATCTTATTCCAGGCTTTGCACAATTCCTAGAGCATGTCTGAGCATAACAATTACCCAGCAAAGAGAAGCTTGGGGATGGTTTAATAACAGTCTTCAAATATATGAAAAGTTATTACACGGAACATGATGACCAGCTGTTCCCTACTTCCACAGAGAACCAAGAAAAATAAATAGGTTGAAAATTACAGGGGCTGACAATTTGAGGTAGATTCACTGAAGAACTTTGCAAAGTATAAAGTCACTGCAAAAAAAATGAAAAAAGGGGATTTGGAAATACAGTATAGCAAAAAGAGGATTTGACAAAGATCCAGGTGATGAAGGTTCCTGTGCCAACTTGAAACTCATGACATCCTGCAAGCCACTGACCCTCTGCAGGTGTTTTCATATCTACAAAATCTTCCACACAGTTCTCATTTATACGATGGGGTCATAGTATAACCAGAATTTTCCTGGTACTCAACAGCTGTGGATACAAATAGGTCACTTGTAGAGCAGTGGTTCTCAATCAACGGGGGGTGATTTTGCCTCCCACAGGACTTTCGGCAATGACCGGAGACACTTTTACCTGTAACAACTGGAGGAGGCAAGGTGCTTTTGGAATCTAGTGAACAGAGGTCAGTGATGCTGCTGAATGTCCTATAATGCACAGGGTATCCTCTCCACCCAATGACAAAGAATCATCTGGTTCAGCATGTGAACAGTGCCAAAGTTGAGAAAACCTACTCGAAAGCAAGAACCTGACATTCTTTAGTTTGTGCATCTTCCTATTTAATCCTATGTCTCAGTACCTAGGCTTTGTCTGGTAATTTGAGTCTTCAGGTATGGTAACTATTGTTATTTGTGGAGTATTTCTAGCCCTCCACTTCCTGGGTCATGGTAGGGCTGTACTTTCCTACCCTTTTTGAAGTTAGATGGAGCAAACTAAAAGTTGCACTCACATTTCACTGATTTGGCCAGTGAAATGTGAGTGCAAGTGACATGCTTAATTTCTAAGGCTAATGGGTGATTCACTGTGTTCTCTTCCCACTATTGGGGCAGTCTTAGAAACACAGCCCACAGTCCTTGTCCACCTGGCTTTCTCAGTTAGTGCTCTCTGCTATATTGGACATACAATGTTAGTAAATGGTTTCCCCATAGTTAGGCAGATCCAAAAGTATGATTATTCTGAAAGTGTAAAAATATGATTCCAGAAGAGCATCATGTTAACAATGTAGGGCACCAAAACAAACTTCCTTAATTCAAACCTGGCTTTACTGCCTACTAGCCATATGACCTTGAGAAAGTTATTTCTCTGCCCTCCAGTTTTCTCATGTGTAAAATGGGATAATAGAATCTTCCTCTGACATCAATTGGGATGTATGTAGAGCACTTAGTAAAGTGCCTTGCTTATTGTTCTAAGCACATTATAATTATTGACTCTCTGTTTACTTCTCCTAACAGCTCTGTGAGATAATTACTATCATTATCCCCATTGCATGGATGAGGAAACTGAGGCACTGAGAAACAAGAAGACTTAAGCCCACAAAACCAGAAAGTGACAGAGGCAGTATCCTAATTCAGGCGGTCTTGCTACAGAGTCCCTGCTATTAATCATGACACAACTATGATAACGTGATGATGATGATGAAGACAATGTAATTGTCTTAAAAATACTATCTGTTGGGCCACATTGAGTTACAGACAGGTACAGGGCCCAGAATCTACCTTCAGAGAGTTCACAGTCTATTAGGAAAGATAGGACATGAACTTTAAAAATACCAAGGCAACATATTATGTGATAAATGCCATAAAAGAGATAAAGACAAGTGCTTGGCAATTTTATTAAATCTCCCATTTAACCCTCAGTTAACCTGAAAATTCAATTAACCAGAAGCATTACCCATATGTTTCCATTAATCAAAGTTTTATAGTATCAGTTGAACTCATTTAACCTTAATAAGCAGATGATTGCATATGGATTACAAGGGGATGTAGAAGCACAATAACTCAGAAATTGGCTCCATGGCTAAGTGTTTTCCTAAAAGCAGAGACCATTGCTGAGCAGAAAAGGAGGGGAGAGAACGATGAGCTCTAGCACAACATGGTAACAAAGGGGATAAAATGTTGAATTGCGGAAGACTAAGTAGGTCAGAGGAGAAAGAAAAAGCCCTTGGCATTGCTGACGTTATCTGGGTAACGTCTGTCAGAACAGATGGCCCTGCTTTTCCAGCAGACAGTGCAAAGGACAGTAACTGGCAAAGCAAGGTGTGCCTATCTATATAAAATGAATTGTGAGGATGGCCGAGCCAGCACTTCTTGAGCCCCCAAGCATGATTTTAAGGAATGGTTAAAAGAATTTAAATGGCAATGGGATTTAGGACATGTGCAGAGGAGCCATGGAGATTACACTATTTCCCTGTATAAAATCACCTTCTTTCCTCCCAAATTGGGAAAACCCAATTCATCTTTTAAGGCCCAACTCAACTGCCCTGAAAACTGTTGCCTAAATGCTCCAGAAAAAATTAAGTTGCTCCTTTTTCTATATTCACATGGCTCTTTATTTATGTCTTCTGTATACTAGTTTTTACATTGCAATTTATACTACAGACTTTTCTAGGAAGGAAAAAACAACACAGTCTTGATGGTTGTAGAAATTGTCAATATCAATATGTACCACTGAATGCAAAGGTCTGGAACTTATCTCTCTCCAGAAAACTATGGCCCTCTTCTACTTTTATGAACCATGTGTCAATACTTATGACATTGACCCAGTGGTACTCAATGAGCACGTATCTCATTGTGAATTAATTTTATGGTTTTCCTTCCTCAGCCTTCATAAATAGTACAATAAGAAGACTATGCCTCAAAACCCAAACAGATAAGTGAAGCTTTGCTTAGTGGTAGAGGTAGAGAGAGGGAGGGAGGTAAGTAGTATTTCACTTATAAGTAATACTATAAGACTAATCTTATTGACATATGACAATAACGAACCAAAAGTTCATCAAATGAAACCAATTTCTCCCAATTTGAGAGCAGTCTAAGTCATACCATCGATGGAAGTGGAACATACTCCTTGTAGATTTTTTTTTTCTTCCCCATCTCATTCTTGGGATACAAGAGAGCAGATATGAGGTTACCCATCCTTTCATTAGAGTCAAGAATTAAAGGTTATTGTCCACTATGGTCATCTCTTTGAGTTCTGCAGCAACTAAAATCATTGCAACCAGAAATACTTGGAGAGGTTAAAATCTCAAAATTAATATTAGCAAATCTTGGTCCAAACTTTATTTTGTAGATTGGGATCGCTCTCATTCCCCAGCCACCCTCCTAAACAGATGTCATCCAAATAGTGCTGTGAATATGTGGTCTTGGAGGACTACTGAACAGTTAATTCCTGGACTGGCATTTCCCTTCTGAGATTTGGAGTAGGCTTATATTGAATGTTGTGGATAACACCTGGAGCCCGTCAGTGATGTCTTCTGCATGTGTATTGGTGAGAGGGCATATGTGCATGTGATATGAATCACTCTACCTGGAGTTGTTTCTGCTTCCTATGGTGCTATCTTCACCTTCTCATGAAAAGTTTTTTTAATGACCAGGTGTCCATTTCAGTCTATTAAGCATTTAGTAATGTAACTTATATTTAAGTTTAGACACAATGAACCTCACATCGTATCTTCATCCACGGCAAACAAAACCATGCTGCAGAAGCACTGGTATACTATGTGACTCCAAATTCCAAAAAATCATAAGAAGTTCTTTCCTTATTTTTCCCTTCCAATATAGAACTTTACATGCTCCATATTTTACAATTCTCACTGTTATTATGGGATGGGGGCTGTGAACAACTGGACTACCTTTCTTAGGTAGATGGCTCTGGAGATAAGGACTGTCAGTTCTTAAAGAGGATCATATCTAGAAAAATTCACTTAGAGATAAAAATATTCATTTTTTTACTCAACCAATATCTATAAGAGTATTACCATATACAGAGAATCTCACAAGGTCCTATAGTAGGTGTTTTCTATTACTTTGTGATGTTTACAATGTAGAGGTAGAAATTACCAAATTAATCCTCTTCTTTCTTGCATTTTCCTGAGGCGAGGCTTAACTTAGGTGACTTACCCAAGACCAGTGTCCACTGTATAGAGTAAACAAAACATTTAATACATAAGAAGAGGTAATCACTTGAAATATGTATTTGGTTTCAAGTTATTTCTAACACCAATATTGGCGCGAACTGTGAGTGGGTAAATTTGTCTTTACCACCTTTGTTAATGCCCTTCTATACTCTGCTAAATGATCTCTTTCAAAGGGTATTTTAAATAAAGAGTATTTACTTTATTTATCCCAGGTGTTATTGCTGAAGTGAAGAGTTTAAAAGAAGATTATCGAAGAAGGAAATAAATATTAATCTATAGAGAAGAATTAAGAGAACTTGGTTTCCAATTATAGGAAGGGGTATTCTGGTATAGTTAGCATAGTAATTCAGAGAAGCCTTCCTGCTGAGGACAGTCAGAAAATATGGACAAAATATAGTGTCTGCTTAAAGGCACCAGAGAGGAAGTAAGGTTGTAGAATATTACTGGACAACGCTGCAGGAAGAGGAAATACATTTAGAGTCAGACATTTAGGGCCACACTTGACCTTAGGGCATTTACATATGGGAATAGACATGAGAGGCTAAGCAGCACTTTGACAATCTCCTAGGGGTCTTTACAAAGAGAACCTAAACAAACGATGGATAAAATATTAGAATTAATAAATGAGAATAGCAAGTCCATGGGTACAAAGTCAATATTAAAAATACCAAAAATGGATAGAAAATGACACAAAATTTAATTCAAAAATTCCAAATACCTTGGAATTAGTCTAATACAATAGAAACAAGACCAGTATTCTGGAAATCATAAATTAGTGATTCGCAAAGTATGGTCCTAGGACAGCATCATAAGCATCACTCAGGTCATACACCAGATGTACTCAGACTCTGGGATGGGGACCCAGCCATCAGGATTTTAGAAAGCCATCTAGGCTTGCAAAATTTAAGGAGCTCTTATCAAAAGCATTATTAGGGGAATTTAAGGAAGATAAATAAATTGAGAGATATACCATATTTTTGGATTCAAAGTCTCATAATGTAATAAAGTTAATTTTCTATTTGAGTTATAGGTTCAAAGTAATTACAATCAAAATTCCAACTGATGTCTGTGTTTATCTAAACATTCATATGGAAATACAAAGGGCAAAGAATAGATAAGAACTTTTGATGAAGCTGGTTTGGGAAGACTTGTTATACTAGATTTCAAGACTTTTTATAAAATATCAGGAGTTAAAACAGTGTGGTTGGACAAAAGAGATTAAAGGGGGCCCCGAAATTGACTTATACTTAAAAGAACATTTGACTTACTATCAACTTTGCACTGTGGAGAATTTTCTATAAATGATTCTGGGTCAGTAGAATAGATATCTATGGAAGGAAATGAAACTTGAACTTACCTCACACCAGAGGCAAATATGTGATCTAAATATGAAAGCTCAAACAATATAGCTTCTAGAAAGATAACATAGGAGGATCTCTTTCCCTGCCTAAGGCTGGAAAAGACATCTCAAACAGAACTCAAAAGAAAAAGATAGATAAATGTGACTATATTAAGTTAGAATTTTCTGCTCAAAGGATGCTATTAAGAGAGTTAAAAGGTGAGCAATAAGTTGAAGACATTTTTTACATTTTAACTGGGAAGGGTCTCATATTTTGGAAAAAAATATATATGAACTATAAATCTCTAAGTCAATGACAACTAATTGAAAAATAGACAGGTAGGGGCACCTGGGTGGCTCAGTTGGTTAAGCGGCCGACTTCAGCTCAGGTCATGATCTCATGGTCTGTGAGTTCGAGCCCTGCGTTGGGCTCTGTGCTGACGGCTCAAAGCCTGGAGCCTGCTTCTTCAGATTCTGTGTCTCCCTCTCTCTCTGCTCATACTCTGTCTCTATGTCTCTCAAAAATGAATAAACATTAAAAAAAAAAAAAGAAAAATAGGTAAACTGAGCAGACACTGGGCAAAAGGGGATGATAAAATGTCCAGCAAGATATAAAAGTATGGTGAGCCTCATTAGTAATCAGGGGGATGAAAATGAAAGTTACAATGAGAAACCACTATATTGTCTCCAGATTGTCTAAAAATAATTTGGAAAAAAGTAAATGAATAAAAATAAACTGAACATACCAAGTGTAAGACAGAATACAGAGCGGTGGGAACTCTCACGTACTGGTAGTAGGAGTTGAAACTGGCAAAAAACACTTTGGAAAAGATTGACAGTGTCCATGAAAACTAAGCATACACCTGCCTGAACATTTTCTCTCTGCAAGTCATCCAACTCAGATGTTTGTACATCTGTATCAAGATATATGTAGAACAATGACCACAGCAGCATTATGTGTAATAGCTAAAAGTTAGAAATAACCCAAATGTCTACCAACAATAGAATGGATATATCCAAACAACAAAGCATGAAGATAAAGGTATATATATCATGGGTGAATCTCAGAGTCATAATAATAAACAAAAGCAGACACAAATTATCTCATTGAAAAGAAGTTTGAAAACAGCAAAACCTAGCCTGCAACACTTAGGGATGCATAAATAGGTGATAAAAATATAAAATATTACTGTATACTGAAAAGTCAGGACAGTGCTTACCTTAGTGGAAAGAAGATTGTAATTAAGAAGGAATATGGGGGTCCTTTTAAGATGGTAAAAATGTTCTATTACTTTTTAAAATTTTTTTGATAGAGAAAAGACAGGGAGAGACAGAGAGAGACAGAGAGAAAGTATGCAAGAGCGGGAGAGAGACAGAGAGAAGAAGAGAGAGTTCCAAGCAGGCTCCATGCTGTCAGCACAGAGCTGGATGTGGGGCTCAATCACACAAACCATGAGATCAGACTTGAGCCAAACTCTAGAGTCAGACATGTGGGGCACTTGGGTGGCTCAGCTGGTTAAGCATCCAACTCCTGATTTCAGCTCAGGTCATGATCTCACTGTTCATGAGTTTAAGCCTCACATCAGGCTCTGTACTGACAGTATGGAACCGGCTTGGGATTTTGTCTCTCCCTCTTTCTCTGGTCCTCCTCTGCTGGTTCTCTCTCTCTTTCTCTCTCTCTCTCTCTCTCTCTCTCTCTTCTCTCAAAAAATAAACTAATAAAAAAAATTAAAAAAAAAGAGTCAGATGCTTAACCAACAGCCACCCAGGTGCCCCAGAAATGTTCTATTTCTTGATGTGGATGGTGTTTCCATATATGGTGCTTTATAATAATTAATTAAGCTGTGTACCTATGTTGTATGACTTTTCTCCATGTGATTTATTTCACAACAAAAAGGTTAACAATAAAGCCATTGATTTTAAAATGAATGGTAAGCCATACTTACTGATTAAATACAATGTGTTAAATATTATACTAAGACCTTTAAGTGATTAACTCACTTAATCATCAAACAACCCTCGGAGGTACAGACTATTATTATCCTCATTTTAGGGATAAGAAGATGGAGCAGTGGTTCTCAACTTTGGCTGCACATTAGACCACTTGGGGAATTTTTATAATTCCTGATAGCCTGGCTGTTCTCCAGAATAATTAAGCCAGAACTTCTGGAGGCAGGACAGAAGTATCATTATTTTTTAAAACTTTTCTTATATTTCCAAAGTGTGGCCAAGTTTACAAACTATCAAATAGCGTCATTGGAAGATTATATAATTTGTCCATAACCAGAGAGCTTTACTGGAATTCAAACACAAGTAGTATAATTCCAGGACTCCTGCTCTTGACCACTACACCAGACTGCCTCTTGGATGAATGAAACAACACCTCTCCCTCAAGACCCCCACAATCCAGTCATGAAAACTAAGAGAGAGATGTACAGGGAATATGTTCCCCAGAATGACTAGAGTAAGATGTGAGTGTTAGGATTGGGCCATGTTGCAGGTGAGGCTGAAAGGACAGATGAGAATCAGGGATGGAGCAGGTCTATTATGCCAAGTATTTGGGGCTTTATTCTTCTGGCAATGGGGAGTGTTGTGCATCTTGGAGAGGGCATTCTGATTGCACGTGCAGAGGATGTGGTATGAAGAGGAACAATACAAGAGGCAGAAGGGACAACTAAAGGTCAATGGCAATCACCAACAAAAGGGGTAAAGAGGACTTGAACCGAGTCATTATGGTAAGAAGTAGCAGGAAGAAGCACTTGTAGAAGGGGAAAATTGGCATGACTTCATTATAGTATGGTATGAAGGATAGAGGGGATCTAGGATGGCACTATTGCTGGGGTGGACGATATCATTAACTTGTATCAGGAGAACAAGAGCAGAGGACTTGGAGGGGAGGGTATTGAGATCCATTTGGGTTGAGTTGGAAAAGACTGTGGGAACTTCAAAAGGCACCTGGAAACAAAAACATAAAATTTAGGAGACAGGTTATGACTTAGAAATACAGTTTTAGGGGCACCTGGGTGGCTCAGTCAGTTAAGGAGTTAACTCTTGATTTTGGCTCAGGTCATGATTTCAAGGTTCATGAGTTTGAGCTCCAAGTCGGGCTCTGCACTGTGCACTGTGCACTCTGCACTCGAACTCACAGACCATGAGATCATGACCTGAGCCGAAGTCAGCTGCTTAACCAACTGAGCCACCCAGGCGCCCCATAAGTAAACTTTAAAGTTGTCTTAGACATCATCAACACATGGATGATAGAAAAACTCTGAGAGTGGGTGAGATTGCCCCAGCTATCATTCTCTTAAGAACATATTCCTATATTTATATTTTAAATGTTTATTTTCTAGATCTTCATTGCATCCCTACCTCTGAAGTAAGCACAGGAGATGATGGCCAGAATGATCCAGTTCACACCTTGCAAACTGGCTAATTCTTGGATATGCCATTTAATCTTCTGGAATCTCAGTTTTCTTGTCTTTCTTGTCTTTCTTATCTCACTTTATAAGTGAGATAATTGTCAAAATCTCTCTCATAAGTTTACTGAGAGAATCATTTTACAAGTACTGATGCTTATGAGTGTTAATATGGTCATTTCTATAGCAAGAGAGACCAAAGCACCAGGTTAAAAAAAAAAAAAAAGCCTCCTGTCACATAGATAGCATTGGAAATTAGGAACTGAATTTCTAGTCCTATGCTCTTTCCTAGGATAGCTTGTTTCCTAGCCTTCTCTCCCCAACTCCAGGCAAAAAAAAAAGAAAAATTATAAACAAAAAATAAGTCTTTGAGGAAATACGTTATGATGGGGTCATCACTGTTAGCACTCATTGGATACTACATGCTTGGGCACTGTTTTCTAAGTGCCTTATGTGAATTAACTCATTGAATTCTTGCAACAACCCTATAAAATGGGTGCTACTATAATTCCCATTTTATTTTTACTATTATTATTTTTGAGAGAGACTGTGTGCACATGAGCAAGGAAGGGGCAGATTGAGAGAGAGAGAGAGAGAGAGAGAGAGAGAGAGAGAGAGAGAGAACCTTAAGCAAGCTCCACACCTAGTGCAGAGCCTGATATGGGGCTTGATCTCATGACTGAGATCATGACCAGAGCTCAACAAGAGTAGACGTTTAACTGACTAAGCTACCCAGGAGTCACAATAATTCCCAATTTAAAGATAAGCATACTGAGGCACTGAGGTGTTAACTTTCTCAGAATTACACAGCTGATAAATAGCAAAGCCTTGATTCAAACCCAGAGAATCTAACTTGAGAGACTACACCCTTAACTACATCTCAAAATAGTGGGACTTCAGATGACAAACCATGGTTGTAAGACAGAGGGAGATTGTTAGGAAGGCACTTCCACATCTCTCAATGATTCCACAGATGCAACAGTATCTGGATGGTCTCTGCAGCTATGGAAGCTACTGTGTAGGAGACTGATTCCTTGAGGTGTGAAGTTCCTTTAATTTAGTCAGAAATTAGTTTGTGCAGAAAAGAGCCTTGAAATCATGAAGGAGAAAAAATACATGACTCAGATGGACAAGAGAAAACATCACAGAGAACTTGCACTGAAACATCGTTACTTAGGGCACAGTATTAAAGTAACAGAACCGGGGAGAGAAAGGGCCACAGAAGGAGAAGGCTATTGGCCCCTGGAAGGAGCCAATCTGAATTTGAAAACAAGGCATTTGTTTCTTTTCTTTTCTAAGTAGGCTTCATGCCCAGTGTGGAGCCCCAAAGTGGGGCATGAACTCACGATCCTGAAATCAAGAATCTGAGATCAAGACCTGAACTGAGATCAAGAAGCGGACGCTTAACCGACAGAGCCACCCAGGCACCTCAAGAAGGCATTGTTTCTTTACGCAGCCAAGAGGAAATCTAGTGATGGATATATATACAGGACTCACATTTTCCTGAGTGTAGGATGCATACCCTGGCTCTCCGGGGGGGTGATGCAGGGCAGTGAGAAGCATCACATTAGGTGACACAGGGATGTTGTTAAGAGTGTGTGGGCACATCTTTAAATAATCTAGGGAGAGAATAATTCAAATCATTGTTATTTAAATAGGGAGAGAATTATTCTTCTATCATTTTCCTTTCCATTCTTCTAATTATTATAAAGTCTTAATTTGATACTACTTTGTTTGTAACAACTCTCTGACACCTATAACCTCCCCTTCCAAGAAAGAAATTTTGGCAGGTAATAGAGTATTTAACTAAAAGTGAATAGCATTCTTTCATTTTTATTGTGTTCATTTTTATGTCTGCCTTCTATTTATGTCAACTCTTTTTTATTGGTAGTAATAAAAGATTCTTTTCAAAGTAAGTTTATGTAAGAAAAGTGTAAATGTTTTAAAGAATTATTATATAAAAAGTTATAAAGGTCTTATACATGTATGGCAAAAAAAAAAAAAAAACAACAACTGAGATGATGGTTGTCTCTTCTTTTCAACCTTCAAGT
Source organism: Paguma larvata (assembly GCA_030068075.1). Taxonomy (NCBI): domain Eukaryota; kingdom Metazoa; phylum Chordata; class Mammalia; order Carnivora; family Viverridae; genus Paguma; species Paguma larvata. Next base: position 45,127,206 of record CM057826.1, on the reverse strand, counting down.
GACCCATATTCTGCCTTGGATCAGGGTCCTCGCCTGCAGTGATCAGTCCATGATGGGAACATCATGTCTGTTTTTGGAGATCAATCTCTAAGAGAGATGGAAACACACTCAAGTTGCCTGACTAAAGACTAAAGAATGACTAGAACAGCACACAAAACAATAATCACAGCACAAGAACATAAATATCATGGAGGCCTCTGCACTGGGGCAGAAGGGCTTCTCTGAAGAATCTAAAGAACTGTCATGTTGATGGTTCTCTGTGGGAGTTTGTCTTGTCCACAAAGGATAGACACAGTTCTATCCATCTAAGTGAAGACACTCTCAAGAAAGAGGGTTTTGCATTCCAAAGGTAGAATGTAGTAGCAGGAGACTAGGCCTAGGGACTGGAAGGTATGCCTGGATTCTAGTCTTCGCATCAGTAATTCCTGGTAAATGAGATTGTAGACAGGAATTCAGCTCTCTGAGTCTTTGTTATCATGCACAAGATGAGACAGTCAGACTAGATGAGGGAAACTGAACGGGTTCACCTTGATAATGATGATTGCTTGGTATTTGCTGCCTAGAATTCCTTATTTAGAAGAATTTTGAAGCTATGTTCAGGCTTCCTGGGAAGACAAACTGGTTAGTAACATCCACGTGGATAAGAGAGGTGAGTCACCATATTTCTGATTGCCATGGACCAGATGATCACTACGATTCGTCCCAGCTATATAACACAATGTTAGTATCACTTCACTTCATTTAACTTGCTAATAGGTACACTTACAAAATCAATTCTTGGCTACACTATCTATCTTTAAAAAAAAAAATGTAGGGGCACCTGGGTGGCTCAGTCGGTTAAGTGTCCAACTTCAACTCAGGTCACGATCTCACGATTTGTGAGGTCAAGCCCCGCGTCGGGCTCTGTGCTGACAGCTCAGAGCCTGGACCCGGCTTCAGATTCTATGTCTCCCTCTCTCTCTCTCTGCCCCTACCCTGCTTGTACTCTATCTCTCTCTCTCTCTCGAAAATAAACATTAAAAAAAATCCAAAAAAATTAAAATAAATAAAATAAAATAAAATAAAAATTATTACTGGGGTGCCTGGGTGGCTCAGTTGGTTAAGTGTCCAACTCTTGATTTTGGCTCAGGTCATGATCTCAGGTTCATGAAATGGAGCCCCATACTGGGCTCTGCATTGATAGCATGGAACCTGCTTGATATTTTCTCTCTCCCTCTCTTTCTCTCTGCCTGTCCCCCACTTGTGCTTGATCTCTATATCTCTCTCTCTCAAAATAAATAAATTTAAAAGAAACTTAAAATTTTCATTACTGCATTCATGAGTGTCAGTTGTTTATGGATATCAACAATGCTTTTTCTAAAATAATAATAATAACTTTTCTATTTTTATGGGATTATTATGACAGTCAAAAATCATGGATCCAGTTGTGCTATTGAGTGTTCTCAGAAGCAGACTGGTGGATGCCTAGGACCTTTAGCAACTGAAATTAAATAATTGTTCAAAATTAGCCTGTTCTTGAGATTTTTATACATGTACTGATTTAGTTGGCCTAACAGATTAATGAAAGGGAAATTCTTCTCCCTCTACTTTTCTAGGTTTGACCTGCACTTCCGAAGTGTGCAAAAAGACTTCATTCACTGTAAAGAATGTTTTTAACAAGCATGCCCTCTTCTAAGGGGGATTTCCTCCCCTAGATGGAACTGTGATGGTATCTAGTAAATCTGCCTTTACGATGATTATGTGAGTTCCATTTCATTTTATTTCTCTCATCGTACATAACATGCAGGATAATAGATGATCCAGCACTTGTGTGCCATGAAAAGATCTAAGAGAGAATACATTTGTCAAGGGCCACAGTAGACTCTGCCGACTGCCAGTACTGCTAGATTATGACCACACTTCATTTTTCAGCAGCATTCTGCTTAATTTACCATGAGTGTCATCTCCCAGGGCTGTCAGCCTGGAAAGATGATGCCCTTGTTGTGTGGGCTTCACAGGTACTGCCTGGTGAGGGGCTGGGGCTGTGGGAAAGAGAGCCATCATTCATAATTTCCCACTCTATTTAGTTGAGGTGGGAAGATGCCTTAGAGCTTGAGGAAAAGGAAGACTTGAAGCTAAGCAGATGGGCAAGAAAATATCTCTGAAACATCTTCTGCTGGCTGTGATGTTTCTAGCTACCTGTCTTTAGGAAAGGGACTTCATGCTTCTTACTACTTAAGGTAGAGTTCTGCACTATACACATATTGCTATTGGGCACTTAAAATGTGGCTAGTCCAAACTGAGATGTGTTGAGTGTATAAAGTACATACCAGATTTTGAAGACTTGGTTAAGAAAAAAAAGAATGTAATAATTTTTTATATTGATTGATCATTTAGTAGATAAACTGGGTTAAATTATGATCAAAATTAATTTTACTTAGTGGTTTTTACTTTTTTAATGTATCTATTAGACAATTTACAATTGCAAATGTGGCTTGCATTATGTTTATACGGGAACTCACTGCTCTAGAGTCAGAGTATCATCAATCCCCAACCCTTTCATTTTACAGAGAGAAAAACCAAGAACCCTATTATGTAAGTAGCTTGATGGTGACCACATAGCTGATGAGTGAGGGTTGGGATGAGTCTCCAGATCTCTAATTTCTAGTCCTGACCCCTTTTATCTCCCACCACTTTCTAAGGAGAAGCACACAATTCCAAAAGCAGGGAGACAGAGAGATTATTATTAAATCCCTTACTCACTGGTGACAGTGTAAACTTTCCTATGCCTCAGTTCCTACTTTGCTAAAAAGTGCAAACACATCCCACATAGGTGATGGAGAAATCAGAGAAACAAAAAAGAGCTTTGGAAATCTTAAAGGACAATACAATACTAAAACAATCCGGTGTAGAGTTTGCAAGCACAAACACTGGAGCAAGACCACCTATTTGGGTTTCAGTTCTGACACTACCACCACCACCATTTTGGGTTAGTTATTTAAATTCTCTGGGTCTCAGTTTCCTCATCCATAATAGTATCTATGTTATAGAGTGTCTGGGAGAATAAAATGAGTTGATACATGTGATACACATAGAAAAATGTCAGGCAGATAGTAAATACACAAGAAGTGTTAGCTATTATTATTAGAGATGATGATACTTCACTTCTGCCATCCAAATTCCTATAAGTAAAACTCACAGGAAGAATTGTTCTTAAGTATAAGTGCATGAATGATCCCTCAGTCTATGTGACTTAGGGATAGGTGAATGACCCAATGTCCCTAAAGGAAGAACTAATTTCAATGTCTCTAAAAATTAGTAATAATTCTATTTAACTTAGTGGGTAGAGAGAATTAAAAGCCCAATATCCTGGCTTGAAATAAATGCTAACATTCTACTTTAAACAACTACAATAAAAACCTTTCCTAACACCACCATTAGAAATATATCTCTTCAATTTAAAGCTTTGGTTTTGTTTGCTCTCTCTACCTGTCCTTTTTCCTTCTCTCTCCAATCATACACAGAACTCCATCAGCTCCAAACAATTCTCTCTACATCTGGCATTCCTCTAACTTCAGCTCTTTTTCCTTCTAAACACTGTTTAACTTACGTAATTAACTGGTTGACACTTAAGGCCTCTTTTCTTTCTACTGATGGTTTTCTGATGCCTCAAGCCCACAGACTGGGTCTACAGCACACCTCACTTACTTGGGTTTTCAAAAGCACCACAAAACACCATATGGCAGGGCATTGCTTTTCTTTGTCTTTTTCCTTGACTTTCCTGCACAGCCTCCTTTTAGTTCTTTGTTCTCCTGCTAATTCTCTGATGACACATCTTCCTCCTCATGGTTTGATCTTCCCCTCCCTCACCTAGACCTTCTTTCAGGTCTAGTATTTTCCTTTTAACTCTATCTATTCTACTCTAGTGACTGGATTATCCCCCATAGCTTCAACCCACCTGCTATGCATATGCTACAAATCTTTGTCCTTTTTTTTAAGTTTATTTATTTCTTTTGAGAGAGAGAGACAGAGAGAGACTGGGTATGAGTGGGGGAGAGGCAGAGAGAGAGGAGACAGAGAACTCTAAGCAGGCTCCACACTGTCAGTGCAGAGACTGATGTGGGGTCCAAAACCAAGAACCATGAGATCATGACCTGAGCCAAAGTCAGATGCTTAACTGACTGAGCCACCCAGATGCCCCTGTCCTTCTTTCTCTTTCTTACACACACACAAACACACACACACACACACACACACTCACATGCACCCCACAGATTTAATATGAAGAACTGGCTCATGTGATTAGGAAGGCTGAAATCCCTCCATGATATGCTGTCCGCAAACTGGAGTCCCAGGAAAGCAAAAGGTGTAGTTTAGAGTAAGTCTGAAAGTGTGAACACAGGAACTGATGGTATAAAGTCCCAATCTGAGTCCAAAGTCTTGAGAACCAAGGAGTTGATGGTGTAATTTCAGTCTCAGGGCAGAAGTTCATTGTCTCAGCTCGAGTAGTCTGGCATAGAGAGGCCAAATTCTCCATTCTTTGACCTTTTTGTTCTATTCAGAACCTCCACGAATTAGATGATACTAGCCCACATTGGGGAGAACAAACAGTTTTTTTCAGTCTATTGGTTAAAGTATTAATCTTATCTAGAAACACCCTTACAGACACACTGGAAATAATGTTCACTCAAATATCTGGTCACCCCGTGATCCATCTAGTTCACACATAAATTTAACCATCACGCTAGCTGATTAATTTTGACCAAGTTGCTCAACCTGAGCCACAATTTTCTCATCTGTAAAATAGGGTTGTTGTGGATATATTGTCCACGGTGTTTCTTTTCTTCTTCACAAATAAAAAATACTCATTTGATGTCAGGCATTATTTTTATATTTTTATTATTATTATTCCATATTGCAGCATTAACTTGAAGATTTTTTTATACTTGTAGTAACTCATCGTAGTTACTCATAATGTAGTAATTGACTTGTAGATTCTTCCTATGAAATGTTTTTTGTGTCTCTACTCTATATTTTTTTTATTTTCCATCCATACCATTTCCACCAGGCTTTGGTCATTTTATAATAGATCTCCATCCAATTTCCAACAATGCCTTCTTCTGGCTCTTATTTACATTCATCTATTCTACCTAATGTCTCTAAAACGCCACCATTATCCTGTCATTTCCTTATTATAAGCTTCCAAGGCACCCCATTGCCTGCCTATAGTAAAAAAAGTAGTACCTAGGCCCTCTATTATCTGACATTAAATTAATTTTCTGTGTCATCTCCTACAATTGCCTACCATTTCCTCCAGTTTGTTCTATCAATTTATATCTCGGTTTTTGAATCAACTTTGTGTTCTCACTTTAAGGCCTTTGCTAACAATATTATCTTGGAGGACCAAGCTCCAAGCTCCTCTCTATGTACTCTTTTGAAGTTCTGATTCCTTGAATCTTCTGCAAACCTCTATGACTCACATCAGTTTCTGCTTCCTGTGAGTCCACAGACATATCTGTTTACTTTTTGGTTGGTTCTAAATCATGTATTGCTCTGGTCAGCAAGTTCATGGATTTTAAACCCAAAATTTGGTTTGAAATTATCTCCTGCTTCTTTCTAGCTGTATGAACGTGAACAAGCCATACAACTTCTATGACTGTTGCCTCAGCTATAAAATGGGTATAATATTGTCCATTTCACAAGGATGCTCTAAGATTAAACAATATATTGTACCTAATGTGTGCCAGCTATCAAGGAAGTGAAATAAAACCAAGACATGAGGAAAAAAACATTTTCACATCATATATCTGAGGAAGGACTACTATCTAGTATATATATATATGTCAAAGTATATTAACTTTGACAACTCAACAATAAAAGAATAACCCAACTTAAAAGTGGGCAAAGGATTTGAATAGAAATTTACCCAAAGATGTACAAATGGTCAATAAGCATGTGCAAAGATACTCAGCATCATTAGTTATTAGAAAAATTAAATAATGGAAATGCAAATCAAAACCACAATAGGTACCTCTTCACACTCACCAGGATGACTGTAATTAAAAGAAAAAAAGAGAAATAACAAGTGTTAAGGAGGATGTGAAGAAATCAGAACCTTTATATATTGCTGATGATTATGTAAAATGATGTGACTGCAATAAAAAAATAATCTGACCCTTGTTGAGAAAGTTAACATGGAGTTACATGTTACTCATTAATTCTACTCCTAGGTGTGCCTGGGTGGCTCAGTCGGTTAAGTGTCCAACTTCAATTCAGGTCATGGTCTTGTGGGTCTATCAGTTCAAGACCCACATTGGACTCTGTACTGACAGCTCAGAGCCTGGAACCTGCTTCAGATTCTGTCTCCCTCTCTCTCTGCTCCTCCTCCTCCTCCTCTCTCTCTCTCTCTCTCTCTCTCTCTGTCTCTCTCTCTGTCTCTCTCATCAGCATGGATGAACCTTGAAAACATTATGCTAAGTGAAAGAAGTCAGACATAGAAGTCCATATATCACATGGTTCCAATTATATGAAATGTCTAAAAGAGACACAGAAAGCAGATTAGTGATCCCAGGTGCTGGAGGGAAATGGGGAGTGATTGTAACAGGTATGAAGTTTCTTTTGGGGGTGATGAAATTAGACAAAAGAATTCTAATGTGGATTTCTAGATTAAATTGTGATAACAGCACTATCTTGTGAATGTACTAAAAATCACTAAATTGTAATACTTTTAAATGATGAATCTTATGATATCAACATCTCAAAAAATAAAAATAAAAAAGAGAGAAAAATATGCCAGAGAGTGCTTAGCTTATAAACAATGAGCAATTTGCTAAGTTTCCTCTTCCCCTTATTAAGAATGGCAAAGCCGGGATTCAAAAATTAAGTCGTTCTGATATAAAGACTGGGCTTTTCACCATCCCAGTGACCTTGACTCTCACATGTGCTGAAGCAGAGGTCCACTGGAAAACAGAAATAGTGAAACAAGACTTTCTGATGGTTCTGCTATTCTGACAAAAAGTTGTTTGTTCGATTTTATGACCAGTTTATGGTGATTAAAGAAAAAATTTGTTTTTTTTTTTTGTAGTTGTTCAACTAAGTGAATCTGTAAGGACTATATTAATAAATACAGTCAAAGGTACAAAACATTATACACAGATAATTTAGAGGAGGAAGTAAAAGAATTAGGAAAGGCATGGAAAATACTAACACTGCATTTGCCTAAACAAAATATTGCAAGCATTGCTTTTGTCAAAAATGTTCTGAAAAAAGTTAATGAAATCAAATTAAACTTGAGGGGAAACTGTTTTGACAAATAATTCTTCAGCTAGAGACTATATTAAAGCAAGGATTAAAGGGAAATGGCAAATGTTTCTGGGGTGCCAACCATGATGTAATAAATCAGATACACATGGTTTTACAAGCCTCTTCTGCCACTTTCTTAGCCAAGTAAACTTGGCCAAGTTATTTAATTTCTCCAATCATCTTTTTTCCTCTTGTGTAAAATACACATTATTGTTGTTATATAAAGAGCAGCAGTAGGTACACTAGATAGTAGCTGTATCATTATTTATCATACAGGGCAGAAATGATAGTACCCAGCATTCGATGGGGGACAAAATGACACTACCCACTTTTGAAGGGAAAGCAGAATTTTTCTATGTCAAATACAAGCCTCTGAATGTTTATAAATCATGCCCTAAATCTTCAGGAAATTTTTATTTGTAATTTTAAATTTCAAAAAGATACATCATTGTTTATCCTTGTTGGAAAAAATATAATGTACAGAAAAATGTGATTTTTTTTTCAAAACGGCAGACTAAACTGACATAGTCAAATTCTCTATCCCACATCAAATAATTAGAAATATTTAAAAATTTTTCTCTCTCATGAAGATTTCATGGCCAAGACAGTTTTAGAAAGGAATTTAACAAATGTACACAGACACATGTAATTTAAACGTGAGATGTAAAATGTTTCAAAGACTAGAAAAGAAGACTACTACCTAACTGATTTTCTAAGACTTGGTATATTTTTACACCAATACTACAAAGGGACAGTAACAGAAAAGGAAATTACTGACCAACTTACTTTATATACATGGATGTAAAATCCCTACATAAAATGCCCATTAGTTGAATCCAGCAGTATTCTAAATCTCATAAAACATGCCCAAGTAGGGTTTGTCCCAGGAATGCAAGATTGTTTCAGTATCAGATTCTTTAAAACAACTACCACATTAAAGACAAGTGTTGGGTCACCTCAATGGATACAGAAAGGACAGTAGACAATATTTCACACATACTAATAAAAGTTTTTATCAAAATATACCAATAAAAATTATTATTCTGGGGATGCCTGTGTGGCTCAGTCAGTTAAGCATCCAACTTTGGCTCAGGTCATGATCTCATGGTTTGTGGATTTGAGCTCGGCATCAGGTTCTGTGCTGAGTGAGCTCAGAGCCTGAAGCCTGCTTCAGATTCTGTGTCTCCCTCTCTCTCTGCCCCTTCCCCTCTTGCACTCCATCCCTCTCTCCCAAAAATAAATGAAATTTTAAACATTTTTAAAAAATTATTATTCTGATAAAAGATACAAAAATCTTTCAAAAATCTATAGCAAACATCATACTTAATGATAAACTTTAGAAGCATTCTCATTAAATTGAGGAACAAGACGTTTCTCATTATAATGTCTATGGTTATTTTGCTGAAGGGCTTAGCTTATGGAATAAGATATGGAAAAATATCCAATACAAGGATTAGAAATTTTTGTCATTTGCTAATGATTTGTCTATACAGAAAATTAAAAGAAAAAAATTAAACTGCCAGAATATGTAAAATCATTCAGCAGGATTACTGGATATAAAATTAACTATAAACATCAATAAGTATTTATGTTTTATCAATAATCAATTAATAAATATGAGGAAAACTGTTATTCACAATAAAAAATCAAGAAATCAAATCTAATAAAAGAAGCTTAAGATCTTACAGAGATATTATTAAATGTATTTAATGTATTAATAGAGAGAAGGAAGGAGAGACTCAAAGGGACAAAAACTAGAAAGACCCTCCCTGAGGCAAAATGCAAGGGAAAATCTAAATTGATGGTGGAGGTGACCTTGAGGAAAATTTTACTGAAGGTCACAAAAAAGATCTGAATAAATGGAGAAATAATTAGATTTTTAGACAGAAAGATTCAATATCTTAGATATTAAAGTTTTTCTTGAGATTAAAAAAATTATAATTAAAAGAGAATTCTTATTAAAATAATAACAAGGAATAAGGCATTCATACATAGTCAGACAAGCAGATTAATGAAAAGTATTGAGAAACTAGGAACAGATGGAAGCATTGTCAACTTAAAATATAAGAAACATAACATCACAGATTTGAATGAAAAGCAACATTATTTAATAAATGGTGTTTCTATTTGGGAAAAAAAACTAAAATTAAACCTTTATATCACACTATACACAAGAATTCCTGATGAGTTAAACCAAAATGTTAAGAAAAAATTTGAATCTATTTGATGAAGCGTAGGAAGTCTTTTTGACACTGGAATCTGAAATTATTTGTTAGACAAAACAAAAAAGCACAATTAATAATTGAAACAATTGTTAAATTTGACCTTTTAAAATTCTGGGTGGTAAAACACCATAAACAAATTTGAAATATAAATAGCCGGCAAGGAGGAGTTACAACACAGAATAAGGATTAATAAAAATAATTTATATGCAGGCTTACAAACTATTAAGAAAAAGAAAAAAGAAAAAGTAGCAAAGGATGTAAATAGGAAATCAAAACAATCAATGACAATATGAAATATGTACAACCTCACATCAGAGAAATTAAAATTATATGACATCATTTCACATATATCAGATTAATAAAATCAAAAGGTACAATAATACCAATCTTTGGGAAGGATGTAGGAAAATAGATAGGATTGTACATCATTGTAATTACTTCAGATATTAATTTGTGTTATGTGGTAAAATTTAAAATCTATGTAGTATAATCTATGACTTAGCAATTCTGGTATTTAGGTGTACACCATACAGAAACACTGGTACTAGATTCTGCATGCAAGGTCATGTATTGAAGCAGAAATGTAATGGAGGGAAAAGGCTTTTAACAACCTATATACTCACTAATAGAAAGATTGATAAATAAATTATGGTACCTTCACGGATGAAATATTATAAAGAGATTTTGCAATACTCTAATTTAAATGAGGTAACTAGATGTATGTAGATGGATAGATTTAGAAACCATAATGTTAAATGAAAAGAATAAGATATACAGTAAATTTGAATTGTATCAATTAAAACACACAAATCAATATCACATTATACACACATGCACACACACACACACACACACACACTCAAACATATATATATACATAGAAAAAAAATACGGATAGGAAGACATCCCAAACAGTTTGCGTCTGGGAAGAAGAAGAAGAAATACAGAAAGAAGATCTGACACAGCATATTGATTGGAGACCTAGAAGAAGCAGAGGGAAAAGATGAAGCAGAAGAAATATTTGAACACACAATGGCTGAGCATTTTCCAAAACTGAAGAAAGATACCGAGGTCCAGATTTAAGAAACCCAATGAACTTTCAGTCTGCTTGGGATATAGAGAGCAGAAAAAGAATTTCTTCCTTACAACAAGAATATGAAACTCAGAAAAACTTCAAGGTTATGACTTTTCTCAAACCTATCAGAAAGCCGAAGTCTTAGGGCAACAGTAAGTCTGAAAACTAAGGAGAGACAAGTGTATGCATAAGAGGATGGGACTAGAGCACTTGCTTACCTGGAAGAGACAAAGTCAGACACTAGTAAGAGCTGGAAATGTTCATGAATTAATACAGGACAGATGTGGGCTGGTGAGAATGTAGAGAGTCTCTTAGGCTTGCAAATACAGAAGTTTATATGACCCAAACATACTTTCTCCTCCACAGCCCTCACTGGAAACCTCCCCCAAAGACTGCTGGGGCTCCTGAGAAGACATCTCTGCTGGTACAGACCAGGGAAGGAGCCACAGCTGAAGGGCCACAAAGCCTGTCTAGATCCTTCTTCCTTTCTCCCCTACACAACTGGGGCAGGCAGGATATAATGTTGCCCCCCATTAGTCAGCTGAAACCTCACTGAAACTGAAGGAAGGGAATAGGAAAATTCTGTCTACCCTTGAGTGAGAAATAGATAAAGCTGAGCCCAGAATTACTGCTAGGGAAGAGGCAAGAGCTCTGAGAAGACCACACTCACAAGACCAATAGACATGATACCTGCAAAGACTCAGGCTTAATCAAAACAAAGAATGCACCTCACCCAACCCTCACCAACAAGCATCCAGACACCAGCAGGAACAGAAACTTCTGGGAGAAGTAATGAGAGAATCAAAGGGACAAAAAGGTGAGAGACCCTCTCTGAAGCAAAGTACAAAATGAAACCTTAACTTCAAAGTGGAGCTGACCTTGAGGAAAACCATCTAGCAAACTATCCCTTCTCCTAATATACAAGATATGGCTAGAGGAATATAAGATGTGATACACAGAATGCAACCATAGCAACCACACACCCCAAGCCCAAGTCATCTCCTGACTAGATTGGTTCAAAATTCTCAAGTAAAGGCAAAGATTGAATTCATGAGGAAGATGTGAATTACCTAATAATATGGCCCCAAATATACCAGATAAAAATCATTACCATTACAAGGAAATATAAACCGGTTGACAATCAGAGTAGATAGATTTAAATACACCCTTCTCCATAATTGACCTAACAAACAGACAAAACAGCAAAGATACAGAAAATTTGAACACATGTAGTGAATATGGCCTAAGGGACATATATAGGAAATTATATTCAATGACTATAGAACACACATTCATTTCAAACACACATGGAACACTTATAAAAACTGACCACGTCCTGATCCTAAAGGTGGTATAGATATCGACAGATGAAAAGTCCAGTTTCTGACCCTAGTGCAACTAAACAAGAAACAAAGGTAAGTAGAAAACTTCATGTTTATAAACTAAGAAATATACTTTAAAAACCCATGAATTAAAGAAGACATTGAAATATAAATCGGAAAATATATTAACTTAATAATTAAAATGCTACTTATCGCAGTGTGAGATTAAGACAAAACTGTAATTAGAAAAAAATTACAGCTTACAAACATATGTTACAAAAAAGCGACTACAAGTTAATGAGTAAGCATGCATCTTAAGAAGTTAGATCAAGAAGAGAAAAACAAAACCAAAGGAAACAGAAGAAAACAAATGTTTAAATAATAACAGAAATCAGAGAAATATTCATAAAACAAATAAAAAAAGTATTATTCATTTGAAAAAAGTAATAAAATTAACAAACCTCTGATGAGATGGTTAAGGAAAAGAAAGGAGAATGAACTAGAAGTGCCTGGATAGCTCAGTTAGTAGAGCATGTGACTCCTGATTTCAGGGACATGAATTGAAGCCCCACATTGGGCATAGACTTTACATTAAAAAAAATAGATGAGAGGGTATTATGAATAACTTTAAGACAATAAATTTGAAAACCATGGTTCAATGGATAAATTCCTAGAAAATATACAAATTAAGGGGTGCCTAGGTGGCTCATTTGGTTAAGTTTCCACCCAACTCACAGTTAGTGGATTCAAGCCCTACAGTGGGGTCTGTGCTGACAGTGTGGAGGCTGCTTGAGATTCTCTCCTCTCTCTCTCTCTCTCTCTCTCTCTCTCTCTCTCTCTCTCTGCTCTTTCCCTTCCCATGTGCACTCTCTCTCTCCCTCAAAATAAATAAACAAACATTTAAAAAAAAGAATACTGAATTTAAAAGAAAAAGAAAGCCTAAATGACTTTGTAACTACCAAATAAATGGAATCCATAATTGAAAAACCTACTCACAAAGACTTCCACCAAACAATTAAAGAAATATAATACAAATCTTTCATCAACTTCTCCAAAGATCAGAAAAGGAGAGAAAGTTCCCAAATTCATTTGATTATATTTTGATACAAAAACCTGGCTATGTCAGTATGAGAAAGGATAATTTAAGCAAATTTTACACATAAATATAAAAACATTTTTTAAAAATTGACATTATCAATTTTTTTTTATCATATCAAAAGGGTAAAAATTGTAACCAATTTGAGGTTTATTCCAGTAATACAAGTTTGGTTTAATTTTCTTAAATGTCCAATTTTAATTTTAATAAACATACCATGGTTTTAACATTATGAGAAGCTGGTGAAGGAATATGGGAACACTATGTACCATCTTTCCAACTCTTATGTAAATCTAAAAGTATTCTAAAATACAGAGTAAAAAAATCAGTGTAATTCATTATATTAACATGTTATGAAAGAGAAAATATGTATTTTAATAGTTATGAAAAAGATATTAAATAAAATTCACAATCCATTCATGATTTTTAAAAACTCTTAGCAATCTACAAGTAGAAATATAACTTCCTGTATCTAATAAGAATGTCTTTATAAATTCTAATCAGCAACTTAATTGTAAAATATTTAAACTCTGCCTTTGAGACAGGGAGTAAGGCAAGGATGCCCATCATCATCCTTCTATTCTACACTGTATTTGTGGTCCCAGCCAGGATAGCAAGGCAAGAAAGAGATATAGTCATGCACAGAATGGAAAGTAAGAAACAAGACTATGAATGAATGCTATGACTACCATAGGTAGAAAATCTAAATTATCTACAGATAAATTATGATAATGTACTAATGAGTTTTGCAACATTATTAGATCTTTCTTTTTCTCTCTCTCCCTCCTTCTTTCTCTCTTTCTTTCTTTTTTTCTTCCTTTCTTTCTTTCTGATTCAAGATAATTTCAATCAAATTCCCAAAAGACTTTAAAATGCACATAGAAATGGAAATACTTACATTCATCAAAATGCTCTTGAAGAATAGATGGGAGAACATGATCTACTAGGTAGAAAGATTTAGTATGAAGAAGCTACAATTTTCAAAAAAGTGTGGTATTAGTTCAAATATCGATAAATAGGTCATAGGATTCAAATAAGGATTCTTTTGTGAATCACATCAAAATTGTCTCCATTGCACCTTTAATTTTCACCCGCTATTTGCAACAGTGTGTTGGTCTTCACCAGTATCATGCGTGTGCTGATCACCACATCTTGCTTTAAAAAAAAAAAAAATTTATTTTGCAGGGGAGTGTAAGTTGGGGAAGGGCAGAGAAGGGGAAGAGAGGATCTGAAGTGGACTCAACTTACAGGCTGACAGCAGCAGGCCCACTGTGGAGCTCCAATTCACGAACTGTGAGATCATAACATGAGCCAAAGTCAAATGCTCAATGGGCTGAGCCACACAGATGCCCCTTCACATCTTGCTTTTGACACACACTACATACCTCTTTCTTCCTACCCCAGGATTTCTCTAATACCAAGGTATGGGATGCCCATTTTCAGCACTTACACATTTGCAACCTGGAGGCATAGATGATTCAACACTTGTGAAGCCAGCTTTGGACCCAATGAAGTGTTTTTTTTTTTCCTTTTGTTCCCATGCAGAGCGTTCCAAGTTACCTTTCATTTGGCTCCTTAAACAGACTGAGCAGCAGTGACATATAGCAGTGGCCAGTTCTATTATACATCTTGTTTTGACTTTCTTTTCTTATTTCACTTTCTCTGTCTTGTACTTCTCCTGCCTGGGATTCTCAAATAAATGACCTGCATGCACCCTTTGCCTCAAGACTCTACTTTTAGGAAAACCCAGATGAAGACAATAATACTGCTGAGTAATGGGGTAAGTTGGCATTTGCAATATATGGTCCCGGCATAATTAGATATCCATATAGAAATATTAAAATCTGACCTCTACTTATACCTCATTTAAAAAATCAATTTTAGGTAGATTATAGATCTAAATGTAAGAGGTAAAGCAATAAAAGCTATAGAAGATAATGTGGGAGAACATATTCCCGACCTCAGGGGTAGGAGAAAACTTTTAAAGTGAACATGTCAGTAACAGAGAATAAATTGATAAGTTTGACTACATCAAAATTAAGAACATCTGTTCATCAACACATCACTAAGAGAATGGAAATGCAAGGCACAGAATAAGAGATTTGCAACACATAGAACCAATAAAGGGGCTTGTATCTAGAATATAAAATTAAGTCCTATAAATCGATACGAAGACAGAAAACCTAGGAAGAAAGTCAGGAAGAGAGTTGATCAATTATCAAAGAAGATATCCAAATGGTTACCAGATATACAACAATGAGTTCATTAGCCATCCTGAGAATGCAAACTAAAACCACAAAAAGATACAAAGCCACCAGACTGGTTAAACATTTTTAAACCAACACTTCCAACTGTTGGCAAGAATGTGGAACAAGGGAACTCTCAAATTCTGCTGATGGGAGTGTACATTGATACAACCACTCTAGGAAAATTGAGCAGTATCTCCTTAAACTAAATATGTTTATTGCCCATGACCTAGCAATCCTGCTCTGAGAAATACATCCATCAGAAATGCATATTCATAGGGGTGCCTGGGTGGCTCAGTTAAGCATTTGACTTGGGCTCAGGTCACAATCTCGCAGTTTGTGGATTTAAGCCCTGCATTGGGCTCTGTGCTGACAGTCCAGAGCCTGGAGCCTGCTTTGGATTCTGTCTCCCTCACTCAGTATGCTCCTCCCCTCCTCGTGCTCTGTCTCTCAACAATAAATAAGTGCTAAAAAAATTAGAAATACATATTGATGGAGTGCCTGAGAGGCTCAGTCAGTTAAGTGTCTGACTTCAGCGCTGGTCATGATCTCACAACTTGTGAGTTTCAGGCTCCTCATTGGGCTGTCTGCTGTCAGGGTCCTCCCTCTGCCTCTCCCCCAATCACGAGTTCATATGGGCACTCCCTCTCTCAAAAATAAATAAACACTTAAAAAAGGAAATCCATATTTATGTACACCAAAGAGAATGGGCAAGAATGTTCACAGCAGCATTGCTTTAATAGTCCAAAATGAGAAAACATCCAGAAGTTTTTCAAGAATATTGGACAAATCAATCATTGAGTATTCACACAACAGAGAATAGCAGTGAAAATGAAACTATAGCTAAACACAATAACTAGAATGATTATCACAAATGTATTGCTGTAAAAGAAGTCAGACACAAATGTCTGCATGGATTTAGTTATTTAAAATTCCAAAACAGCCAAAATCGTATTGTTTATAGATATATACTTTAGCGTTAAAATATAAAGAAAAGCAAATAAAGTTACTATCATAAAGGCAGAATAATGGTTTCTCTTAAGGGGAAAAAGGAAGTTGTTATGGAGTCAGGTCACGTTGAGGGTTCAGGCGTGCTGGCAATGCTCTTTCCTAATCTAGATTGTACTTATACAGATAATTACTTTATAATGATTTATTAATCCACATGTTTATGTTTTTTCTTCAGTAAAGTGTGTAACATTTCACAGTAGAAAAACTGAGGGGAGGGCAACACCACCCTAACACTAAATTAATAGTGGGTTTTCATTAAATTTTAACACATTATTCTCATGAAGAGGAAGTTTAATAAGCAGCCAAAAGCTGAGGCATGAGACCTAGAAAAGTGTTACCCATAATAACACTACCCTACTGGCCACATGGCAGAGCTTTCCATACTGCTTCTTATACTTGATGACTTTTTTGGGGTGGTGAAGAAAACGTTGCTCAGAATAGTTAAGGGGCTTTTCCAAGGGCAGAAAGTTATGAAAGGCCTTTAACAGGGCTTGATCTTGGGCGTTCCCCTTTAAGTTCAGCATTCTTTCTCCCAAATCCAGCAAACGGATCTCAAGGGGGAATAAGAACCTATAGGAAGAGTGGTAGGGAGAGTAGGAAGTGAGGCATTGGGCTTTACCTACCCAGTCCTACAAAGTGGTTGTTGTTTAAGGATTTTGACTTTTTATTTGTGTGTTGTGTGTCCATGCACATGCACATGTACACGCACGTGCATATACTTTGGTTTTGTTTGTTTTGTAGAGGACACTCTTGCTAAGCCATTTAACTAAGGAGAAAGCAAAAATGGGAAAGATTATGATCATTTGCCATAAAAGGCTTTCTCTCGTTAGGTCCTGGCTGTGTGAACCTGTGTTAGGACCAGAACGAGTTCGTGTTGCATCTTTATTTTCAGCTTACCTCTTTTAATGACATCTATTGCTGCAATAATAACCACCCCCAAGCACTGGGTGCTGGAACTCATTCTCTGAAAGACTTAAGAAACTGCCATATCTCACCTATGAATAAATTACCCATCATGAATGTACTTCAGCCCCAGAATAATGTGATTTGCCCTGACCCCATTAGATTACATCAATGTAACTACACAGATGCTAATTGTAATACTCTGTTATTTGCACACAGAATCAAGGGGCAATGTCCTGCCTTAAGAGTTTAATGGCTCTAAAGCAGCAAGAAACAGACTTCGTTATCCCTCTCTGGCTTTTCAGCAGCTGGTGGTCTCTGTGGGAAAATGCAAATACAGAAGCAGAGTAGCTGAACCTTGGGTATGTTTGCATTTATACCTGCTAATTAAACCAAAGGAAAATCTTATCTTCCCAGCTGAAAACCTTCTACCCTGGGACCTCAGCCCAGGTACAAGTCAAGATTGTGTTGTTCTCCTCACTTAGAACAATGCTGTCCACTGGAAATACAGTGTGAGCCAAAACTGAGACTCAGGTAAGTAATTTTAAATATTCTAGTACTTAAAAAAAGGTAAAATTAGTTTTAACAATATCATTTTAGCCAGCATATCCAAAATATTGTCATTTCTATATGTAATCAATACAAAAAGTTGAGATATTTCACATTCTTTCTTTTTTTTCTAAAAAATGTTTACTTTATTTTTGAGAATGAGAGCATAAGTGGGTGAAGGACAGAGAGTGGACAGAGGATCCAAACCAGGCTCCATGCTGATAATAGCAAGCCTAATGTGGGTCTTGAACTCACGAACCACAGGGTCATGACCTGAGCTGAAGTCAGACACTCTTCAGACAGAGCAACCCAGGTTCCCCCACACTCTGTTTTTCACATTCAATCTTTAAAATCTACACTTATACCTGTAGAGGATAAAAAACACTTTTCCTCTACTTTCTTGTATTCAATACTGAAGGCCTGTGTATTAAACTGACAAATGACAAATTAATAGGTGAAAAGTATACACATTTTATCTAATGTTATTATTTTAATTTGTACATGCATGGAAGGCTTCACACAAAAGAAGTAAGAACAAGAGAGGTATTTAGACCTAGGGGCTTATGTATTACTTTAACAAAGGTTGATCTGTTGTAGAGAAGCACCTAGACATAATAAAAGGAGTTCAGGCTTGTGGGCATGGTCAGTTGTGGGAAGGTGAATATATTGAGGAAACTAACTGAAGGTAAGGGTTGTTTTAGTAAGGTTTGTTTGTGAAAACCCATCTCTCTGTCAACCTTCTGTCTCCAGTGGTTATGGCTCTTTTGTCCTCCAGGTACAAGAGAAGGGAGAAGGGACAACTTCAAAGGGCAAGTTTATGCCAGCTTTGGGCAGATGGGGGGAGCACAGAGCTCTCTGTGTCTACTGTCTCTCAAGTGCAATCGGCTCAAAATAGTCCTTAGGGCAAAGGACTTGCTCAGCTTGCTAACACATTTTGGGGTGGCACTTTCTCAACTCCTTCACAGGACCTCTCGGTTTGGACTCTGCACATTTCAGCTGCTCCGTGGCCACATGATGACGCACAACCACGTGGGAGAGTGCAGATCCAGAGCTTCTTGGTGTTCCTTCCAGAGCAGCTTCTCCAAGTGCAAATGAACCTAAGACTACATTAGGCTAGGAGTATTCAAGTGCTTAGCATATTATTGTTGTTGATCTTGGATGGAATATGTTCAGCTTGCTTCATATAAAAGCCCACATCCAGAGTTACCTGGCTGGCTCAGTCTGTAGAACATGCAACTCTTTATCTTGGGGTTGTGAGTTCAAGCCCCACACTGGGCATAGAGCTTACTTTAAAAAAAAAGTCCGCATCTAAATTTTTATACCCTTCTATGCCCATCTGTACAAAAGACCAAAATCTTATTATATATAGCATTCGTAAATGCCATGCATAACATTATATTTAACTACAGTTTTTATGACATAGCTGTCTCACACTTAGAACATTTTTTGTGTTCTAAAAACACATACATCTGACTTTACCAAATCTGCATAATACCTGTACTCTTAATTTATATTTGTCTTCAAATCACCTTTTTTCTTTAAACTGAGTTTTTGGAGACTTTACTTTCATCCTAGGAAGTCACGGTCCTGAAATCAGGGGTTTGATATGCTAGATATAGATTTTTCCTAATGTTAAAATAAATGCATAACTTAAAAAAATTTCTTTATGCCTCTTCTAAAGACATCATATATGTGATAATAGTACACTGAACATACTTAGAGAAAAAAAAAGGATATAATCACTATTTTTATACAATGTTTTATCCTGGCTCTGCTATCTTGAAGCTTTGTGAACTTGGCAGATTACTTAAGACCTCTAACTAATGGTTATCTAACTAATGGTTGTTTTATCTGTAAAATGAGGATAGCAACAGTATCTACTGCATAGAGATTTTGAGTATTAGATGAGATAATGCATACAAAAGGTTTAACGCAGGGTCTGATTTTCTTGAGTGCCTTGATCAAGAAATGTTTGCTCTGTCTTTATTACAAGTGATTTATAGTATACAAAGCATTTCCCATGTATTAATTTCACAAGAATACACTAAAGAAACCGAAAATCATTATTTCTACTTTATAGATAAGGAAGCCATGCCTGATAACTGATTCAGGGTTAATGAACCAGTATGTAGCAAAGTTGTACTTAAATTCAAGTCTTTGAAGGCACATCCATTCCTTCTTCCACTAAACTACATACGCTATAGTAGGAAATATGTTTGCCTGTTTTTTATCATTGCCACCTACTAAAAAAGGAATTTTCCCACCGGCAAAAAATTGAGTACTGGAAGTTGGAGAGTCATTTCTTTCATGACATCAATAGGCATTTATGAAGCATCTAGACTTGCAAAGCCCTTTTCACCAAGAAGGTATGATTTCCTGTGCTCCCTTAGTTGACCACAAGGCAAGTCTCTCAAATTTATCCTCAGAGAAAACACTCAAACATGCATTACAATGAAGCTATCCCTTCAACTTGGACTGCCTATCACACGGTGAATTCAAGAATCTGAGCAACATTTCAGGCAATGTGGTACTGGTGTTTAAAATACTTCAGTATGTTAGGTTGGAGGAGGAGGGTACAACATTGTTTTGGAATTTAATTTTCAAGTCAAGGTCTAAATGCTTTGTTTTGCTCTATGAAATTAGTTTATTTTAAGTTTATTGATTCATTGAGAGAGAGAGAGAGAGAAGGAGAGGGGCAGAGAGAGAGGGAGAGAGAGAGAATTCCAAGCAGGCTCTGCACTGACGGCCAATGCAGGGCTCAAACTCATGAACTGTAAGACCATGACCTGAGCTGAAATCAAGAGCTAGGTGCTTAGCCAACTGAGCCACCCAGGAGCCCCATCACTATGAAAGTGTTAAGGCACACAGCCTTAGTGTCTTCCACAGAATAAGAGCAGATTCTGCCTTTCAACATTTCTAAGAAAACTTGCAAGGCAAATTTAAGTTGAAAATCATCCTAGAAACTGTCTGCCAGGTATGAGGCAGCTCTAAAAAACTGTGGGGTCCTGTTTATAAGGACTAAAGAACTGTCACTATTGATGCCATATTTTCTTCTGTTTTCTTCTCCAAGAAGAAATTTGGATTACTAACAAACACAACTCACATTTCCAGAAAAGACACACCTATTAAAGCCTAAAACTATAGAATCTGTAGCACAGAATTTAGATTTTAATATAAAACTCTTTTTAAAATGATTGTATATGTGCTGGCCAACTATTCAACAAAAATGCAAAATCTGTTGGGACAGATATATTGAATTAAAAAAAATTCCAGAATGGCTCATTGCAAGCAATTCTATTTCTGTAAAACAACAACTACATCTTAGAAATCTCTTATCTGTATATCTTTATCTATCTACCTAGATGGAAGACAATGAGCAGGTGTTAGTCTTATTTGTGGTATGTTTTTCAAACTATTTAAAAATAACTCTGGGGCACCTGGGTGGCTCAGTCAATTAAGCATCCAACTCTTGTGCTCCGGTCATGATCTCACAGTTTGTGAACCTAAGCCCCACAAGGGGCTCTGCACTGATAGTATGGAGCCTGTGTGAGATTCTCTGCCTTCCTCTCTCTCTACCCCTCCTCCTCTCTCTCTCTTCTCTCTCTCTCTCTCTCTCTCTCTCTCTCTCAAAATAAATAAACTTTATCTGTCCTTCTCTAAGTGACTTCTTCCACTCTGCATAATATCTTCCAGTTCTATCCACATTGCTGCAAATGGCATGGTTTCATCCTTTCTCATTGTCAAGTAGTATTCCATTATATATATAAACCACATCTTCTTTATCCATTCATCAGTTGATGGGCATTTAGGCTCTTTCTATAATTTGGCTATTGTTGAAAGTGCTGCTGTAAACATGGGGGGTGCATGTGCCCCTATGAATCAGCACTCCTGTATCCCTTAGATAAATCCCTAGTAGAGCTATACTTGGGTCATAGGGTCATTCATTTTTAATTTTTTGAGGGAACTCCACACTGTTTTCTAGCATGGCTGCACCAGTTTGCATTCCCATCAACAGTATGTTTTCACTCATATTTGGATCTTGAGAAATGTAACAGAAGACCATGGGGGAAGGAAAGGAAAAAAATAGTTACAAACAAAGAAGGAGGGAGGCAAACCATAAGACACTCTTAAATACAGAGAACAAACTGAGGGAGGGTGGGGGGTGTGGGGGAAAGGGGAAAATGGGTATAGGCATTGAGAAGGGCACTTGTTGGGATGAGCACTGGGTGTTGTATATAAGCAATGTACCACTGGAATCTACCCCAAAAACCAAGAACACACTTTACACACTGTATGTTAGCCACTTTGACAATAAATTATATTTAAAAAATAATAATAAAGCAGGAATTAGAATGATTATTGTTTATAAAATACTGCTTAATACAAAAGGAACTCCAAAGAAATTATAATCACTCTGTAAAATTGGAAGTAGAAAGCACTTAAAACTTCATTATTATAAAATAAAATATGCTTCAATAAAAAAAATAAACTTTAGAAAATAAATAATTAAAATAAAATAAAAATAAAAACAACAACTCAGAAGTACTTTGGCTTTTTAGTGACTTACAGATTGCAGCTCCCACAGGGAAAGTAAGATGAAGGAGAATGCTCAACATTCCATCAAACTCTAGGGTACAGCACATCTTTAGGGGTAAAAAAACAATCTATATAGATCTCATCTTAAGCAAACCTTTGGAGAAACTCAGTAGGCTAGTTGGGAACTATTAACAAGCTTTTCACTAACCAGGAATTCAGATAACCTGAATGACATTCTTCCCATGACCTAGGACTTGAATGTGAGTTTTCAGCCTAGACTTATCAAATGGGAACATTTCTCATCCAGTATAATGAGGATAATGTGTGTCTATTTCACGGGGCCACCTGAGGATGGGGAAGGTACCATGTGTGAAATGTCCAGCTCAAAAACTGGAAGAAAGCAGAGGTACTTAATGAGTAGGAGCTACCTGCAGCCAGGGCCAGGCGAAGTCCCTTCCCCAGGGAGAGGGAAGGAGACATTAACTCCAAATCCCCAAATTTCCTCTTCATTTTAAGTAGTACAAGCAGATTCTGAAACCTCTTGCTGCATCAGCTTCAGACTCTCAAGTGTGACTGGTGAGGCTAGAGTTCCTGTTAGGATCCCGGAAACTGCAAGCAAGAAAAAGAAGAAACCTCTTCAGGAAAAAGAACTTACTCTTAACCATAAAGGTCAAGAATCCTGAGTTTGTTCTGTTCACAGAGAAAATTAAAATTTCGATAACACAGTTCAGAAATGAGCACTAAAAATGGATAATGCAAATCCACTGAGGAGTACGGAATTGTCTTAGAAAGAAGAAAATTTTACATAGTAATAAGAGCTAGACTTAGAAAGGCTAGCTTCGCCAGGTCAACACAGGTAGGAAGTGGTGATACTGGGATTTGAAGTGGGTTCGATTCCACCAGCTTCCTTGTCTTATTACAGTTGTCAAATCCCCAGGTTTGAAATGAATGTTGGAGGCTATGAGTCAGTTTCCTCATCTTGAAGAGTATTTGAATAATAGATCAGGGAATTGTGCTCTGGTTTATCAACTTGTCCATTCAAATATAAACAGTTTGTCAGATTTTGAAAAATAAAAAACACAGGATGCCTTATAAACTTGAATTTTTGATAAATAAATATTTTAAATATAAGTATATGGACACACTTATATTTAAAAAATTGTTATTTTTCTGAAATTGAAAGTTAACAGGTTCCCTGTCTTTTGTCTGGCAACCTAAAATATGATGTCAGCCCAGCATTCCACATACGATCTAAGCAAAAGAAAAGATTCTCAGAAAGTTGAAATGTGTAATTCAAGGTGAAAAGATGACATTTTCGAGTTTTTAAACCATAAAGCATTTGTGAAGCACTTTATACTTGACTAATAACTTCCTTTGAGTTCAGTCCTCCCAGACTGACACTCAAAGAAATTATGCTACTCACTCAGTGTCACACGGCTAGTAAGTTAGAATGTCCTGCATTAAATCTAGATAATTTAAGACTGCTGCTACTCTTACTACCTTGCTAATAACAGTAAGCATAACTACAATTTATTAAGTGCTTACTATATTGTCTGTCAGGTGCTGCGACTGGACTTTATACATCATCTCTTCCTTTATGAGGACAAACTTCTGCACAGAAAAGAATCTCATGGAATATTGTTTACAATCTTCTGTCTCAAAAAATTTATTTCAATTTCCAAAATGATGAGTGACTAAATTGAGGAGTACATTCCAAATAATTTAATACAGAATTTGACAAATTCCTGGGAAGTTATGGAGGACGGGGAATATATACTGGCCACAACTAACTCATCGTCCTTCATTGAACCTGGCAATTTGCAAAGAAAAGGAATTCAAAAAAAATTTTTTTTATTAAATGAATGAGCAAATAAATAAGTAGACGTCTACAGAATATCAATCTAAGATTCTAGAAGAGTTGAGAAGACATCCTTTTTTTCCAGTAAATAATTTAAAACCATCACAGAGCTTTCGAAGAGAAAAAAAATAGATTAAACAGTAAATAGTGTTGATCTGTAGAGCAAGCCTTGCTTCTCTAAGTTTTTCTTGAAAAAAATATTGTTAGAGAAGGAGGAAAATGGAGAAAAGAACAAAAGGTTTTGTTTAATTAGGCAGTATTATGGTTCTTCAATAGACAACTTGCTTCATTCTGCAGCCTACAAAATTCACTGAGAGTGAAAGAACTCACCTACTGCTGTTGTCATGTAATGTTCTGTTGTTGAGAGACTAAGAGTGTCTGATGGAGTATCAAGTACTAGGAAGTGTCTGAACTGAGGGACTATCCACAAAAGTTACAAATAACCTAATGATAGATGGCTTAATGGATACTTTACTTCTCTGGTATAGAAAAGCAGAAGGGAGGAGGGAAGAAATGGAATAGAGGAATAGAGAAGACACTAACAAATATCAGGGGAAGAAAAAGAAATGAATTCAGTAGGGGTCAAGAGGGTGAATTCTAGCTCCAGCTCTACAACCTGCCAGGGATAGAGTTAGATGAAATCCTTTCCATCCTGGGCCTCAGTTTCTTCATCTGTAAAATGAAGGCATGTGGGGGTTCAGATTCTGTCACCCCAAAATATACCACTTTAGCATATGAGTTACTTTGAATTAAAGCTACTTGAGAAACAGCCAGTGCAAGAAGACACCCTGTCACCTTATGTGCCCCTGAATGCAGGAGATAAATCTTCCACGAGAAAAGTACCCTTGCTCTACCAGGAGGATAGAAGACATGTTTATCACCAGAGATGGGAATCTAGGGCCGATGGGAATCTAGATGGGAATCTATGAACAAACCTTGTTACTTTATCGCCATATTTCTACCCCTAGTCCAAACCCCCTGATCTCATAAATTATTAATGAATTTATTGTTTCCTTATTGAGAAGGCAAAAAAAAAAAAAAGCTGCCTGTTTTGGTCACTTCCTTGAGTCTTACATTTTTGGGAGGAGGGGCCCCCATATGCATGTGTGAAATTACATTTCTTTTTCTCCTGTTAATCTGTTTTATGCCAGTTATTAGACCAGCCACAGAATAAAGAAAGAAGGAAGGAAAATGTTTACCTCCCCTATAGGTGTTCGACTTGAATGTTTCACAGAATGTATTCATGGATTCACAGGATATCGCCACATGGTACACAAAAGAAAAAATGCACTTGTGTGGTTAATTAAATTTGGAAAATGCTGGATGAAGCAATGTAAAATGGGTTTCTTTATTTCAGGATTTTCAAGTTCAGATGTGCTTTATTTTCTCATCTTTAAGGGGGTGATGTGCCTACCACATAAAGTTCTGATGACAATTAAGTGAGTCAATTCTAAGAGCTAAATAGATATTAGCTTCTATTATAGTGGCTATCGTCATCATCATTAATCTGGAAAGTGGAGGGGTATAGAATATAGCATCTTCCAAACTTAAGAGCAATAGCCTTGTCTTATTTATTAATTTATTTGTGATTTTCTCATTAGGCTCACATTCCTCATATTACCATCTGAGAAATTGATCCTAAGACCCCTTCTCTTTTGGATATCCTATGACTCCATGGTAAATTAAGCTAAGCTCCTAAATGGAGGCCTCTATGCCCTCAGCAAGAGTGCTAAAGCCCACAATATGCACTAAATGAAATTTACTGAACAAATGATTTTTTTAAGTTGAGGACCCATAAACTCCACCTAGTTCACAAGCCCAGATTCCAGCCCTATGTCCCAGCTACAAGAGCTTTTCAGAGACTTTGGTTTTGATACCTAGAAAGGGAAATAGGAACTTCAGTGTATCTGCAAATGCTTAGCACCAGCCCCCCTCAGGCTAAATTTGCCTATAACCAT
This sequence comes from Paguma larvata, assembly GCA_030068075.1. NCBI lineage: Eukaryota > Metazoa > Chordata > Mammalia > Carnivora > Viverridae > Paguma > Paguma larvata. The sequence continues at coordinate 45,101,146 of CM057826.1, read as the reverse complement.
CTAAGCCATTAGCTGTTTCATTCGTTCACTTAGTTATTTATTCATTCAGAAATGTCTACACAATTTCCACCATGTTCCAAGCACTGTTCCAGCAAAGAGATTACAATGATGAATCATTCATAGAGCAGGCCTTCACAGTAATTACAGTCTCCTTGAGGGGAAAAAATATGTACAGTAATGGTAATATCAGGTGAGTAGTGCTGAGTGCAGGAGCAGTTTAATGCAGTAATAGATTACAGTCAGCTTTGAGGAGCAGCAGTGTCTTCAGGGGAGAAGCATGTGGCATTTAAAGAGGACCTTGGGGGTCCCTGGGGGGCTCAGTCAGTTAGGCGTCCGACCAGCTCAGGTGATGATCTCACATATGAGTTGGAGCTCCACATCAGGCTCTGTGCTGAGAGCTCAGAGCCCGGAGCCTACTTCTGATTCCGTGTCTCCCTCTATCTCTGCCCCTTCCCCACTCACACTCTGTCTCTCTCTCTCTAAAACTAAATGAACCTTAAAAAAATTAAAAATGAATAAATAAATAGGACCTCAAAGGAGATAGGCATGTGGACATTCTGGGCATAAATTCACGGGCAAAGAATTAACACCACATCATATCAACAGCCCAAGTCATAGTGTGGTGCCGGGGTCCTTGTTCCGGCTAATCTAGGGGTCCACGAAGGACAGATGGTCAGGCGAAATGAAGTGAGAGAGCCATGAGAGAGACGGAGTCTGATGATCAAACAGGCAGCCCTGGAAATTCTGGCATCTCTGCTTTGCTGGTCTCAGTGTCTTTATTTTTAAAGGTAGTGAGTGACATTACATCAGTGACAAGGCATTCTTTACAACATACACTGTTGTCACAAGACCTATGTAGTCATCTATAGGTTTATGGTAGCTTTTGTAAGAGTATTTTGTTATTGCCTTTTTATTATAAGGGGGCGTGGGGATGAGAATTACAAAAGGATTTGTGAAATGTTAACATCAGGGAGGTGCTCAATATTTGCTGCTGATCAATGAAGATATGTGTAGCTACTTTAGTTTGTACCTTATCTATAAACAGTGCTTCTAACTTTTGGGTTAGGCTAACCTTTGGGGAAAGTCCCAAGTCTCTTTACAATCTCTCCCATCAGTCTGTTAATTCTGAGAGAAGATTTACAGAGATGTGCCTTGAGGTTTTATGGTGAGCTGAGGGGATGATTAACACAATGCGATACCTGCAGGGAAAATCTAGTTTGGTTCAAGGAGTCTTGGGGCCTAACATCTGCTAATTTCTAGCCAACTCACAACTGCCATTCTGTATGATCAACTTGTGTAACCTATCCTCAAGAGGCAACTGTGAGGTTACTTCTGGCCAGATTACTCTCATTCAGATTCCATCTATCAAGACCAGGTCCCCTTTTCCATATGCCATAAATCCAAAGAGCATTATATCCCGAGGGCCAATGAAAGCAGTTCAAGAAATTCAGGCCTGAAAGATTATTTAGAAGGAGGTAAGATTGGGCGCCAGTTTGGCTGGCGGGAGCTTTGCTTCAACCTTTCCCACGCAGGGAAGGGTCTCAATCTATGAGCCCAAAACGGCTCCCAACATCTCCCCCCTTTCTATTTTTTAAATGCAAAGTATGCAATGGGCACATGCTAAGTGGTACAGGGTGAAGGAGCAAGTACAAAGTGTCAGTTACAGTTGAAAGGTCACACGAAAAACAAAATTTTCTTAAAACATTATCTAGCCTCTATTTCCACCACAGTCCTGACCTGAAATCCACAGCAGTAATCACATTCCTGAGGGTCTGGTGTCAGTCTAAATAGATACTCTATTGATTTCTTAGAGATTTTATTTCCATGATTCTCAACATTATTTTTACTATCTATAAAGTATGGCAGCATATGCTGGTTTAGTAGGGGAAGAAGCTCTGGAGCCACTCCTATTTTTCTATGGCCCGTCTTCTTCAGGAGGATATTAGGATAAATCACAAATCAACACAGAGGCCCAGTGACCCTATAACCAGGTGGCGTGGTGACTCTTACTGTGACCGTGCCTGTCTTAGGTCGCCCCTCCCGTGAGGAGTCTTACCCGTCATTGGCTAACCAGCCCTCCTTCAGAGTCAGACCAGCCATTATTATGTTCTTGTCGTATTACAACCTGGCATTTGCTTCAAGGTACCCCCATCCACCGATGAGGGCTCCGGTCTAGGGCACTATCTTATGGGCCTGAGTCTTCTCCTTAGGTAGTGTTACCAGGGCCAGTATCTTCTGGTCTCCAACATCTCCCCTTTTTTGCAATTTAAGAGCAAAAGTATGAAATTCTGTTGAAATAGATTTTAAGCTGCAACTTAAAATTCTAAAGATAACAGGAAGTAGTAGAAGAATAACAATATTAGAATGGAAACTCCAATACTGATCATTATGGAAACAAAAGAGTGATGAACAAAGTTAGAAAGATTATTATCCAGACCTGCAGTATGTGTTCTATACTTTATCCCAGGAATGTTCAGTCTTATTAAAATGCAAAGGAGTAACAAAACCACTTTTAGGTCACATGAGAGTACCACTGATCTCCTGGATGACTTGTAAACCATAATTATTATACCAAGGGAGAGTTTGTGTAACAGGAAGCATTATATAAGGGGGTTGCTTAACAATTATTATGGATTTTACATTAATATGTAAGGATATACTGTTAGTCAAATGCAAGCAAAACAGGTAACAGAATAACTTCCATTTGTAGTCAGGTCTATATTAAGTATACCCTGTGCAGCGGTGGAGATAAGAATTTCATAAAGTGCCTGTACACAAGCTTGAACATTATAAGAAGTAAGTTTTGTTGGTCGGGTCAAAGTGACCGGGGGAGCAGCAGCATCTAGGTCCTGGTGGGGGTGGTGCTAGTGTCCTGCGGGCTTGGGCTGTCCTTGTCAGGCGGTGGCTCAGTGGCTGGTAGCGGGGCAGAGGAAGGTGAGTCTTGTTTGGTGGTAGAGCATGGAGGATTTCGCATAGGACTGGACTAGGTGCTCCGGAATCCACAGGAGGGAGTCTGCGTGCTGTGGAAATACACAAGCATACCCTCGCCCCCAGGTTAACACTACGTCTGGCCCCTTCCATTGGCCAGAAAGAAGATCTTTCCATTTAACCAGTGCTTTCATTTAACCAGTGCTTTAGGGCTTTTCCAGTAGGATTCCGATGTTGGAACATGTTAGAATGTCCCGCTGCACCAACATTTAAGTTATTAATCACAAACAAAGCATGGTTAAGAATATGATGAGGGGAATTATACTTAAGTTCTCTCTCCTGTAATTTTTTTATCTGAATTTTTAAGGTTTGATGGGCTCTTTCCACAATGCCTTGGCCTTGGGGATTATACAGAATGCCGGTGGTATGAGCGATCTGAAAAGTCTGCATCAGATTTTTAAAGACCAGTATAGGCGGACTAGGAAGCGGATCAGCCTTAGCCAACTTAGGAAAAATAACAGATGTTTTTTGAGGAACTGTAAAAGAGGATAGTTTGAGAGATGAGAAAGAATCTCACCACCAAACCCTTTTTGGGCTTCCTGCCAATCTTCACTACTTTGTAATAGACATTCCAATTGATCTTTGTTATAGGGAATAATAACATTTGTCACGTCACGTCCGAATAATTCTTTACTACGTTTGCGCCCCTTTTTTAGTAAAGTAGCCAGTAGTGCTGGATAGGATATAACTATTTTTCTGGGTGTAGAGGGCAGATGTAACCATTCTAAAGGTGCCTCATGTTAAGCCTCATTAAAAGCCTGCAAAACTGAACCGGTTTTAAAACTTGATCCATAAACTTTTTGACATAGGGTGGGGCTATTTTTCATGCCCTGAGGTAGAACTTTCCATTGATACCTCTAAGAAGGCTGCTTAAGGTTCTCAGAAGGCAGGCTAAAGGCAAATCTGGGGTGATCTTCCTGATCTAGGGGAATAGTGATAAAACAATCTTGTAAGTCTATTACAACAATTTGAAAATTGTTTAGAACAGCCACAGGAGAGGGGAGGCTGTCATCAAGGATATTGCCACCATTTTCCCAGCCTTTGGCTCAAAGGAGGAGGAATTTTAATCCTAACTCTGTGTACTTTCAAAATCCATGTCTTTAACCTTAGTCCATCCTGACCACACATAAAATTCCTTTTTTAAAGATTTTTCCTTCATGAACCTTCTACAACTTGTCTTTGACATTTAGATTTTGTCCAAAGCCATTTCTCTCCAAATAACCACTCTAATTTAGGACAAAATTACTTTCTTTTACCTTCAGCAAAAGTATATTTCTATTTCTTATGTCTTTCTTTCATATCTCCTACTTTTTTACATAGAGAGTTGTTTTCCATATTTCCATCAGTCTTAAGTACACTTCGCAGAACTTTAACTGCTAGAGACCTTAGTCTCCAGTGAAAGCTAAGTAGTAACCAATTGTGAACTCTATGTTATATCAGGATTTGTTAGATGACAAACTTATGAATCCATTAAGCACAAAGCATGTTTTTCAACAGTTCCAAATATCCTTAGTTTTTTGCAACAAGTCCAAAGCACAAACCTATGTTTAGTAATTAGTGCTTCAACTTCTTATCTCGTTAGATAGCCAATGAATTCAATCTTAAATTCCAATGCAAGCCAAACTTTTAACACTTTAGGTTACCAAGGACTTTGAAAGCTGTCTTAACATTTACCCATGAAACTACGAGGCAGACAAAGTTAACCATTATTTTCAGTCTTTCTTTTGCTAACAAATTGGAATAGAGATAACATGAGCTTGTTTGACCTTCAGTAAATCTTAGTAGAATAAAGTTTTATATATGATGCTGATAACTTTAAAGACAGATCCATCAAACTTAAATTCATTTAAACACCAAATATGTTTCATTTACTATTTTAATCCTGGGAAGTTTGTTAAAACCTCAGGAAGTTATTATAAAGCACATCCTAAATAGGATTACAGATCATTAAATCTTAAAACTCAATTTATTTGACCAAGGCGGCAATAAAAGACCCTAAAGGCCAATGTATAGCATCATATAGCTGTTAGCAAAACCTAGCTCCTTTAACATTGAGATGTTTTTACTGAGCAATTAAAGACCTGATAACTAAAGCTTTGGTTTTGCCATAGAAAAGAGAGAAAAAACCTTTCTTTACATCATGTTCTGAATGGAGAGAAAAGCAGAATTTCAACCTTATACCAGTGTACTTTTGAAATCCCATTCATTTCAACCTTAGTAGAATAAAATTTTATGATTTAAAAGACAAATCTATCTTAATATCTTATCTATGTTCCCTTAAAAGTTTACCATTGTTAATTTTCTCTCGTGGAATCAGTGAGAATATTTAAAGTTTAAAGAGGCATTTTTTGCCTTATGACAGTGTGGAGAGGAGGGGGAAGGGAGGACAGAATGGGCACAGTAGCCGAGAGGCTTGAAAACAGACTAAAGCTCAGAGGGCAGAAAAAAAAATTTTCACATGGTCCTAAAGTACGTAAGCTCAGATAGATGAGCAGATCACCGAATTTTATTTTCTTTTGTTTTGAATTCTTTGTTTTGTTTTGTTTTGTTTTGTTTTCCACTAGTGGAATTAGGCAGTCTATGTCGAGCCAGAGAGGACAGGGAAGTTCCCCCAAACAAAAGGAGTTTCAGCAGCTGCTTGGGAATATTCCTTAAAATCTCTATCCTGAGGTAGACAAGCCAGAGTCAATGAACTCCAATCATCATAGTTATTAATCCAGGGAATGAATGAGAAGCCCTCACATATAGTAGAGTAACCAGAGCATAGAAGCAGAAATAGTGAGAGAAAGAGAGAGAGTTTTTTATATTAGAAATAGGAAAAGTCCAGTTGGTGGCAGCTTTAGGACTTTTAACCAACTCAGTTTCCTCCTCATCCCCGTCCATGTCTTTGCCTTAATAGGAACCGGAGGGGCTGTAGCTCCAGAAATTTCATCTATATCTGAATCTAAAGCTTCCTTTATGACAGCCCACAATGATAAAATGTCAATAAGGCCCTTCTGAGATCTGTTGGTGACATAAAACTGCTTAATTTCATTCCCTACTTTACTCCATGTTTTTTTATTGAGTGTGCCTTCCTCGGGAAACCAAGAGCACTGCTCTTGAACAAAATGTAGAAAGCGTGCTACCTGTTGTTTTGAAACTTTAGTCCCCTTGGTAATGTGACCATTACTCCTCATTCATAAGGAGATTATGAATAATGTCAATAAAGAGTCTCTTTTCTTTAGACTCGCTATGGCCCATGCTTCTCAAAAGTTTAAGTTCTGACTTCTATACTGAATCCTTTCTTTAGACTCATTATGGCCCATGCTTCTCAAAAGTTTAAGTTCTGACTTCTATACTGAATCCTTTCTTTAGACTCAGTATGGCCTTATTGCTTCTCAATTCTATACTGAGTCCTCTTTTCTTTAGACTCAGTAAAGTTCTTTAAAAAGTTTCCATCAACTAGCCCTACCTATCTTATGCAGGGGCGTCCCAGACACCCTACAATGGACTCCTAACCTTTCTGAATTCTCAGAAGCCTCTACGAAAATGAAGTATTACCTTTGGGTCCCTGTTATATATGTTCAGGAATTTTCCAAAGGAGAGAAAGGTGTCGGCGACTCAGGAGAACTGCATGGTTTCTGGAACCAGGCAAATGATTGCTTAACTTCTCATTCTATACTGAGTCCTCTTTCTTTAGACTCAGTATGGCACATAGCATCTCAAAAGGCTTAAGTTCTGAGACTACCCACCACACTCACCTTGCCTGTCTCTACAAGGGGAGACTTTAGGTGGGGTCCTAACTGTCCCGACTATCTTAGAGGGAGTTTAGGGGAAAAAAGGATTACCTTCATGCAAGCCCCATGTTGGGCACCACCTGCCGGGGTCCTCGTTTCGGAGAATCTAGGTGTCCACGAAGGATGGACGGTCAGGTGAAAGGAAGTGAGAAAGCCACGAGAGAGATGAAGTCTGATGACTAAGCAGGCAGCCCTGGCAATTTGGCATCTCTGCCTTGCCGGTCTCAGTGTCTTTATTTAAAAGTAGTGAGTTACATTACAGCAATGAGTGACAGCCCATCAGTAAGCATAGTTTGAACAATAATGTGTTATATCAGTAAAGCAGAGATTTCCTCAATCTTGCAGGTTTTTTTTAAGTTAGTTAGCACATAAATTTAAGGCAGGGGGAGAGGTCAGGAAGTTACCTAGGCCTGCCTATGTTGATTATCTATAAACAGGCCAGGAGTCATTGCCTATTCTTCCAATTACAATGGGGGAAGTACAACCCGTCTGGCAAGGACAGAATTCCCAATGCTTGTCCTTTGCCCGTGAATGAGTGAATTTACATAATAGGAGCCTAACATTTACACAAATCACACCAATATTCAGCCAGCTCATAACTGCTATCTTTCTGTGCAACCCATCCCCAAGATGCAACTTTAAGTTGGTCAGGCTACTCTCATTCAGATGTAATCCATCAAAGCATCCTGCTCCAGGTCCTTCCTTTTTATCTAAATGCGGCAAAACAAAAGAGCATTACATTCCTTAGGCCCAAGGAGAGTAGCTCAAGAAATCCAGGCCTGAAAAATCGCTTAGAAGGAGGTAAGATTAGGCGCCAGTTTGGCTGGCGAGCTTTTGCTTCAACCTTTTCCACACAGGGAGGGGTCTCAACCTGTGAGCCCAAAATGGCTCCCAAAAGTGTGGGGAACATCAGGTGGCACAGACTCACAGGGTATGAAGCCCTGGAATGACACCCCAGGTCTGCCACATGCAAGTCACTTTCTTAAGCAACTAACCTCTCCTGTTTTCCTTATTATTTCCCAAATGTAAATTTTAAAACAAGTAAGAGTTAAACTTTATTTAGCCCTTGCAAAGTGCCAGGTAATTTTAAGCCCTTTGTATGTATCGGCTCACTTAACCTGTACAACAAATACATTTCTCAGGTGAAGTAATGTGACCAAATCAAAGAGTAATGAGAATCAAAGCCCAGACTTTTTCCCAATTCTTTCTGATTACAGACCCAGACCAAACCACAGTCACTGTTATGATGATCTCTCTTGCACGGTGAAGAAACTGAAGCCCAGCGAAGTTAAGAAACTTAAAGGCTTAAGGTCACACAGCTAGTAAATGGTAGAGCTGAGGCTCAGAAGCAGGTTCTTCTAACAAGTGCACCATCAGTACATATGCTTCAAATAACTAGTGTGTGCTAGGCACTGTTTTAATCATTTACATAGATTAACTCATATAGGCCTTTCAATGGCACACTGAAGTTAGTATGGATGAGAGTAGGGGAAGTATAGGGCTGTGAGGTAAGTCACCCACAGACTCACAACTAGGAGCTGGTGTACCCAAGACTTGGACTCCAGCCAGCAGGCTTCCCAGTCTGAGTTCTTACAATGACATCATACTCCCTCTTTTAAACTTTTTTTAATGTTTATTTCTTTTTGAGAGAAAGAAAGAGAGGGAAACAGAGAATGCCAAGCAGGCTCCATACTGTCAGTGCAGAGCCCAACAGAGGGCTCAAACCCACAAAACATGAGATCATGGTGTGAGCCGAAATCAAGTGTTGAGAGCTCAAAAAACTGAATCACCCAGGTGCCAGCTCCCTCTTCTAAAAAAAAATTAAAAGAGGAAGAATGGGACAGAAGACATTGAACATTCAGAACCCCTGCTTCCCTTAGAAGACACTTGAAATCATCTAAAATTTGAGGGTAATATGTCTAAAAGATAAAGTGCTCCCCTGGGAATTACTCCTTTCCTGATTTGAATCATTCTTATTTTTATTACAGGAACTGTGTAGGAGTCAGAGAAAGATTTCATCAAATGAACCACGTGGCACTTTCTGTATGTTCAAATTGACTTTGTCCATATGCACCCTTATGGAAGACACTTGAAATCTTTAAAATTGGAGCACGTATACAGCACGTGATTGTATGTGTGCACACCACACTAAAAGGAAAAACAAATGGAGGGAGCTATTTAAAGTAAGATAGCCAAGTGAAAAGATACACTTTAAAATTAGAAGAGATTAGGGTCCCCAAAGCTTAAATGAAAGGAGTCTTATGGAGCCTTTTTATTTCTACCATTTCATGTTCTGTAAACTTCTTTTTAATAGTAGCTATCATCTCAAATGTGGTGGGCATTTTCATAAGCTAGAAATGATCATTAGCTCTTAGAATTAAAAGACACCAATAATTGACTGATAATCTGTCTCAGTTAAGCTATTTCCTGCCGCTCTCTTTCCCTTGTTTTTATTCAGAGTGTGAAAAAATGCCTAGCAGGTGGACTTTCTGTTGAAAACTGAAGGAAAGATGTATTTTGGCTAATTGCTTTGTGCAGGAGTTGGTTAGGAAATAAGAGCTTGCATTAAAGGCAAGATAAGTGTGCAATTAATGACAACTGGGTAGGAATTAAAGAGCAGGAAAATATTACAGCAAGTCTACGTTAATAGCATGAAAATAAAACCTCTCCACTTGAGAGGCAATCTCCTCTGCTTCCTTGTTTTATATCTTGAGTCTTTTTCAATTAGCTGCAGGTCATGGAAAAACAAATAACAAATCTATCATCCATCTTTTACTTCCATTTGAAACTGCAGTATGAGATTGTTGTGGGTAGAAGTAAAATCAGTCATTTTAAAAGTTTAGTGTGTATATAAATGCACATAAAATATTAATTATGATATGTCTTATAATATGCTAATACTAACAATTCCCAAGAACTACTCTGTGCCAGGCACTGTGCTGGTGTCATGAGGATTAACTCACTCAGTCCTGACAATGTAGGTGGAGATAACCAATGAGGAAACCAATGCTCAAAGAAGTTAAATAATTTATTAAAGGTCATACAGATTATTGGTGAAGAAGGCTTCCAACTCATGGCCATGTGACAAAAAACCCATACTCTTCATGGCCACTCTGTATGCCAGTTTTACCTGTTGTTACTTCTCCAGTCTTAAGCAATTTACTTGAAACGGCAGAGAAGCCTGTTAATGGCTATCTTATTATCTGATCGTTGTATAAAATTGTTTTCCTCAGGCTGGAACCTGGGGAACACAGGGAGGCACCTTGGTCTCTGAAGCCAGAGGATATTAAATGATGTCTGTTACTAGAATGTTAAAGCTAGTCAGCTGGTAATTAAAAAACAATGTGGTTGGACCTAGATTGTATTCTGCTAAGTGAAATAAATCAATCAGAAAAAGACAAATATCATATGATTTTACTCATATGTGGAATTTAAGAAATAAAACAGATGAATATAAGGGAAAGGAAGGAAAAATAAGATTAAAACAAGAAGGCAAACCATAAGAAATTCTTAAATACAGAGAACAAACTGAGGATTGCTGGAAGAGTGTTGGGTGGAGAAATTGCTAAATGGGGGATGGGCATTAAGTAGAGCACTTGTTGGGATGAACACTTGGTGTTACATATAAGCGATGAATCACTGGGTTCCACTGAAACTAATAATACACCTATATTAACTTACCTGAATAATTTTAATACATTATTTTTACATTAAAACACATACTATAGAGAATTCATGTGAATTTTTAAGGTAAAACATGATGAACATGAAAAAGAAATGTTGGGTTCAGCTGTATCTTCCAGAAGGGCTGAGCCCATACCCAAGTCTTCATTCATTTTTCTAAAGTCATCACCACACCTTAGCCTGTCCACCTCCCCCCTTCTTCTGGTGAAGCACCATGATCATTCTATAGGGGACCACGTTCATATACACTTTCACTCTCAGTGACTCAGTGGTGGACCCCATTCCTGGCTCTAATGGAAGACCATGATCCAGGAGTGACCAAGGGGACCCAATTATAGGTAACTGGGAAAGAGAAATTCTTTTGTATTGACTTCAAACTGGGAAGATGACTGCCTAGAGCTGCTCTGAGCCATCTGGCCTCTATGTGAGCAGAGCTTGCCTGAGAATGACGCCAGCATAGAGCAAATCGGGGCCAAGAGATGGAGCAAGACCAAGTCCTGCCGAAATCGTTTGAGCTCTGGCCATGCTTGAGGCAAAATCCTGAACTCATTCATTATGTGAGCCAGTAAATTCTCTTTTTGTATACATGTATTGGTGCTCTCACTTGCAATGGAAAGTATCCTAGTACAATGCCCATCAATCTCTTTGATCATTACAGAACCTCAGAAGTCAAGCTTTTGGCCACAAGATGGAAGAAAAAAATCCACGGCCTCTGGTGGTGTTTCCACAATATAGTTCATCTGTATATGATGGGAGACGAAGGACTAGAACCTCAGAAAAAGGAAAGACTCATGGAAATAAATAGCCACGACCCTCTACCTATGCAAGTACATAAATCAAGCAATGAAATAAAAATGATCTATTGAGAAAATGGGCAGGATTCCCAGAATAAATAATTCTTTCTGTTCCCATCATAATGTGACGGTGGATATGCTTCAGTAGGAATGACCTATGTGATGAGACAGAGAAAAGAATAAATGTAACTTAGCCAACACTCTAAGAAAACCATTTCCCATGTTAGTAAAAAGAGAAAGGTAATTAGAAACAATGTGCATATATATATTTATACATTCCTGCTGTATTTCCCAAAACCTGGGTCTAAAATTGGTTATAATTTTATTTGTTGGGCCTCCTAACTTTGAAATACTTTTTATACTTTAATACACTTTAGCTCTACAAAAACAGAGTGGTGTCCAACTAAGACCAATGTCGAAGAAAGCCAAGAGCTCTCAGCTCTGTTCATTATTACCATGTGGTCTTGGGAACCTCCTTGATCATGAAGGTATTCCCAAGTTTGGCCCCAGTGTAATGAACTCAACTTACTTTCCTATAGTCAACACACCTCATCTCCTCAGCCAGACAAGTCTCCCTGTGTTCATGCCACTGGATGCTGCCATACCGGCTGTTCTATGTGCACCTGTCCCAATACTGCCTCCCTTTCAGCATCTATTTCAAGTCTTACCTATACTACAAAGTCCTCCTTATTGTCACAGTTTACACTTATCTCTTCCAAATTTTCAGAACATAGAATATCAATGAGGATGTTTAAAATGTCATCTAGTCTAATCTCACCCTCTTCCCACCAATTTGTGGCTTATGTATTTGGCCAGTGCAAACTCAGATGCCTGCAGGGACCCTGAGAAGTGTAGGGTGTAAGATGATGGGGTAAAGGTGTGTAACTGAAAGTAACACTTGCCTGGTTACCATAATTTCTAAAATATCCCACCTACCTAATAGCCAAACCAAACATAACTGTAACTATGTCAGACCAGTGGATCAGCACTATAGACCCTGCCTTTCATCACCTCAGCCATGACACGACTGATCATGAACGCTAACCAAACATTATAGTTGTAGGAAACATTGTATTTCCTGCTCTGTATCATTTCAGCTCTACTGAATATCCTTCTTTAGGAATCAATTAGTACCTGGAGTCTTTGCTACACTAGGAAGCATTCAACTATCTCAAACCTCTGCTATTTTCCCACAATCATGTCAAAGGCATTATTAGTGTTACTCCCCAAATGCAAGCCCCTAGAGATCAGGACACAAGCTGTTATGTGGCACACAAGTTGGGTTAGAGATTGATTTTTTCACTTGACTCATGCACTCTGTACCCCTGACCATGAGAACATCTTGTTGGAAGAGAATTTCTTTGGAAGCCTATTTTAGAAAATGACAAAGTGGTGAAGCAATTAAATCCAAAATGCTCACTCACAGGATGTGGGAGAGGATCTCTCATTTCACCCAGAAATTTTGATTGTGGGATGAGTTTTTTTGTTTTGGTGTGTCTGCAAAGTAAAAAATCCTCAAGCATTCATCACCCAGCAATTACATACAAATGTTGCAATTAAGTTTTCTTTTTTCCCAAGCTGATAAGTGTCAGGAGAAAAAAACCACATTAAATCCACTTAGGCAAGGCAGGTTTAAAAAAAACAAAACTTTAATGGACCAAAATTATGTCAACAATTCTCAGCTCCTGTTTGAAAGACATCATGATTATTCGACTGGTTTTCTGATCATTGAATGTATTGGGTTTTCTCACCTATGCTAGACTCCAGGTCAGGTCCTGCTGCCTCATGAGTAAAACTCATTTAGATCAAGGCAGCCAACCAGCACTGAGAATGTAGAAGTTAGAAGTCTTCAACATCCTTGGCAAGTGACCAATGAATACATGGTACTTGCTCTCTGTTACTGAAAGTGGAATGAAGAAATTTTAGGGCTTCACAAACTCCTTGCAGGAGAAACACCTGGACTCATGCCTGGCCACTGATACTTCACTACTCATCTGCAAATAAGAGTTGAATTACCATACAATTTCCTAACTTGATTAGGTTTTATATTTGGTAGTTTTGCAAAAGGAAGGAAAACAGAGGTAGGAAATATAGAAATTGATAATCAAATGACATTTGTTTATGCCATTTGTTTATGTGCAGTATAAATGAGACTTGCCACTATTTTGTCAAAGTGGTATATACATGTGTTTTAGTGAGTTTACTCAATAAAAAAAATAACATTTTTTTAGAATATCTTATCTCTTGTGCATGAGTCCATTAACATCAAAAAAATAAGGTTGGACATTCTGGGGGAAAATAGTGACATATTTAGACTATTGATAATGAAAATAATATTTATGGAGCACTTACCACATTCAAAGAACTTTACATGTAATTTTGCAATTAATCCTAGCAATCAGTTGAAATAACTAATATTATCTCCCATTTTACAGATGAGAAAACAGAGGCACAGACTGATGAAGTATGTTACCCACAAGGATATAATTACTGAGTAGTGAAATTGAGGAGCACCTGAGTGGCTCAGTTGGTTAAGTGTCCAACTATTGATTTTGGGTCAGGTTATAATCTCACGGTCATAAGACCAATCCCCACATTGGGCTCTGCACTGAGCATGGAGCCTGCTTGGGGTTCTCCCCCTCTCTCTCTGCTGCCCTCTGCCCCTTTCCCCTGCTCTCTCTCTCTCTCTCTCTCAAAATAAATAAATAATAAATAAATAAATAAATAAATAAACAAACAAACAAATAAAATAAAATAAAAAGTAGTAGAACTGAGATATGAACTTAGGAAACCTAAATTCAGAGAATATAAACATTTCATATATATGCATATATTTTTTAATTTCATCTTTATTGCATCAGCTAGTGCCCTAATGACCTACTTTTATGAGACAATTGTGTTCCTAAAGTAGCAATCACTTTAAATTCACAAATCACCATCACCCAGTCTGTCTTCCAGGGGCCACAATTGTTCTGTCAGATATCACTCATTAACAGAGCAATTAGGTCCAATATGTTTTGGAAACTTGGACATAGCCCAAACATACTGCTCTACTGCAGGACCACCCAGAGCCTTTAATGTGCCAATGTGCACTGCATTTAAAATAAAATGCAAACTCCTCAGCATTGCCTACTAGACCCATCATGATCTGGTTTCTACAGACCTTCCTAAAGCTGAGCCACTGAACTCATCTCCACCCTCTTACACGCCAACCACATTCTCCCACCTCCACTTCTCCCACCAGCCAATCTCTCTGCTGCCTCAGAGTCTTTCTTTGCACTTGCTGCTCCTCATACTCTTCCAGCTCCTTACATAGTTCTTTCTTCCTCCCACCACTCATGTCTCAGCTGAAATATGGGCTCTTTCAGACAGCCTTTCCCACAACCCCGTTTGAAACCCAGATGGCCATCTCAGTTGTCTTTATCCTATTACCTCTTTTATTTTCTTCATACACCTTGTTCATTTACCTACTTACTTGATTATCAGCCCTTTTGTGAATAAAAAGGTCCTGGAGGACATGAGGACACAAGGCCCAGAAGGACAAGGACAGTATCTTTTTCAGTGCTGGATCCTTATTAGTTAGCACAATCCCTGATGCATATGCTGCCCAGTAAATGTTTGTCAAATGAGTGAATGGATATCCAAGAAGCGGACCCAATTAATTCTATTTCCTAAACAAATCTGACACCTCACCTTTTTATTATCTATTATGTCTCGCAGAAAGCTTGCACACCACTGAACAGTTTGTGAAAAGCAAAATTAAACCAAATGAAGTTTCACTATTATTTAAAATAAAGGAAGATTTAAATTATCCTATCTCTTGGTCTACCTTAAAAGAGCTATGCTTTAAATTAATATTGTGGGGTATTTCTAATGAAATGTTTAAATGCATCTAATTAGTATAATTATGTTCCATTAGATTAATTTAAATATGTCTAGCACTTTTTATGGTTTAAAGAATACAGGGTTTTCAATCCTCAAAAACACACCTAGGCCAAATGGTAGCTCTAGAAGTGATGCAGGTTTTAAATATAAGTAGACTTACTGAAATTCCTGAATCCTCTTGTATGGTCTCCAAGAATGATACACTCAAATGCATACTGTGGATTGAATAATTATGTCTCCCCATCCAAAAAGACAGTAAAGTCCTAACTCCTAATACTCGTGAAAGTGATATTTTTTGGAACCAGAATCTTTGCAGATAATCGAGTTAAGATGAGGTTATTAGGGTGAACCCTGATCAAGTAAGACTGTGTCCTTTTAAAAAGGGAGTATTTGGATACACGGACAGACATGTACAGACAGAAGATGATGTAAAGACACAGGAAGAAGATCACCTACAATTCAAGGAATAACTGAGCTACCAGAAACCAGGAGGGAAGCCTGGAACAGATCATCCCTTATATCTCTTAGAAGGAAATAGCTCCGCCAAAACCTTGAACTTGGATTTCTAGCCTCCAGAAATATGACAGGATAAATTTATGTCTTTGAAACCACCCACTTAGTGGGTCTTTGTTACAGCAACCATAAGCAACTAACATAATACATTAGAACTAATTATAATAGATTAGGAGATTAATTACAGAAAATACCTGTTAAGGAAAAGGTGGATGGTGTAAGAGGTGGCTGGGAGAGCCATCAGAGTGCCATGAAGTTCTGTCCCTTAAGAACCAGAGAAGGATGGAAAAAAGGAAGGAAGGTAATTTGGCTGAGTAAAAGAGCCCTAGACTGCATTTCAATTCCAAGAAAGTTAAACAAAGCTGATGTGGAGTCCTTGAACAAAAGTTGCTCATCAGATAAATCCCATGTCTCCCAGAAATGGGCCTGCCTGAGTGTCTTTGCCATGCCCAGTAATTAGCTAGGAGCAGTCCATGGGAAGTATGGCTTTAGCACCAGTCAGCAATATGTTTTAAAGCGTGGCAACTGGGACAGTCAGAGATCTGAGTGACACCACTGCTTCCATGCTAGCCTTGCTATTATCATGGAGAAGTTAAGCTGGAAAGATTTGGGAATCCAACTATGAAAGTAACCAGTTATATAGTGGTTAGGAGCTTGGCATTCCAATTAGAAGACTAGACCTGTGTGTTAGTTCTGCACTGCTACTTACCAGCTCTGTGGTCTCAGACAGCTAATTAATCTCTGGACTTCCATTTCCTCTTCTGTAAAATGAGGAATAATAATATCTAACTCAAGGGACATTGTGAGTTTTAAATCAGATAATAGGAGTGCTCATCAGTTTCTGGCACACTATTAGCAACAAATAACATGCAATGCATGGTCTTTAACTGTTATTATCATACATATTATCAATGCAGAAAATATGGTTGAGGTTTAGTTTGTGTCTTTGTTGTGTCTTTGCCCACCCCACATTGCTTAGCTTTTAAAAAAAATAATGGAATTAGTCTTTCCTGTGGAGAACCCAAGTATTGATCAGTCCCTCAGCACTTTCCCATATCTGGGATAATTGCAAATCCTAGAGAAAACCAATTAATGGGTTTCATTCCTCCGCCACCAGACGGCATGTTAATGTGTCCCTAAATGGGTCCAGTTGTGGTCATTCCCTTCACCTACATTCCCAGGGAAGAGACTATTTCTACAAGGATTGTAAGGATATTACAAAAGGATATTACTGTGGGATATTAAGTCCTAAATGTCTCTGCATCAGCTGGGTTCTTCTTGGCCCCACCACATCTATTTGTGGCATCCTCTCCCTTCTTCACTATCTTCTAGCCACATAGGCTTTCTCTCAGTTCCTGAGATGCCATAATACCTACCCCAATCAAGGCCTTTGTCCAGAATGCTCGCTCCTCTTCCCCTGAACACTTCTGCACTTGGTTAGCTCATCCTCCAAAACTTGGCTTAAATATCCTTTCTTAGAGAGGATCTATACTTTCCCTGAGGTCTCTAAAGCATCGCCAACATGTCCAAACTCTAACCATGATCATCTCCCAAACCTGGCTCCTTAACTCTGTAGAGTTATCCAAGCGAGAATCACCATGCTTGACCTGAAAGTGATGATCATGCCTACCTTGTAGATGTAATTATTTGAGAGCATAAGAGGCAAAATCCTGGCTCCAGTTGTTACTGGACTTGCTGGTTAAGTGAGTCAGCAATCTGTTTTTCTTCTAAGCTAGTCTGACCAGGGTTTTATTTCTAAAGCAAAAAGAGTCCAAGCTAATAAACTTATCATTATCATCATCATTATCTTCATCACCATCATTTTTGTTATTGGGGCTCCTGGGTGGCTCAGTACACTAAGCATCCAACTTTGGTTCAGGTCATGATCTCACGGTTCCCCAGTTTGAGCCCCATATCAGGCTCTGTGCTGACAGCTCACAGCCTGGAGCCTGCTTTGGATTCTGTGTCTCCCTCTCTCTGCCCTTCCCCCACTCATGCTCTGTTTCTCTCTCTCTCTCACTCTCTCAATCAAAAACAAATAAACATTTAAAAAAATTTTAATTAAAAAAATAAAAAACATTATTTGTTGTTATTGCACATACATGGAAAAAGAGCAAACCCACCTCTCTAGGAGATGTAAATGTAAATTCACTGACAAACAATGGGGTAGGTTTGAGAACAATCAGAGCTTCATCTAGATAAATGGGTTTAGGAACTAGAACATCAGAGGTGAGCTTTCTCACTCAGGTTTCAACTGCCCTTAACCTTCAGCAATGCTCATTTTTCACATTCACCAAAACCATTTCACTAAACTTTGAGTACTCCATTCATCCATCCACCCAGGTGTCACTGGAAGTGATTTAGAAAGATTACAAATCTCTGCGCCTTTCCATTGTCCTTAGAGTATAGACAAAATCGAGCCTGAGATCCCAGGGCAGCATGAACTGGGAACACTATGACCTTAAGTCTCATTTCTGTTGGGGGATGAATATGGTGTAGGGAAGGCTGGTGGAAATCATGACCCAGGCTAAGCCTATAAGCACATTCAATGACACCAGCCACGGTGACTGACACACTGATGGGCATGTAAATTTAGTTTGACCAGTCGGCTTGAGAATCACAGAATATTTGCTGAGAATGCTGAGGCAAAGACTCTCTTTTCTGCTGGGGATAAAAGATTATGTGTGAAAACTCAGGAACATATTAGAACCATCCTGGGACCCCAAAGTAAATCAGCCATAGGATAAAGTTGAATCTGGGGAAAGAAGAGTAGAAATGGAGCAAAATATACAAGGCCTTCTGCCACATTGTTGAGTTACTAGATTGAACTTCACCTGGGGCCAGATGCTCCTGGACTTTTTGGTTACTGGAATCAATAAATTTCCTTTATGGTTTAAGCCTGCATCATAGGGTTTTCTATAACTTGCAACTAAGGCATCCTAATAGATTTATTTTTATATATGTATTTATTTCTGTGAGAAGAGTTAAAATTTCTATCAGATTCTCAAGTTATCTGTGGCCCCAAAGAAATATTTTAAAACTCTGAACCAAAGAATTTGCAGGATTTCTTGCAACATTAGCATTCTGTATTCTTCTGATTGATTTTGTTTTAAATTCCAAGCTTAGCTGATAATGCATAAAGCAAGGCAATATAAAAATATGTTTTCAAATAAAATTGGAGTTTCTATTATAAAAAGAAATATTCTTGTTAGAAAAATATTTGAAAATATAAGAAAGAATAAAATAACAGAGAGACAGCCACTGTTGGTATTTGGAGGATTATTTTTCTATGCATTTTTACACATAATTTTATGGAAGTTTCAATGTGGCTAAGCTGATACCATATATACACATTTTTTGACTTTTTATCACTTGACACTGTGACATAAGTATTTCTCCAGATTATCATAAACATTTGGTAAACATCCTTTTTAATGCCTGCATAACTTTCTACTGATCACTATAATTTCCTTAATGTTAGACAAAATGAGGTTGTTGTTTTTGTCATCTTATTTCCCTTTTCTGAAAATGAATTCTTGCCTAAACATAAAGGAAGGCATGTTCATTGGTATGGCAGGCCAAGCCATAGGGAAATGGGAAGGGAGGCAGGATCACACCAGGATGTTCCAGGTAGTCTTTCTCTCTTCTCTGAGTATCATCATCACCTTTCCCTTGCTGCAGAGTATCTTTCTCTGGTTCTGAGGCCACAATGAAGTGTATAGCCATTAGTGACTTTCAAGTTCTGTGCACAATCACCTGGAGAAATTAACTTTAGATAAATCATGACTTCAACTAGCTTGAGTCAGGTGCTCACCTTCAGTTCATTCAACTCTGCTAAGGTGGAGAGTAAGGGGTAAAATGTCACATTGTATAAAATGCCTGTTGGGAATCCACTACCATAGATTTGGACCTCACCCATACTGATCAGAAGAAGAAGCATTACCCAGTGGCGAAGAAAAAAAACTCATAAACCAGGACTTATTAACTCATATTTTTAGAAAACACCCACAAACTATTCACCATAACAGGTTATAAATATAACACCACCCTCCCTATACTCCTGACCCTTAATGTCTCCATTAGTCTTTGCACTAAATCCCAACCTATATAGAGATTTCCCCAATAACTGAGTTTTCCTGCTGAGTCTCATGCAGTGCTTAGATTAGAAGTTACATTTTTCATATCTGTGACTTTTCTTAATTATTTTATGCCCAATTTCTTTAAGACCAGACTTAGCTGAGACTACATGAGCTTTCTCATTGTTTATAATACAAAACACTTCCCTCCTGGATCTGCCCTGACAGATAAAAAGTCAGCTTATTTTACATACTGGATTCATTAGGCTTTGATGTTTCCTGCCTGCCCCAGCTACCCTACGGGTTTGGGGACAGGGAGGTGAAGGTGGAGCAGGCAGTGGAGGGAGCTCAGGTAAGAGAAAAGGAGCAAGGATTTAAGTTACTCCTCTGGGCTCCACTGTGTGCCTTGTAAACATTCACTGAGAACTCTCTGAAGTTTACACTCTTTTGAAGGGCACAGTTAATAAATGCGTATCTCTAAGGAGACATAAAAGGGCTGATGTAGCCTGTTGCTTGCTGATATAATCAGTAGCTACACACATCTCACATTTGTTAACTGTTCATAGTCTGAGTGGAAATGACTGAAGAACTTTTCTTCCTTTAACAGTCCTTCCTTCTCATCCTACCCCCCCCCAAATAAATCAGGACCTGTACCAGCTGATGTAAGCTGACAGAAACAGAAATGTGACACAACCCAAATCCTAAAGAAGTTTCCAGCGAGCAAAACACTACAATAAGGTACAAAATGTGACCTGAATGTGAACCAAAGAGGTGCTAATTCTGACTGTGAGATCGGGAAGAATCATGGAGAAAGTGAAATTTACTCAAAGTCTGTTAAAAGTGGATATGATCTAGATGAGGGCAAAGGGAAGTGGGATGATATTCCCACAGTAACACACATAAAAATGAAAGAGGTGGTATAAAATAAATAGGACTATTCAGAGACCATTGCATATTTGAGAAGATTCTAGTGGAAGGTGCAAATGGTCCATTTAGAAGAAAGCTGGAAAGGCAGATAAGGGTCAGGCACTGGCAGACCCTAAAAGTTGGGCTAAGGCATTTGAGCTTCATCTTGTAGGCAGTGGTAAAGCCATAGGAGGTTTTCTAGTTAGGAAAGAAATGGAGCCTCATTCTTACTGAAACATAACTCTGAAGGTAGTTAAAAGGAAGGACTGAGGGAGGGAGGAGAGATTGGAGGTCAAGAGAACATCTGGGAGGTGGTGCTATGTTTAGGCAAGAATGCCTACGACCAGAATTTTGGCAGCAACAAAAGAAAGAAAACTACCACCAAAGCTTTGCACCCACAACAGCACTTGAAATAGTTTCCTTGTTCAAGTTTTAGGAAGGAGAGATTCATGTAGGCTGGATTTGTCTGAGAAAGAGGAGTCAGAACTTAAAGAAAAATAAAGGTAAAATTCATTAAAACCGTACTATGGGGCAGCATTCTGCTAAGTATTTCTACACATTGCTAATTCAGTTGAACATGAAGGATGTACAAAATATGAACAATGGAAAGGTAAGAGAGGAAGGAGGGATCCTATATGTCAGAAACACCATAAACAGTGGCTCTGAGGCCTGATAAAGAGTATGTGCTGGGAAAGCTTGGCAGGTCAGACTGATGACCTCTAATAGGACTTAAAATCAGATGCATATGATCAAAGGATGAGACTCCTGAATACCATCTGGGGAAATTTGGGTATGGGTGAAATGTGGTGACAGCCCATTGCAGTTTGTGAAGGAGGTTAAGTGTACAGTTAAAGAGGTGGTCTTAGGGTGTCTGTAGTGATGGTATACAAGATAATGTCAGCCCCCTCCATGGTTATTTCTTCCAACCATCAACTAAGAGCTTCATTACTGCATCATAGATTGCAAGGATGAACATTTGCCACCAAGATGACTGACCAATACTTGGATCAACAAGCCATGAGCAAACCTTGCAAGAAAGTCCCTTTCTATTTTCAACTTCTTTGGTTCCCTCTCCATTTTCAACTGTACAACCAGGAAGACAGTATTGGATGCAGGGGAAAATACCGGGCTCTTTCTGCAGAGATGTTGTTCCTTTTGGCTTGAGTGTTTCTCCATGCATAAAATGAGGATTAATTATCTGCTTGGTCTTTGCAAAAGAGTTCTTGAGAAGACCTCATGCTGGAAGGTATGTGCAAATGCCTTGAAAGAAAAGTGAGCAAGATAAACTGCACATAGTCAAGATAATATAAGATTCTAAAGTTCAGTCTGAGTATATGGTTAGCAACTACAAAGAAAAAAATGGCAAAAACAAAAAAAAGCCCCACACAACTCTTTTTCTTGCACACATGTGTCAGGTAGTATGCTAAAGGCTTTACATGTGTAATCTCATTTACCTCTTCAAAGATTTCTATGAGATGTTTATTCCTCTTTCTCAAATAAGAACATTGAAATTCAGAGAAGCCGAGGGCCAAGTCCAAGATCACACAGCTAGTAACAGAGTAGAATTTGAACACAGTCTGGCTGGACTACAGCTCAATCATATAACCTCTATACTACAATGCCTCTGAGGGACTCCAAGCCCCTACAGCATACTTTAGAGTTGAGGTAAGGCTTGGACTAAAAAGAACAACTTAGAGGCAGCTGGGTGGCTCAGTCAGTTGAGCATCGACTTTGGCTCAGGTTGTGATCTCATAGCTCGTGAGTTGGAGCCCCACTTCAGGCTCTGTGCTGATAGCTCAGAGCCTGGATCCTGCTTCAGATTCTCTCTCTCTCTCTCTCTCTCTCTCTCTCTCTCTCTCTCTCTCTCTCTCTCTCCCCCCTCCAATAAATAAACATTTTAAAATTTAAAAAAAGAAGAAGAAAAAAAAGAACCTAGCCCTGGATAGGTTGTTAGATCTGTCCTCTATGGTCATAGCTGGAGCCCAAATCCCACTGAAGGCACGTGTCTAGCCTAGTGCCAGGCTGTAGGAGGCAAGAATAAAAGGAGAGTGGAATGTGACCAAAAGCAAGAAAAATGAGGCATGAATGAGTATACTACAACTAGAGTGATACACACAAAGCAGAAGAGTAGAAAATTACTATTTCTGGGAGGGATGGATGGATGTATGGATGGATGAATGGGGATGTTTATATATTTACTGGTTTGAAGGTATCTCATTTTGCTGGCAAATTGTCTTCCACTAACTTGTGTTACTTTAAAACTATTCTTCTCTTTACAGTATTACTTATGAAAAGTTGAAAAAAGACTTTCAAGGAACAGACTCCGATAATTAATAGAACAAAGCATGTAGAGATTCAGAATATGAGAGTCCCTTGAAGCCAGCCTCTGCATGCCTGGATTTTAGGTGTACCTGAGCTAAAATTCCCCCGTTAGCTATTGCACTAACCGTTCTATCCTTAAAGGCTGCTATGGAAAAAAAATCAGTCTCACAGCCTTCCAGAAAGATGTGTCCAGGGAAAATGGTAGTAGCCAAATATTTACATGGCTCTGTCACAAAGCTATAGTGTCATCAATGAATGCATTTTTGGTACTTCTATGCATTCTGTATGTTCTGTACTCTGAGTAAAACTTCTCTACCTAATACTCCTTTTATTTGTGAGAAGGGAGAAGTAGAAAGTAGAGTTGTGGTTCTATCACTAAATGACTATATGACCTTGGGAAATTGACCACCTCTCCACAATTCAGTTTTCTGAATAGGAACAATAATAGTGCTTATCTCTGGGATTATTCTGAAGATAAAGTGAAATGATACATGTTAAATACTTAGCTTGGTGCCAAGAATATGGTCATATTCCATAAATGTTAACTGCTTTATAATTATTACTGTTATCATTAGTGATCCATTTACTATGCAGAACCTTCATGACCCATCCTCCAGCAGCAGAAGCAAAGAAGTAATGTATCCTGTTTTATAATCATTAAGATATTTCTCTTCAAAAAGAAAAAGAAAAAGAGGAATGGTATTTGTTCTTCCATCACTACTTTATCTGAAACGAAATTTTTATCAGGCTTGTTACGCTTGATAAATCAAATATAAAAAATAAAACAAAATTCACCCCTTCACACAACTATAAATTCAGGTGGGGCACTCACAGTGTTAGCATGCTGTAGTCCTTCCAAGGTACCAAGTAGAATGGCCATCAGATAAATTGCCAGACACAGGTGGCCCAGAGGCAAGAGTCAGGAAGATTGTTCAGAGCAGATTAGAATTCCATCCCTCTAGTGGCCCATGGCTCCCCACCAGACAATACAATTGATTCTGGCATTATAAGAACACTTCCTACAGTTAGCACAATATGCATGACTCAGGATTTCCATAGTTTCTAATGCCTTTTCCTTTTGGCTCAAGGTTATAATCCTTAGCTAAAAGAATGATGTCCCATTTCATGGCCAGTTCCTTTTGGATCTCAGAGTTTCTTAGAACTTAAGGCCAAGTAACTGATCTGGCAGAGAGACTGCTTATAGGCTGGGGATAAGGTCCAAAGCGACAGGGGTAAGATGGTAATAGAGTCAGGGTTCTGGACAGGGATTTATGAGACTGTCTAAATGCGGATCAGGAAGCGAGGGTGTAGGAACAGAGATTCTTGGCAGAGTGTGAACTATAGCATATTCATTCTGGAGAGGCTTCTGGGAATTTTGTTATTCCAAGTTGGCAAACTGGTAGCTTGGAAATCAAAATAAGTCCAAATGAGTTGTGTTTGATATACATAGTCTAAGATAATTTGAAGGAGATACTAACATTTAAAAATTGGGAGATTACAGGTAAAGTCTGTGTTTCTTGTCATAAAGAATGTGAAGATTCTGATAACCCTGGGTCCAGCAGCAACAATCTGAGTATCAGCTGTCCCTTCAAGGGTTCACGAGCATCCTCATTCTCTCTGAAGTCTCAACACCAGCACCAATGGAGAGCGATCACTTACCATGAGACCATGCAATAATATTTACTGTAAACATGCTTCTATCAAAAGTAGAATACAAGATAAACTGAGAAAGCTTATTTTTTTCAAAGAAGATGAAAGGGAGCCCATTTATATTCAGATGTGAGGTCAATTTCTATTTATTTAACCTCCCAACAGAGTATGTCTTTGCAGAAAGAATACAATTTAAAACAGACGTCACTTTGAAACAAACCTGGCCTGATTTAGTCATGAACTATCTTTCTGGTCCTTATTGCCATCTGAGTTTGTAGCCCTGGGATAATACAACCCCAATGTTGTACAGGAGGAGAAACTGAGGTACAGAGAAGGCCAAATATCTCAGGCACACAGACTTTAGAACATCCATGACCGCTCTGGCACACGGATGTAAACCTGTGAAAAAATGGCTCACAAGGTCAAGTAGCAGGTGCCTAAGTGAATGATTTGTGCTTAAGAAGGCAGACAATAGACGAAGCAGGTAGCGGAAGTGGGCATAGGAGCAAGGGTTGATTTAAATCCTGAAGGGAGGTGTATATTGAACACCTCATGTGCAACACTGTAAATTCTCTGGTTGGCAACCAGTCCTATGCAGGCTTCAATTAACTTCTGCAGGTCCTGCTCTGGCACTTGGCATTTACACCTGCACAACATAGAAGTGTAGTGAACTGATAGTCCTTGGGATAGCCCTTGACCAAAGGGGACAGCAGCTGATTGTAAATGCATTCCCTCTTTGTTCCCTCCAACTATGCACTTCTAAGACAACTTCATATGGCTTCTCAAAATGCCCTTTGATATCGAGCAACAGTTTCTTGAATCGTAGTCAATTTGATGACATACCCTCGTATTCCCCTTGCTCCTCCCCCAGTGTCTCAATTCTGGCTTCTCTAACAATAAAGCCAGGACTGGGTGGCTTAAACAACATTTACTTCTCACAGTTCCAGAAGCTGGTAAGTCCAAGAGCAGGGTTCCAGCACATCTGGTGTCTAGTGAGGGCCCGATTCCCAGTCTGTAGACAACTGCCTTCTCACTGTGTCACCACATAGGAAAGAGAGAATGTGGACGAACACAAGTTCTCTAGTGTCTCCTCTTCAAGGGTACCAGTGCCATTCATAATGGCTTTACCTTCATGACCTAATCACCTCCCAAAGTCCTCACCTCCAAATACCACCACATTGGGGAATAAGCTTCAATATATGAATTTTGAGGACACATTTGTCCCCAAATCCAGCCACCTGAATCCTCACTCCTGATAACTAGAAACACCTCACCAAATAACTCTCACAAAAGCCTTGGTTTCAGACTTGACTTTAGGGGAACTTGGGCTAAAATACAAGTTCAGTGTAGTGGAAGGCAGATACTATTTCAGGTAAGAAGGCAGGTGGTATTCAGGAGAAAGGACTGCATATTGCCAGGGCAAGGCTTTTAGGCAAAGGAATACCTGGGAAGAATTGATTTCCTAAGTATTACATCATACAAACCCTTGTGAACTTTAATTAAAGGATATTAGAAATGCCCTCAGAATGCCCTGCTAAATGGCTCTTTGCCAAGAGAAGTTGAAATAGAGTCGTAAGCTTAAAAAAGCACAAGGCCTAAGAAGGACATTTGTTTCTTGCTTTGTGTTAGCTTTCAAGTCAAAGTATTTAAGAATTCTTTTTCAATTGTATAAAACAGCCAAAATTTATAGAACGCTGTCAAGATGTGTATAAAAATTCAATGTCATTATATGAGAAAGTGTTTTATATTTTAAATTGTTTCAGATTATATTATCTGGTTTCACCTTTCTCTATAATTTTAATGAGTAAAGTCTAGACTTAATCCTTTCGGGATTCCCAAGGTAAGAATTAGGATTATTTCTGATGGCTCTTGGGCAGGAAAACATGTGTGTGCAATTTGACATTAGACAAAGATAGTTCTGGTCTAGCACTCATTCCCTGGATGATCTTAGTCAGGAAAGTACCTTTTCCTCTGACGCCTCAGTTTCCACATGTGTAAAATGAAGGACCCTACCATATTGTTGGGAGGAAACCTGCACATTTTGTAGTTCAACCGAAGGGTGTGCATCCCTTCTTTGACATCCCAGAATAGTAATGAAACAATCTATTTCAGCGTGAATATCCTCAGTGACTTCCACCACATGCTTTTCGAAATAGCCTGTTCCAAGTTTTAGAGCGTGCTAACCTGTTTCTGATGCCCAACGTGCCAGTTTAAAATCTTCATGAATGGAGAAAAGAAAGCTGTTTGCTTGTGTGCTTGCAGGCTTAGTTGTTTACATGTCTGATTTATAGCAGTCTTGCTCCAAAGATAATTCAGAATGGCAAGCAGGGTTTAACATGTCCAAGGCTGGGTTCACTGACAGAGTGAAAGGTTGTCTTGCTGTTCTTTATTTCAATCTTATTTTAGTTAGCTCTGAAACTTCCTCCCTGAAAACTCTTGGATTTTGTAACTTAATTGCCCTGAAAGACTCAGAAACATCTTCCCCCAAATGCAACATGACTCTTCAGAGCACTGGAAGTGGCATAACCTCACCAGTGGTAGGCACACACTCTAAAAATTCACCTCTGGCTCTGTACAGACCTGACTCTACCTACTCTTCTGAACTTCAATCTACCATTTCACTTCTAGCATCAACACAGTTGGGGCTGAGTATCAGTTATTTTAATCTCACAGTCTTGCCTTCAGGATATTGCTTCCAAAACTCTTCTCAGAAGCAGGTGCATAGCAGAGAGTTCTGACCTGGCCTTCTCCTTGACTCCTGCCTGGGAAGATCGGGCATCAGGCACCAACCAACACTGGCATTTCTGGGTCCTCTTGGTGTGGGTGCCATCTGATTAAGCATCTGTAGGTATCAGGACCTCACTGACATCCAGATCTTTACTTCTAGCGGGACTTCACTGGCCAAATGTGGCCTTTCAGTTCACATCTGTCCCCAGGCTGGCCATACGCAGGATACTAACATTTTGGCAGACAATAAAAGCACCCCCATTACAGCTGTCTCTGTGTGGTCCTGCACATCCAAGCTCTTAATTAGCTGACTTGTCTTCAGCTTACTATTAGGAATCTTGCCCTGGAGCCCAGGAGGGCAGGTTTTCTCATATAAGTTTTGCACATCTTTCATTAGATTTATTCCTAGGTACTTGATATTGTACTTACTCTTAGAGTGGTGTCACTTCTTTAATTTCATTTTGTTTCTGGTGTATGGGAACTACAATTGGATTTCTAAAGTAAAACTCTCACAACATGCTCTGCAAGGTTGCATATTTGGATATGAAGCTGTTGGTGTTTGAGTCATCTTCATTCTCACAGGCTAAAGTTTGTGTCTTCTGGGGGCAGGAGGGACACAGTTAGAAAGTGGTCACTTTTGCTTTAGGGCCATGTAGGACTGTCCTGGGTCCACGCACAGTCAATTGGGTAGAGTATAACAGTCATTTTTATTTTGTATTTTGTATGTGAATAAAGAGGACTTGAAATATTTTACTTTGCATTACCTCACCAAAAATGAGTCCTCTCATTTTACTGATTGAATTTTTAGACCCTGCTTAATACATTATGATGTGGTGTTATAGTATATTGATTTCATTTCCAGTCATCTTGCTAAATTTGTTTATTCTTTCTAATTTGCTATAGATTCATTTAAATTTTTTGTATCAACTACAAATAAAGAAATTTTGTTGCTTCTTTTCCTTATATCTCTTTTC
Source organism: Paguma larvata (assembly GCA_030068075.1). Taxonomy (NCBI): domain Eukaryota; kingdom Metazoa; phylum Chordata; class Mammalia; order Carnivora; family Viverridae; genus Paguma; species Paguma larvata. The sequence continues at coordinate 45,072,851 of CM057826.1, read as the reverse complement.
ACCCTTATTTTACTTTATCTTTTTTCTTCTTTAAAGTTATTTATTTATAACAGAAACTTCAGTAGGTAAAGACTGTTTTCATTAAAAAAAAAAAGAGTCTATTTTCTGGAAAAGCATGTTCTATTTTCAAATGAACAAATAACATTAGGTACCCAAGAAAGAAAATTATGTAATTAGTGTGCATTAAATGATGGTTTCAGAAAAGAAAGATTTCAAGACTTTGTTTTCCTCAGATAAATGTCCGTAGTTTAATGTATTTTGAGTATTTTAATATTATAGTGACAGAAACATAAATGCATAAAACTGGCTTTCCAGATAAATAATGAAAGGTGATTCTTTTCAGTTTTTTGAGATATAATTGACAAAATTATGAGATATTTAAACTGTGATAATTTGATATATGTCTACGTTATCAAACGATTTCTCCATTTAGTTAATTATTAAATTCATCACCTCATTTTCTTTTTTTCTTAAGTTCTATTCTCTGCAAATTTCAGTTATACAATACAGTGCTATATTTTAGTTTAGTTTAGTATATTTTAGTTTAGTTTATAGTTTCCAGGTCACACATTAGGTCCTCAGATTTTATTCATCTTTCGGGGGGTTTGTGGGGAGAGAATCTCAAGTAGGCTCCATGCTCAATGTGAAGTCCAAGGCAGGGCTCAGTCCCACGACCCTGAAATCATGAACTGAGCCAAAATCAAGAGTCAGATGCTCAATCAACTGAGCCATCCAGGCTCTCCTGAGACTTTTTCATCTTAAACTGAAAGTTTGTATCATTTTACCAACCTCTCCTTTAATTTCCCCATCCCCCTAGTCCCCAATAACCACTTTTCTACTCTGTTTCTAGGAGCTTGATTTTTCTTTAGATTTATGATATAAGTGATACCACGCAATATCTGTCTTCTCTGTCTGGTTTATTTTACATAGTTTAATGCCCTCAAAGTCTACCCATGTTATTGCAAAAGACAAGATTTCCTTCTTTCTCATGGCTGAATAATATTCCCTTGTATAAATATTCACATCTTCTTTATCCATTCATCTGTTGATGAAAACTTAGGTTGTTTTTGTATCTTGACTGTTTGTTAATAATGTTTCAATGAACATGGGAGTGCAGATCTCTCTTCAATATTCTATTTTCATTTCCTTCAGATATAGACTGAGAAGTGGGACTGCTGGATCATATGATAGTTCTATCTGCAGTTCATCAAAAAATAGAAGGGTTTATAGTGGACATTCTCATCATGTACCCAATATCAAAAGGAAAGTTAAATATTTCACCATTAAATATAATGTTTTCTTTAAGTTTTTACTAAATACTCTTTATCAATGAAAAAAGTCCATGTGTATTTTTTATTTGATATGAGTTTTCATTATATGCGGATATTGAATTTTTCCAACACTTTTTCTTCATCTACTGAAATGACTATATAATTAATCCTCTAATGTTAAAAATAACTTTATATTCCATGAATAAACAAAAGTTGGTTTTCATATAATATAAAAATATTATGTGTGATATATATTATACCTGTCATAATACTTGATTCACTTGCTGGTATTTTCTTGGGATTTTTGCATTTATAGTCATAGCCAAGATTAGTCTGCTTCTCATACTACAGCATTAAAAAATTGGAGAGGATACTCTTTTCCTATTCTCCAGAATAATTGGTATAAAGCTAGAATTATTTTTTTATTGAACATGGATAGTATTCAATAGTGGGTCTGGAGGTTTCTCTGAGGGGAGGTTTTTAAAAACTTATTACAGGATTCTCAGATTTTCTTATAACTTCTGTGTCAGCTTAGTTTGTATCTGCCTATGAATTTGTCCATTTTTTCTAAAATTTTGGCATAAAATTATTTTTAATACCTTCTTGTTATCTTTTAAAAATATACGAAGACAATAATAATGTCTCTTTTATAAAAATCCCAGATATTGGTTATTTGTGTCCTCTCTTTTCTTGATCAGTTTCACCAGAGGTTATATTTTTTTTTCAAAAAAGCAAATTTTGGTTTTGTTGACTCTCACTATTGTCTATGTGTTTTCAATTTCATCACCTTCTATTTTCTACTTTCCTTGGATTTCACTAAAGATTACATTCTTTAGTTGTCCTGTATTTCCCCCTTTTTTGTTTCATCAGTTATGAAGAAAGGGTTGTTATACTTTTTTTAAACATAGATTTGTTCATTTCTCCTTATAGTCTATCATTTTTTTGCTTTAGATATTTTGAGGCCATATTATTAGAAGCTTGCAAATGTATCTTTCTGCTGAATGACATCTTTAACCATTATGAAGTGAATTTATCTCTAATAATGCTTTCATGCCTTAAATTCTGATATGTCTGATATTAATATGGCCATGTCAGGTTTCCTTTGTTTAAGATTAAGACAGTATATGACTTCCATCCCTTGGCTTTCCATTTTCTTCTGTATTCTTGTTTTAGATCGCTCTTATAAACATTACACAGTAGGATCTTTAACATGCTGACAACTGGTTTCTATTAACTAGAGTGAGTTTCTAGCCCACTTACATTTATGTAACTAATGACATTTTTAAGTCTGATTGAATGCTTCATTTGGTGCTTTCTATTTGTCATCCCTGTTCTGGTTTTCTTTCTCTCCCTTTTTGCCTTCTTTTGGAGTAATTATTATCATTCTCTTTTTTTGAACCTGTTTTAGTTTGGGGCATTATATTTTTGGGCTTTTTTAATGGGTACATTAGAAATTAGAACATAAATTAGCTCATGAATCTTTAACTTATTAAAATCTAATATTAAACAATATCTTCATTCTTCTTCACAGACAATTCGAGAAACATTTACAACCATTTTGCATTTATTATACAATTAATTCTATATTTTCTAATTTCACAAGATATTACTCTTATTTTGTAAATTCCATGTATACTTTGCCTCTTTATTTCTTTTTGCATCTCAGACTTTTCTTTACAGACCAGTGTTTGTTTGTTTTTTAATTGATGTCTCTCCCATAGACTTTCTTTTAGTGAGGACCTGATGGTAGCAAATGTACTCCATTCTTGAATGTTTAAAAATTGTCCTATGTTGCTTCCATTCTTGAAAGATACTTTCTTTTAACATAGAATCCCAGACTAGTAATTTTTTAAATTACATTGAAGATATTATTCCACGGGCTTCTAGCTGTTTTATTGTTTAAAATGTGGCTTTCACTCTTACATGGAGTAAGCAAACTATATCTCATGGCCAAATCCAATTCACAACCTGGTTTCATAAATAAAGTTTTACTCTAATACAGCCATGCCTATTCATTTATATATCACCTGTGGCTGCCCTCACACTACAATAACTGATTTGAATAGTTGTGATGAAGACCATGTGGCCCTCTGAGCTCAAAACAAACACTTGTTGGAAAAAGTTTGCTGACCACTAATCAAGCAGGAACTCCCTTTGAAAGTAATTTATTTTTTCTGGCTTCTTTGAAGGTTTTTTCTTTCATTTTTTCCATTTTTACTATAATGTGCTTCTTTTTATTTATGGTGCTTGAAATGTTTTGTATATCTTAAATTTTTTGGTTCATATCTGTTATTGGTGCTTAAAAATTCTTAATCATTATCTTAGTTACTTATCAGGGCAATTTCTTCCTCTGGGGAGGAAATTTATGAGTGACTTGACTGAGTAGTTCTTGCTCAGGCTGTCTCATAAGGCTGCTTTTACACACACTCATTGGTTGTGGATATAATTAACTGAAGGCTTGACTGGGGCTGGAGGGTTAAATTCCAAAGTGACTAATTCACATAGCTGGTAAGTTGGTGTTGATTGTTGGCAGTAAGGCTGAGTTCTCTTTACAAGGGACTCTCCACACATATAATGTCCTCATGACATGAGGATCATTCCAGAGGAAAGATCCTGATAGAAGTTTCACTTTAAATTAATTAGTTTTGGAAGCTACACAGAATCATTTACCCCACATTCATTAGAAGTGAGTCATTAAATCTACCCCCCACACAAAGAAGAGGTAAATTAAGATCCAACTAGTTAAGGAAGGGTTGTCAAAGAATATGGACATATTTCAAAACCACCATATTACCCCTTACAGTATTTTCTTCACTCCTATTTTCTCTCATTCCACTTGCTCTGGGACTCCAATTAAATATAGTTTAAGCCTCCTTGCTATATTTATATCTCTTACTTTCTCTTTTGTATTTTTTGACACTTTTCCTCTCTATGCTACACAATTAGTAACTTCTTCTGACTAGTTTTCCAGCTCATTTATTCCATCACCAACTATGTCTGATCTGCTATTAACCCCACTCACTTAGTTTTAAATTTCAGTCACTTTATTTCAAAAGTAAATTTTTTTGTTAATTCAAATATAAATTGTTTCTAGAAGTTCTATTTGCTTCATTTTTGTATCTACTAAATAGCTTCTTACAATACCTTATTCCTTGCACACAAAAAAAACTTCAATATTTCTTTATGTTCTTTAAACATAGTAATGTTTTCAGATCTGTCTTTGTTAGTGCCAATAACTATAGTCTTTGTGGGCTTATTTCTGCTCTCTTGCTGATTTTTATTCTCAGAACCTACTTTTTTCATATGCCTGAATCTTTAACTGTAATTAACATTGTATTTGAGAATTGTTTTGTTCTTCTATGTACCTGGAGAAGAGGAAACAAGTCCAGGAACAGCTTCAAACAAGTTCAAGATTTGTGACTCCCTCAAAGACTCAGAAGATTCAATCTCTGACTCTAACTCCTCAAAAGAGCTTTCCTAGTCTTCTTTCTCCCACAGCCTGTAGAGCCTTTATGAGTGGCAGCTGAGTATGATCAAAGGATTGGTTAGACACTCACCTGAGAGGTGCCCTGGGTTTTTATGTCCACCTTATCTCACAGAGTGACCAAAAAACCTCTCTGAGAAAGCACAGTAAATAGACGTTAGAGTCAAGACTTAAACCAAGGTTTCTGTTCTCCCTTTATACTATATCTGATCTCCACAATCAATAACTGGCAATGTTAGACAATGATGATGATGGTGTTGTTCTTTCTTTCCATTTTCCCACAACACAACCTCCAGGAACAGAGTTTACTTGGCAATGTCAAGTCATATAAGAACCTATATATTCTGGCAAAAGACCAGCCCACAGATGCTGAAGGCAGAAGTGCTGTCTTTCACTATCTGGGCTGTCAATGATCAAAAGAAAAATCTTTGACTTGAATAATCTGAGAGGTGCTAGCCACTAGTGGGAGAGCAACTGTGTATTTTCAGTGTGAGTCCTGTCACTGTTGCAGAAATTTAATAGCATTATCTGTAAAATCACTGGGTATCTTTTCATGGCACATGTCAGCAGGGCATCTGATTGATACACTGCATTATTTTCTATCACAGTTTTATGAGACCCACATTAAATATTAAAAACTGAGCTATATATTTGGAACAGTAATTAGTCTGAATCAGCCTCTATGCCTTATCCCCTGTTAAAGTTTTAAAGTAAACCAAGATGATGAATATTTAATGTACTGTACCTCATTGTCATCTGATAATAAGATTTGTTATAGGGTTATAAAATGTTATGTTAGGTTCTCACAGCACATCATTAATACTGTAAAATGTAGCTGGGCTCCCAGGCAGAGCTGCCTGACAAAAAAAAAAAAAAAAAACAATAGATAAGTGATATCAACCATTTCCTCCAAGGGCTTAGAAGACAATCAGCCAAGAGATGAAAAGATGTATTTGAGAGTTAGATGCTTTCACCAAACATTAGAGATAAAAGAAGGAAGAAGACATTAAGGGAAGTAAAACAGAACAAGGGAAAGGACGGAGGGGAAAGAAGAAAATAGGGGAAAGGTAGTGACGAGGTTAGTTGTGAGGAACATTCAAGGATCATATGGAAGCTTGGATGAAATGAATGATACAGAACTTTCCCACATGTAAAGCCTAGGGTCCATGCTTTCTCTGAAGAGGTCAGAATATTCAGCCTTCTAGATATGTCTCTTTGGCATACAGTTTATTTTGAACTGAAAGCAATTGAGAAAGAGCAGACAAAGGAAGAGTTCTCTGCTCTCCACTCGAGCTTCCTGGAAGCAAGTTATAAACTTCCCTTGTGAAGGTGCTCCCCTTCCCCTGTGCCTGAAAGAGGAGATGAACCCCTGTCACCAAAGATAGAGATGGACTGATGGGAGTCTGCCTAAAGAACTCTTGCTAAATTACCCTTATTTATCATTAGTTCCCCCATATATTTCCTAATCACCTTCCTCCAATTTATCACTCTTACATGCCCAACCCCTTTCCCCTTTGTCAAGTCACATCCCTACAATTTATCTCCCTTTATTAAAACTAAATAAGTCCACTAGAATAACTTGTGGAGGGGTGGAGTGGGGGTTACTTCTTTTCTCTAGAGCCCCATGCACATAAAATTAAGAATATTAAATTCTATAAAAATTTTCTTTTTTCCTTCTCATCTTTCTTTGTCAATTCAATTGGCAGACTCCAAGCACAAAGCTAAAAGGGTAGAGGAAGTTTTTCCTCCCCTACCCTCATGATCAAAAATCTCTACCACTCCAGGGATCTTATAAGACCATTTATTCTACCTAGTGGGTTCTCTGAAAATCCAATAACATGCCGGAAAGATTGTCTACATAGTAAACTCTAAAAATAAAATAAGTAACACTTGGCAAAAGTCATAAACAAGATTAGAGTTTAGACACTGTTGTTTACCTAGCATCCATTCTTCTCAATCACAGAAACAGGACAAGGTGTTAGAGATATCAAACCTAATTTAGGACCACATCTTTCCAAACCATTAGCATTAGAAAGTACCTTGATAATCACAACACCATACAAGTTTGGAGTATGACCTTATAAGACAGATAAATTCATGTTTGATTTATATCATGCCTAGCTTGTAACTATAGACCTTCTGGCATCACTCTCATTATCTATACAATTTATGCTTAACAATAACTAAGATAATGCAAGTAACACACTTAGCAAAATAATTTGATATTTTAAATACCAATAAATATGAATGTGATGTTGAGAGTAGCGAAGGAGGAAGAAGAGGAGAAATCATCCAATTCACTTTTTTATAGAAAGATGAATGAGGGGCAGGGAGAGATTACTTATTGAAAACAGTATAGCTCACTATTGCTGAAACTGAAGGTCAAGTCAAAATCCCTTTTTCATTTTAAGTAATAGTATATAGCTTTTATAATGTATCCATTCTAGCAATAGGTGCCAAGGGATCAATACAAAAAGAAATATAAAACATGGTCTTTGATATCAAGGAACAAAATATATCTATTGAACACTGAAAGATTAATATAAAATTTATGCCATGAATTACATTTATTTGATGAAAAGTAATGTAGAAACTAAATATATCTTTCAAAAGTTTATGAGACTAGAAGGAAAATCCTTATGCTATAATGAAAAATAAAAAAGTAAACAAAGTTTATATAGATATAGAAGGAGAAAAAGAAAAGATCAGAATAAAATATGCCATAAAATAATGACAGAGATTTTTCCTCCAAGCAGTGAGATTATGAGCAATTTTCTTCTTCTTCATACTTTTTCTATACCTTCTTCATTTTCTACAAAGTCACATATTACTTTTTAGAATTATAGGAAAGGTAAGTTTTCTCTTGCCTGAGAAATATTATATATAGTGTGAAAAGCTTGTCTTCATTAAATGAACTACAACATATATAATATAAAATGTACTATAAATAAAATTTTAAAGGTTTATAAGACTTACATGAATAAAACTAATCAACCAAGTATATTATTATCCTGTATTAATTCCAATACGATTTTTTCAGAACTTGACAGAGTTCTAAACTTTATCTGGAAAAATAAAAAAAAACTCCTATTGTTAGAAACAATAATTTAAGACTTAAAAAAGAGATAATTTTTCAGTGTTCTGATTATCAGGCTGAAACAAATTGGCAATGCCCAGTATTGGCAGTTTTGGTGAAAATGTAAATTAATACTATCTTTCTATAAAATAGTTTGGCAATATGCATTAAAATTCCAAAGGGATATTCTCTATGACCTTGTAATTCTCAGTGCCAGTAATTGAAGTGGATAACCACACAAGTGTACAAAGAGGTTCAGAGATACATTATTTCGTTCTTATAGAGTGATTAACCTAAAATAAACTTAAATATCTACTTTAGGGTGTTAGTTAAATAAATTATATTTTATCCATAGAAAAAAAATTACATATAGCTACGAAAAATGCTATCAGTCTAGGGGCACCTGAGTGGCTCAGTTGGTGGGTGTCCAACTTCGGCTCAAGTCATGATTTTGCAGTCCACGGATTGGAGGCCAGCAATGGGCTCTGTACTGACAGCTCAGAGCCTGGAGCCTACTTCAGATTCTGTGTCTCCCTCTCTCTCCCTGACCCTCTCCTGCTTGTGTGCTATCTCTCTCTCTCTCTCAAAAATAAATAAATAAATATTTTTTTAAAAAAGGGATATGATTTCCAGCTATATTATTTAGTAGGTGAATTTAGAGAGAGCATGTTCAAGGTCACTGTTGAGACCTGATTTAGTGGCCTAACAACAACAACAATGAAACTTAAAGTATGAAGAAATATATACAAAGAGTAAAAGCCTCATGATTTTTAATAGTGATGAGATGATAATGAATTAGAAGATGAATATGAGAGATTTAATAAACAAATAAAAGGAGCTTCAGAAGAAAGGACATGGACAAGAGAGGCAAAAATAAAACAAAAGGACAGATGATCTGTAAACTCAATGCTGTCTCAGTTGAAATTTCAACATGCTTTATGCAGAAATTGAAAAGTTCATTCTAAAATGTATATAGAAATGCAAATACTTTAGAATAATAAGTACAAATTTTAGTAAGAATAAAGTTGGAAGACGTATGCCATTGGGTTACAAGACATGCAATAAGTGAAAACCACCCAAATGAGAATAAGCAAAACCTGTTTATTCAGAGCTTGCTTTAGCAAGAGTGTCAGCCACCAACACTTGAGTTTGGCAAAGTTTCAAAAGCAGGCAAGGAAGGCTGGAAAGCTTTATGGTGAAAAAAGGAAGGCTTTAGGTATTAGATTAGAGATTATTGGCATGGGTTATCTGAAGTGGATGCTTTTTTGACAAAAGTGCCCAAGATAACCCAGTGGAGAAATGATAAACTTTTCAAGAATTGATACTGAAACAACTTCGAATCAATAGGGGGGAAAAATCAACCATTAACTGACAGCATTCAAAATAATTAACTTGAAATATATTGTAGAACTAAAGATGAAAGCTAAAACTCTAAGACTTTTTAAAAACACTGAACAAAACGTGTCCTTTTTAGTTAGGTTAAGTTTTCCTATATAAAAGATAAAATGCTTAATCTGCAAAAAGAAAAAAAAACAATATGTTGGGTTTTATTAAAACCTGAAAGTTTTGTTCATTGAAATTCACCATTAAGAAAACTCACAGACTGGGAGAACATAGTTCTCTCCACATTTATCAGACAAAAGGCTTGCAGCAAAACTGTCAATAGAGCCCTTCTATTTTGACAATGTATACAGCAACTCAATAATGAATGGGCAGAGATCTGAACAAAAGCCAAAGACACAAAAAGAGAAACATTATTAATAATGAAAGAAATGCAAATTAAAATCACAAGGTGGTACTGTATCACCATTATAATAGCTAATATTAAAAAGTCTGACAATACCAAGTGTTGGTAGGGATGTAGAACAAGTGGAACTCATTATTACACAGCTACTGGCAGGAATATAAAATGGTACAAGCACTTTGGATATCACTTTGGCAGTTACTTAAAAGTTAAACGAAAGTCTACTGTACAATCCAGATATTCTATTCCTACATATTTACCTAAGACAAGTGAAAATATACTCACACAAAGTATTGTACATAAATGTTCATAGCCAATTTATTTGTAATTGCCAAAAATTGGAGATAGCTAAAATATCTTTCATCAGATGAGAAAATAAATGTGTTATTTCCATACAATGAAACATTTCTTAACAATAAAAATGTAACAAGCAGTTGACCCAAGTAACAACATGAATGAATCTCAAATGTATTATTCTGCATGAAAGAATGCATATTAAAAAATAGTATACTATCATTTATTTTATATAAAATTTCAATTATATACAATTCTAGTAACAGAAAGCAGATCAGTGGTTGCATGTAAGCGAGATTGGAAAGGATAGATTCCAAAGGAAGATACTTTTGGGAGTGATATAAATAGTATCTTAATGGTGGTGATATTTGATATCTGACAAAATTCATCAAACTGTACATTTTAAATATGTACAGTGTACTGCATTCAACTTATAACTAAAGTTTTAAAACATGAATAACAACAGCTAGAGATATACAAAGACACTTATATCCCTTGAATAAAGAATAAGTACATATTTTTGTATGCGAAATAAAGTTTATAAAAAGAACAAATTGATGCTTTCACAACAAAAACTTTTAAATTCCAAAATAACTGTGTAAGTAAATAAAACCCACATATCTCTTAGGCTATATATGTTCATAAATACTACGAAAAATCCCTGTGAATCCTTAGACCAAAAGGAGTTATCAACTAAAAAAGAAACTTTGTACTTAAACATAGAGCACAAATTAAAAACTCTACTGAGAATACATATTTCCAAAGCCTTCATCAGTAAAGAAATAAGGAAAATAAAGGAAATGGAATTCATCTTTGAAAAAATTGAAAAACAAAATGCAATCAAACTAGAAAGCAAAACTGATGTGAATTAAAGAACTTGATGAAAACAATAATTTGTAGGAAAAATAAACAAGCTGACTTCAGGAAAAAATAAACTCACATGCACACATAAATAAATTTGGGGAAATAAAAGGGAAACCCCACCAGAGGCACAGGAGAGATTTTAAAAAAATTACAGCAAGTGACTTGTTACCAGCAAATATATAACAATACATTTGGAAATCTACAGTTAGTGGAGTAGCCAATATAAATTACCATGGTTGACTCAAAAAATAATATTTTAGACAATGTAATATAGACAAACTGATGTTCCATTTTCAGAGTGGAAGGATAGGATTTTTTCAAATGGTTTTTCATCTTTGGGATGAAAACAAAACTGAACCCCTAACTTACATAACATAAATCTGAAGCAAAGATAGAGCAGTGGGGGGAAAAAGAGAAAAATAAAAATGCTACCAAGAAATATAATAATAAAGTGACTTTATGTAAAATTTCACGGTAAAGCAAACTCTTATCCAAGACTAGAAAATAAGGTATTTAAAAAAGTGTATTTAGCCATATAAAAGTTCAAATATTTACAGCAAAATATAACAAATTCCAAAGCTGAGGATGGAAATTTAGTACCTCTAATATATATTTTTAAAAGTCTTTTAAATTGACAAGAAGGAAACTTCTCAAGAGGAAAATAGGTGAAGTTATGAATAGGAATTCATAGAAGGACAAATCCAAATAGCCAACAGAATATGGAAAAGGGCTTAAAATCAGTAGTAGTCAGGAAAATATGAAAAATATGAAAATCTAACAATGTTATGATTTTATAAACATCAGATTGGAAAATACCAATAAAACCATTGCTGGTGGGATGTGGGAAGGACAGGGTTATTCTGACACATCTCTGGTAAAGTGTAAATTGTTACTGACTTTTATTGGAACACATTCTGCCAATAATTCTTAAAATACACACACACACACACACACACACACACACACACACACACAGCAATTCTCCTGGGAATTTATTCCATTAACATGAAAGTCTCAGTATATGAACACACATATTTTAAAGATATTTAATGCAATTTTGTTTAAAGTGACCAAAAAACAAAACAAACCAAAAAAAAAAAAAAAACACTGTATATAAATTTAATATCCATTAATTAGCTAAAAGCTAAGTTATAATAATTTACACCATAAAACAGTGTGTTGCCATGGTAAATTATTAATTAGAACTTCAACAAAAACAAAATGCAGAGAAGTATGTGTATCAGTTAAGAATGTGTTTGTTTACACAGAAGGGAAAACCTGATGATCATGGCTTAAATAGTGGTTTATTCTAAGAAATCCAGAGGCCAGCAATTGCTTGTTCTAATTCAGCCACTCAAATATTATCAGGTACCCAGCCTCCTTTCTATCACGCCACCTCTAATATTCTGCCTTTTGTCCTCCTACTGGTCCCATCATGATCCAAACTTGGCATTGTCATTTCAAGCATCATTTCCACTTCCAAGAAGGCTGAAGAGAGAAAAATTAAAACTAGCAAGACCAAATTATCCTATTTGATATAAAACTCTCCTAGAAATCTTGCAACAGATTTCTCTTTGGGTAGCTGACCAGCACTGAGCTCTTGCCCTCCCCAGCCCAAGAGCCCACCTCATTTCCAAGAACAAGGACATCTGCTGTGAATTCAAACTTTAAGCATTGCAACCTTCATTAGTACAGAAAAGGACCAGGAAATGGTATTTTACAATTTGCAAATCTTACAAAAATATATTCTATTTGTATAATATAATCTTATTTTTGTAAACCAACGACAAAAGCTCTATGCGAATATTCCTATGCATGTTTGTCTATGATGATATGAGCATGAAGAAAAATACACATGCGCACACTCACACACACACACACACACACACACACACACACATATACATACACTAAGCTTTTAAGTGGTTTTCATGACAGATCATATAGAAATGGCTTAATAAGAGAGAGGAGAATCTAAAAAATATTATAAACTATACTGTGACATATGTGTGCATTTAAATAATATATGTATTAGTAATTTTTAAATGTTCCTGGAAGATCATTAGGTTAAAAACAGAAATTTTAGGGGCACCTGGGTGGTTCAGTTGATTAGGCGGCCAACTTCGGCTCGGGTCATGATCTCATGGTGTGTGAGTTCGAGCCCCACACCTGGCTCTGTGCTGATGGCTCGGGGCCTGGAACCTGCTTCAGATTTTGTGCCTGCCTCTCTCTCTGTCCTTCCACTGCTCATGCTCTGTCTCTCTGTCTCTCAAAAATAAATAAATGTTAAAAAAAAAACACAGAAATTTCTATCACAGTATACATAATGAGACACCATTTTTCTTTGTTAAAAAATACATATGTTTGTGCTTAGAAAAGTCACAATATCCAGTGTTCATTGAGTCCTTTTGTGGTTCCATACACATATATACAAGTGATAGACCTTTAACCCTTCTAACAGTGCTAGAAGATAACTAATTTAGTCCCACTTTAGAGTTGCAGAAACTAAGCCTTGGAGGAGTTCAGTGGGCTTCCCAATGTCACCCAATAGGTGAATGAAAGAACACAGGTAACAGTGTTTACCCCTAGGGGTAGCATAAGGGTGGGTGGGTGAGAGGGCAACAGAAGGCTTACTCGATTCCTCCTATTTCTTCAGAATATTTTCACCATTTTATAATGAGTCTGTGTTTTAAAACCAAGTTCAGATTTGTTGTTTAATTTGACCTACACCTCACCATAAAAGTAAAGAATTTAACTTTCCTTTTTCTGTCCCCTCTGATATTTAAATTTATTTCCCCTACTTATTTCACTACATCATTTTTTCTTTACCTTTATTTTGGCCTCCTAACATTGTTAAGTCTCTTCAGTTTTTCTCTCTCATCTTCAAAGTAAGATAAATTATATCCCCTACCCCTCACACATATGCACAAATCCTAGGGAGAACAGACACCAAGCTCTCTCGTCAAGCTTACAGAGGATTACACATGTCAGAGAAATGCATTTTGATGTGAAACAGATCTGAATGCAAAGTTCTAGAGAACTGGACCATCAAACATTATTTGACGAGGGCAATCAGACAATATGCCTGGGGTACCATCAGTCAGAATTTATTGTCATACATGTTTAAAAGGAAACAAAACTAAGATGGAGAATGTGGATACCTTCAAAGACCCTGTATTAAACAGGGATTGGAATGCTGCACTCCAGTGTCAAATCCCACAACAGTAGGAGAAAAATTTGGACTCAGAGAGAGAAAATCTCTTCAGCCTCTTAAGTCACTAGATCCCTGCCTCCGCTTAGCTCCTGACTTTGAGCATGTTCCAAGCTCCAGTTGGAAATGGTGATAGGGAGTGGATTAAGCACAGTTGGGCTTTTACGCTTAAACCTTGAGCATTAACGGTTCAGCAAAGCAAGGTTTTCCCATTAGAGCTACCGTACTTCCAAGTCCAACTATTGATAAGCTCCTAAAGTTTAACGCATCTGTAAGAAATATGCATGTGTGCTGGCCACAAACTAGAGCACACATCTTAAAGTAGAATCAGGAGTCTAGGAAAACAGCCAAGTTGAGACTGCCTTGGCTAGACAAATAGTATTTCTCATATGTTGCTGGGCTTAAAAGAATAAAAGTTTTCCCAACACCAGCTTATCAAATATAGTAACAATGAGGCATTTAAGGGAAGGGAGAGCAATCCTTTAAATCACCTATTTTTTTAAAGACTCCACAAAAATAAACAAAAAGCAATGCTAATATCCTCTACTGTACGAGAAAAAATAATTTCTACGAAGCATTTTCAAAAGTCTGATCACTGAACTTCAACTCATTATTTTTGTCATAATAGATATGTAAAGATATGCTTATCCAAGTGGACTTAGTTTCAAAAATCTTGTTATAACATCTTCCAAGATGGTGGGTGAGGTTTAACCCTAGATTACATCATTTACAATCATATATTTTACCTGAAAATTTACCTGGATCTTCAAAAGACCATGGGAAGTGAGACAGACAAAAGTGGTAACACTACATGAAATCATTATCAAAATTATGCTTGACTAGTTTAAGGGGAAATCTACCAGGATTCTCCTAAAAGCTAACATTTCTCCATTGTTAGTAAATTGCTCCCAGTAATTCTATTGTAGGTTCCTTCAGAAAGGCATGACTCTGAGGCAAGAGAGGGTGAGGGGTTGAAAATAGTGAGAAGACAGTTGAATGAAATAAGGCAAAGGTAAGTGTAACAAACATGTTCTGAAAATGGGTGACAAGAAATGTTCTTTTTTGGAAGGAAATAATAATAACAGAAATAGCTACCAATCCTTAATCACCCATCATGGGCCAGTACATATGTCATATGCTTTCTTTATAACCTTCACATGAACAACTTTTATTGCTTCCAATTTGAAGATGAGAAAACTGGTCTGGAAAAACAAGCTTGTTTTGGGTCACACGACTAGAAAGTATCGGTAGTAAAATGCAATCTATCTCCTCTCTGATTCTGAACTCCTTACTTTTAATCACATAAGAGAAAGAGATGCTGCTTAATATATGTATAAATATGAACACAATTGTAATCTTGTATAAGGTATGTGCATGAGTAATGAGAGAGGGGAGAGGTGAGGAATGGGAAGGAAGGGTGAGAAAGGAAGACCAGGGAAGAGAAAAAACAGGGCTTACCTGCATGGCCATAGGAAGTCAGTCAGGCATGATGGAGACTATGTTAATTTTCAAGCTAAGATATCCTTACTTGTGTCCCTCAGGTGTTGAACTATTTGAGAATCCTCTTTCTACCATATACTCTCCTGTACGATATATATCATATATGGTGTGTGTGTGTGTGTGCGTGTGTGTGTGTGTATGTATATAATACCATATATTTATCTGTCCCCAGAGATAATTCAAAAACTTTGCTAATGAAAAGAAACAAAGAAAAGGAGCCAAGCTGTGAGGTTCAAGTTCCAGCATATTCAAATTTGGATTGCTTTTGAGTTGTTAATTAAATGTACCTTGGGAATATATCTCCAGAACCCAGACCTAAGTCTGTATAATCATGACCATTTATGACTCCAGTTTCATTATGACCACTCAATTAATTCTACTCCAAGTAAATATAGCACTAAGCCACTATACTCTGCCCATTCAGTTCTCAGCACCCCATTAAGAGTGTGAAAGAGAAAATGTGTCCAGAGGATCTGGCAATTTAAAATCTGTGAAGCCAAGAGTTTCTATAACATAATCATTATATCAGTTGGGTCTTTATTAGCAAACGACAGAACCAATTCCACCTGCCTTAAGCAAAACAGCTTTATTGAAGCTATTGGATTACTCAAAGAATTAAAAGAACTACTCCTAAGCCAGTCTTAGAAGAAAAGAGGAAGCAAGGATCCAATAGGCAGGATCTTATCAACAGTCAACATTACAAAACTACAAAGAATCATCTCCCATCATCTTTTCCCAACTCAATATTTAAAGTCCCCAAAGTGAAAACCAAGTTGGTCTTGTTGGTATCGTATGGAGCCTTTGGCTAGGGAAGAGCACAGCAATTTGATTGGCAGTTCCACCGAGAATCTACACAAAGGGGAAGAAACAATTACTGAAAAGAAAGCCAGGGAGAAAGTTCCCCAAAATGGAGAGGTGGGAAATGGATGCTATGCAGAAGGAAAAATCCACTACAGCATCCCAGGGCTTTGATTTCCCTCAGGCTACTTTCATTGTTTGTTGGTTTGAGCTGGGTTCTTTCATTCACATTGTCTCTTTTTCCATCTGAGAAGACAGGGAGGGAGGGAAAAAGGAATAAGAAAGGAACTTTCAGAAAGAAGGATGGCTTTTGAAAGTATTCAGGGCAACCATTTTGACTTAAAATAATGAGCTTGTAACAGGCAATTTTTAAAGACTTTTGAAATGTTATAGCAATAACAGAAATGTTTGTTTGGGCAACTTAAAACAGCTGTCTCCTAAGAGGACAGATTTTGATGAATGTGGGGCCTTTTGTTCAGCTGACACCTTGATATGCAAATCTAGGGGAAGAGACAGAGAGCAGGGAGTGTGTAATAGAAGAGAAGGTGGAGTGCGGTGAGATTGTTGAATTAGAATTCAGAAAGTACATCCAGTTAATTACAAATCCTCGACTGTAGAGGCACGGAAACGGAGGCTGCTGCTTTGGGAAAGCCATTTATGGTCTGTATACTATGATCAAGCAAATACAGGTGATGAACAAAGCAAATTAAGATTAAAAGGCAAAATAATAGGGCGTACATGTAGGGGTAATCTATGTGGAACTAGAGAGTGAACAAGATCAACCGAATATCTGTCATGGTATCTGATGGCCTTTCGAGTCTAGTTTATGTCCTTCCTAAAGAATGGTTAGATTTCTAGGTCTTGGGTTCAAAGACATACCCCTCATTTCTTATAATAAATATCTCTCAAAGTGAGCCAGAGGATTGATTTCTGGTTTACTGATATTATCATAGGAGAAGATAGGATTCAGTAGGCAGAGAGGGAAAGATTAGGGGCTGAGGTTCCTGGGAGGGGAAAAACACCTATTTGGGAACAATGCTGGGAGTGTTGACCACAGCAAACTTCCTCAGGTATAAGGTTCCTCTTAAAATGGTAACATCCCCTAACTACTCCCCCTCAGGTTTCCCCTCAGGAATTTAACAAAGGATCTAAATATAGCCATAGACCACCTTGCATACAATGGAAATGAGCCATCAGGAATGGAGAGCTCAGCACCTAGAGCTATCAACCCAATAACTGTAGAATCTGAGAAGGAGCAAGGGGAAAGGGAAGGCGGAGGGCTGACTGAAACCTTATAAAACAAGGACGCTTACCTATAATCTTTGGGCATCCACTTTTAAATGTCCCTTGTCTGTAAAGAGAGCTTTCCTATTATTCTTCATTTCTAATCTGATATTCTAATGAACTTTTGCCTGCTGCTCATTGTGAGACAAAGAATCCCGGATATTGTGTTAAAAAAAAAAATCCTGCGACAATATCAAGACAATTCCAGTATAATACAAGTACCTTGATTAACCTTAGAAATAGAGTTCATGGCCTGCCCCCAGAAAGTTCAGTGGAGAATGCCAACAAACTATAGCCTGGATGTCAAGATGGAGCATTTTAAAAAAAAAGAGGGAAAAGTCTGTGAGGGAACCCTACTATGGAAACTTTAGTATCAGAAATTGAGGGGATAGATATTCAATCATGGAGTGCCAGTTCAGAAATATTTGGCAACTCAGAAAAAAAACAATTATAAGCAGAGATAAACCTGCAGTTCTGATGGGCATTCCATTGCTAGTCTCACAGCCCGTGTTAGGTGAATCTTAACTTTCCTACCAGTCTCCCTCAGAGGGTGAGAGACCTAAGTGATCAGGACAGTCATCATGACTTTTCACAGCTCATGAGTGGTGAGCGATTACTGTGATTAACAAGGACACTGGGTGCATTTCCATGATGAACTTGTGGCTTTGGGCAGAGAGGAATTATGGTGATTAGCTATTCAGAGTGATTAAAAGTTCACTGGGTAAGGCAAAACCTCGACTGATAGGAGAAAAGTGATGGAGAGGGGCATGCCTGTTTAAAGGGGGGAGGGTGGATGCTGATATAGAGCCACTAATATGAGGAGCAGGGGATAGACATCAATTGTCATTAACTTGGTTGCATTCACAATGACCCATAATATACTGAGTTTTCCTGATAGAGAAAAAGGAGGAGCAAAAGAAATAATTAAGAAAAGAACAAGGCCGTGATTGGGGGAGGAGGGACTGAAATCTTCTTTATCCTGAGAAAATAGGATTAACTTTAAACATTTCCATTTCCATTAACTCTACTTTGGTCAGATTCAAGGATGGTTGAGTCTAAGAAATACAGGTGTATAGAAACAGCGTAGAGAAAACATAACCCAGTGATTAAAACTTGGACTCTGGAGCCAGATAAGTCAAGGTTAATCACGTTCTTTTATTTACCAGCTGTGACCTTATGAGGTTCATTTTGAGTAGCTCTCACCACTGAGCTGCTGAAGGCTTCAATGACAAAACACTCAGAAAATGTGTAGAAATGTGCCTAGCACATCACATTCAGGAATATTATTATCAATAACAACAAAATGATCTTAAAAACACTGTCCTTGCAGTTCCAGGAATTAACCTACTTTTAGGTGCCCTAGTGAAGTCACTGCCACTTGGACATACTTATAAAATTTACACTTGATACAATACTGGGGGAAACATTCTGTGAAATGGATGACAGGACATTCTAAATGTTCTCAAATTAGCTGAGATGATAAGCCAACTTTGACATAATGAAACTGAATTCTGTAACCTATTCTAAATCAGGCATCATATTGATTACTGGACATATAAAGATGATAAAAAGTTATCCCTGCTCCCAGTAAGTTCCAAATATAGTTAGAGAGAAAGACACATACACCAACAAAGGTGATTTCCTTATATAAGCATAGTTGCAAGACCATATCCAGAGGAAAGGTGTATAATCCTCTATACGATGGGAAGGAAGAAGAAACTGAGGGGGCATCATCTCCACTGAATTTCAGGCAGAGGAAACACAATGAGCAAAGTAATGAAACCTTAAATGGCATGGCATAATTGAAAAGCTACAGTAAAAGGAGAGAAGTCAGGAGAGAAAGAAGGAAAGGATGGGGAAATATAAGCTGGACAGACTTCAAGTGCTGTGTTGAAGTGCAGATGAAGTCTGTCTTGAAGGGAGCAAGGGAGGAGTTACTAGCTTCTTCAAGAAACATGTTTATTAGGCACCTACTATGTGCAAGACATTTTTCTAGGCACTGAGAATATATCTTGTAGCAGACAAAGCCCCTATCTCGTGGGTCTTTAATTTTATGAAAAAAGGAAACAGACAATAAGCATGTAAAGAAATAAGACATTTTTATTTTCAGACAGTAGTAAGTCCTATCAGATACACTATAAAAAATGTATAGTAAGGTAATGGAATGATGATGAAGATAAGCATGCTACTGAAACTCAGATGGTATAGGAGTAAGTGCTTCTCTGAAGAGATTACATTTGAGCACTAAAAAAAGAGGAACCAAGTCAGGGAAAGGTTTGGTGGAACAACAGTCCAAGGTACAGAAAAGACAAATTCAACAACTCATTATTTAAGAGACAGAACAAAGGCAATGAGTTTGGAGTTTGGGAGAAAAGGAAAACTGGTAGGAGATATAACTAGAGAAGAAATTAGGAGCCAGATATCATTGGGCAGGAGTTGTCCTTGGAAACCATAGTACTAGCCACCTCTGTGGGCACTGTGAAAACTCTGTTGGGATGGTTTTGTTATTTGCAATGATAGAAACTCTCTCCTGGCATCAAGAGGGCATAGGCCAGGACTGCTGGGATTTCTGTAGCATACAAGAAATTCCACACATCAAAGAGTTGTCATTCATTCTACATGACTTTCTAATGTCCCACTGGAAATTTGTTTAGAGAAAATACTGCTTATAATTTTCTAAGCCTAGAACCTAAATCCATTTTATATCATGGCAAATTTGTTTAAATGAAGATTTAATAACTCCTAAATTTTCTAGAAATACAAATACCTTAAAAGTTGAGGGAAGAGTTTACTTTAGATGTTACCAAGAACATTTCAGAATATAATGTCACTAAGAGCAATGCTGCTTGAAGCATTTGAGTCTCTAGTCAAAATACATATGTGTATCTGCATTTGTCACTCACATATTCCAGGTGACATCCCCTATAGAGGCAAGCATTTATTTTTTTATGCCTTCTACTATAATTATGCCTATGCATGTACATATTGAAATACATATTGCATTATTTAAAACTTACTTTCCTAGCTTTCCTTGTGAATTATATCAAACATTTAAAAGAATTAATACCAATGCTTCTCAAACTCTCCAAAAATATTGGAGAGGAGGCAACATTTTATGAAGCCAGGGTTAGTATGATACTGAAACCATAAAAGATTACTACTAGAAAACAAAACTACAGGCCAATATTCCTGATGAATGTAGATACAAAAATTCCCAATAAAATACTAGTCAACTGAATTTAGTGGCACAATAAAAAGATCATTCATCATGATCATGTGGGATTTATCCCTGGCATACAAGAATGGTTGAATATATGCAAATCAATCACTGTGATATATCACATTAATAGAAAAAAAGAAAAGAAACATATGATCGTCTTAACAGATACAGAAAAAGCACTTCATAAAATTCAACATTCACTCATGATAAGTAACAAATTAGGCATAGAAGGAACATACGTCAACATAACAAAGGCCATATATGACAAGCCCACAGATAACATAATACTCAATGGTGAAAGGTAGAAAGCCTTTTTTCTAAGATCAGAAACAAGACAAGTGTGCCCACTCTCAACTACTCCTATGCAGCACAGTACTGGAAGTCCTAGCTAGAGTAATCAGGCAAGAAAAAGAAATAAAAGATATCAGAATTGTAAAAGAAGAAGAAAAATTTCTATTTTTGGATGATGATTACTTGATATATGGAAAATTCTAAAGACAGCAAAAAATACACTTAAATCTAATCAATTAATTTAATAGTTTAGTGATAAAAAAATCGACATACACAAATCAAGAGCATTTCTAAATACTCCTAAAATTTATATGGTACCACAAAATACCCCAAATATCCAAAGAAATTCTGAGAAAGAACAAAGCAGGAGCCATCACACTTTCTGATTTCAAGATATATTATAAAGCTCTAGTCATCACAACAGTATGGCACTGGCAAAAAAACAGAAAAATAGATCAATGGAACAAATCAAGAGCCCAGAAATCTAAGCATACATGCATGGTCAACTATATTTGACAAGTTAGCCAAGAACACTCAGTGGAGAAAAGAAAATCTCTTGACCAAATGGTATGGGGATAATTGGATATTCACATGTAAAAGTATGAAACTAGACCCCTAAATTATACCACTGATAAAAATTAACTCAAAATGGATTAAAAACTTAAATATAAGACCAAAATCATGAAACTCTTGATTGAAAGCATAGGAATAAAGCCCCATGGAATGGGTCTTGGTAATGATTTTTTGGGTATGATATCCAGAGCACAAACAACAAAATAGAAATGGGGACTCCATCAAACTAAAAAGATTATGCTCACCAAAACAAACCATCAACAAAGTGAAAGGACAAACTATAGAAAAGAAAGAATATTTGCAATCCATTTATCTGATAAGGGGTTAACATCCATGAGTCCGTATAAAGGACTCATGTAACTCAACAGCAATAAAAACTCCCAAATCCCACGAATTAAAAAATAAGCAAAGAACCTGAAGAGACATTTTTCCAAAGAAGTTATATAAAAGGCAAAAAGGTACACAAAAAGATGCTCAACGTCACTAGTCATTAAGGAAATGCATATCAAAACCACAGTGAAATGTCACTTCACACCTATTAGAACGCCATCATCCAAAAGACAAGAGGTAACAAATGCTAGCATGGATGTGGAGAAAAGGGAGCCCTGTATACTCTTCGTGGGACTATAAATTGGCACAGCCACTGTGAAAAACAGTTTGAAGGATCCTCAAGAAATTAAAAATTGAACTACCATATGATCCAGTAATTCCACTTCTGGGAACAAATCCAAAGAAAATAAAAACTCTAACTTGAAAATATAATTGCACTCTCATGTTCATAACAGTATTATCTACAATAGCCAAAACACAGAAACAACCTAAATGTCCACCAAATAAATAGATAAAAAAGTTGTTGTATATATACAATGGAATATTATTCAGTCATAAAAAATTAGGAAATCCTATCATTTAAACTCTGAAGCCATTTTGTTAATAATGTGAAATAAGTCAGACAGAGAACAATAACATATCTTCTCACTTATATGTGGAATCTTAAAAAACAAAACCCCAAAACCATATAAAAACAGATCACATTTGTGGTTATCAAAGGCAAAGAGTATGGGGAGGGGGAATTGGAGGAAGATGGTCAAATGGTGGAAACTTCCAGTTAGAAGACAAGTAAAGACTAGGAATGTGATATACAACATGATGGCTATAGTTAGCAAAGCTCAATGAAACATAAGAAAGTTGTTAAGGGAGTAAACCCTAAGAGTTCTTATCACAAAGTGGAAAGTTCTTTCTTTTCCTTTTTTTATTGTATCTATATGAGATTATGGATATTAGCTGAACTTATTGTGATAATCATTTCACCATGTTTGTAGATCAAACTATCATGCTGTATGGCTTAAACTTATACAGTGATGTATGCCAGTCATTTCTCAATAAAACTGGGAAAAATCCATTTCTTTGTAATCATATAAAGTCAGGACATTAATTCTATTTTTTAAAAAACAGTTATCAGATAGCTTAAATTATCTGTAAATTTATTACAAAAGAGGGAAAAGGATGATTAAATATAATTATTTATAAAATGGAGTCTCTGGACCTGGTAGAGGTGGAAACCAATGTAGGACCTAGTAAGCAATGTGGATTTTATTTGAAGCCCAGTGAGAAGTTTTGAGAGTATTAAACAGAAAGTGTTGTGATCTGACTTGCAGTTTTAAAATCTTAAATCTTCATCTGTAGAAACTTTATTAGAGAAGGCAAGAAGGAAATTAGAAACAAGTAAGAAGTCTGATGCAGGGGTCAAGGCAAGCAATGATGGAGATGCTAAGAACAGAGTTGATGCAAATGCATCTCTGTCTATTTAGAACCCTTTCAGTATTTGAAGGCAGTTATCATATCAATCCATATCACTTTCCTCTTTTTGCTAAACTTGCCCAGACCCTTCCATTGTTTTCTTCATGACACAGCTTCCAGACTTCTCTCCACTTTGTGAACATGGTTATCTTTGTTGATATCCTCTGAAAAACTTCTAGATTGTAACTATCCCTCTTAAAGTAGAGTTCCCAGAATTGAGGGCAATTCTTCAAATTGGATTTGACTTATTTTCTGGAAAATTAAACAACTGGCACATGTGTCCTTTCGATCCTGTTGTATACTACAGAATGAGCTAGTATGTTCTGTACCTGCATTGCACTGTTTATTTACATTTAGCTTGTCATGAAATATTACTTTCCTTCCTAACGTCAACATTCTTTGAGCCTATACACCTGTCTTTACATTTCTAAGAATATTACCTTGATTAGTTTTGAGTTCTCTCTATCCTTTGCCCCTAGAAACCAACATCATATCATGAAGTGGAAACAGAAAGAGTAGCCCTCTACACATTAAAAAAAACCCTAAAGATACTTTTTAAAGGAAGCATAGAACAAATTCCAGGTGAGTAGTCCAAACAGCAGGTGTTACGGTGTTTTCCACTTTTTTCATGACCTCTAAGTTTTATAGATGGGCTTTTCCTAGGTCACTTTCTCTTAAACAAGTGTGTTTGTTCTGTCACCAACCATCCCTTTTTAGCAATAAAAACATCTTCCTTTAGTGTATCCAGTTGTACTTCTGCAAGACTGAATGCTTTGTGAAGTTATGAGTTCTTCATCACTGAAAGTAGGTATACAATGAGTAAATTATCTCTGTTTGAATATGTTAAACAGAAAATTCAAATTAGTGGCAACTGCAAGGCTATAGATTTACTAAGTGATACTTGGGATCCCTTATAATTCTGAAATTCTACGAATTGCATGATTCTTACAGTCTTGTCAACTGTGCTTCCAATTATTCTACTTCTCTTATCATTGGCACTTGGAAGTTAGCTCAATGAAACCTAATGTTCCAGCTGTCTATTACTGCATAACAAAGCATTCCAAAACATAGTGACATAAAGTAACAAACATTTTATTATGCTCATGGATTCTGCAGGTTGGGAATTTGGACAAGAAATAATATAATTATTTTGTTTCTACTCCCCAATATCTGAGCCTCTATTGGGAAGACATACATGGCTGGGGTGACTCAAATGGAGTCAAATTGGAGAGAGCTGGGGGCTGGAATCATCCAGGAGCTTCCTCACTCGTATACTTGACACCTGGACTAGGATGACACAGAAACCAGTTTCAACTAAAACTGTTGACCAGCACATCAGGAGACTACTCCATGGGGCTTAGGCTTGCTCACAATATGGTGGATTAAGAGTAGTCAAAGTTCTTACATGGCTTAAGACTCCAAGAGCAAGATGCAAACTACATAGTCTTTTATGACCTAGCCTTGAAAGTCATCTAACATCATTTTTTATAGGTTGAATCTACCCAGACTTAAGTAAAGGTGACACAGACCCCTCCTCTCAATGGGAAAAATGTTAAAGAATATGCAGCTGCTTTTTAAAGCTGCCATATTTCCTATGGTGTTTATTATTAAATTTTAGATAATAACAACCAAAATTCTATTTTTACCTAAATTTCTTGATTCTGATTGAAGTCAAGGTATGCACCTGTGTAGCTTGCAGACACTGCAGCTTCTAAGCACAATAGGGAAGAAAATAGCGAACCAAAGCTTCCAGTGGATATGACAGAGATTTTTCTGGAGCCAAGAGCACATATGCCTTTGGAGTGGAACAAAGACTGACATTCTCGACACCTGCTGCTTCCTTTATAGACCCTAGGAGCTCCAAGATTAAACTCTGCAGTATTCTAAACCCTGGGAGAAAAAGCCTGCTCAGACTCAATTTATTGGACACTGACCTTTAATCCACTGAAATTTGTATGTGTTCAACAAGTCTCTCAAAGCTCTAGTTTGGCTAATTGGTTACCTAGACATGTCTTCATCCTCACCTGGGGACTATAAACATGCCTGAGCCTGGGAGAAAAGGTACAGAGAAAGAGATGACTCTGCTTCCCACAGAGATCCATCAAGTTAAACTTCTGAGCACAAAGGAATGGAAGGAAAGCTACCTCAGCAAGGGAATTGAAATGCTAGAAGAAGCACTTCCCTCATGGCTGAGTACACTGCTGTTCCGTGCACCAAATAGCAACTAATTATTCCTCGCTGCACATCAGCAAATGCTAATCTGATTAAAATCGTAAATCAGTCCTGTATTTCTGTGGGAAGGGTGTGGAGCTGGGTATGTTCATTAATATGTACAAATCGTCAAAAATGGGGGCTTTGGTCAAGTCACAGGCTTTCTCTACTTTGAGCTCAAGATGCCAGAGTTCTGAGTTCAGAGATGTTGACCTCTCACTGCCAACTCCAAACCTTTGAAATCAAAGACAGGCTAAGTCAACATTCTCACCTTTCATGCAGACCTTGTAATCCTGGGCAGGCAAAAGAAATGAGAATGCTATATGGTGATTGACCAGTCATCATGACGGTAATAATGAGAGTTAACTAAGCCAACCAAGCACCTACCACTCAAGTGCTCTCTACACATATTATCTAGTTTAATTCTTGTAACAATTTCATTTATGCATACAGAGACTGAGATTCAGTGAAATGAAGCAACCTATCCCAAATTATATATTGGAACTGATGGAGCCAAATTTGAGCTAAGACTGTCTATGTCTAGTCTTAGAGGCAATACTGCAACTACTCATGACTGAGATACCTTCTAGGCATTCCCTGAGCAACCAGGAAGAGCTGGAGATGATGCCTGACCTGAGTTGAACCTTTGGGGTAAGGAGAAAATAACTAGGCAGAGAAAGGGGAAGTGGTTTTGCAGGGAGAGCAATGAAGGCATAGGAAAAATGTGTACAAAAGCCTGAAGGTGCTAAGAGCCTGGCTGAAGGCTTCTTAAAATCAGGGATCATGTTTTCTTACTCAGCATGGAAGCCCTTGGTGTCTGCCACACAACAGTCACATGGCAAGTCAAGAGAGCACAACAGTCACAAGAAAGGAGTCGAGTCATAATGCCAGTGTTGAACTACAGGACTTCAAACAGCTGGCTCCACCTCTGCGAGCTTTGTTTTTCCCATCTGTGAAAAATGGGAGGTGGTAAGAGAATCAGCCTTCCAGGGTCACTGTGAGGGAGGATGAGACAAGATCACGTAAATAAAACATATGCATAGGCTAGTGCAGCCATAGTCAGAGCTCAAAAAATGGCCAGGATGGTAATTTATTGTTAAGCCCTCAGAAAGTCTCTTTGAAGGGAAAGAATGAATGATGTTGACATCACTTATTAGAGAGCAGAGAAGATTTCAGTGTGACTATAGAGGATGGGAAGCAAGTGGTGCAAGGTAAAGTTGATGCTAAATTGGACATCTCCACTCTGCCTTCCACTTTTCCTAATAGTCCATGATCTTAATGGTGATGGTGATGAGAAGAAAGGTACCACCTTGTATTTATACCACAGTTTGCACTTCACAACATACCCACACAGTCATTATTTCATTCAACTTTCAAACAACTATAAAAAGTGAACAGGCTGATTAAATAACAGAAAACAAAGCCCAGGTATTCTGACTCCTGGCTCTTTATCCCTCCAACATGAAAAACAGAGCTAGTGAGGACACTAAGGGATTTCCTCAGTAGCAGAGAATCCATTTGAAAGGCGTCCTGGTTATTCAAAAAATTTCACCTCTTTTCCTCCTGGAATACACCTATTCTACATTCACTATATATTTTTAAAGTATCTTCTTAAACGTTTTTTTTTTTGTCATAATAGCTGATCATTTTCTGTGTTTTATTATTTAATAATAATCTTTCTCCCTTAAAAATCCTTTCAAAATATGTAAATCCTTGAGGTAAAGAAATTTTAACAAAATATACCAGCTTGATCTTTAAAAAACAACAACAAATATTGAAATTCCATCAGCTTGGTGAATAGAAATCATCTCTTCTTGCTCTATTCTGGTAAACATAAATGTATTTTATGTGAACATTTACTACATCACTCTATTTCTCTTGTAGTGAGGTGTCACCATGCCACAGAGCTCTGATCATTGGATCATGAGCAGAAGCAATTTTTTGTACTTTGAGGCCTGATCCAGGAGATATTCCTCTCTTTCCCTTTGAGCAGCAACATTAGAAGTTAAAGATGGCAGATCTCCAACACAGAAGGAACTTGGATCCCTTAGTTACAGTTTTGGATGAAATTGCCAATTGCTCTGGAACACTCACTTTGGAAATTATATGAGGAATAAATACATTTCTATTATGCTAATCCACTGAGGCGTATCTGTTTCAGCATCTAGCATTACCCAACTAATAAAAGCATGAAAAAAAATATTACAAACCTAGACACTATTTAAGACTATCTTCAGAATTACCAGACCCTGTACTTCAATGAATCTTTGCTTCTTTATGAGAATTACATCATGTCCCAATCTGAAAAGCAGGTGGTAATAAATTAGAGTTGCCCACTTTGGGCAGGCATCATATCTGTCTTTGCAACTCTAGCACCTCACACAATCAGGCACGGGGTAAATGCTCAGTAAAGTACAATGTATAGATGGTAAAGAACCATCCTAACTCCACCATCTACAGAAATGACAGTTGACTGGGATTTTATGATTAGGTTATCCAAAAGGAAAAGGGTAATTTCCCACAAAAGGCATCAACAGAAGATCGACCATGACTTGGTGACAGTTAGGATGGTAAGATACATGATTCATGCATTCCTCAAAGCTACTTACTGAGTACCTGTTATATGTCTAGCACTATTTCAGGGAATAAGGGCACAACAAAAAAATAAAATAGATAAGCCCTCTGCTTTCATGGCTCTTACAGTTGAAAAGTATTAGAGTTACCAAACTAGAACATACCTCTTTGGCATAAAGATTATTGAGAGCTGATTATTTTTGAGAAACAGCAGGCAGAGGAGAAACTGAAAACGGAGTACAAGTTACCCTTCTATAAGGGAAATACACATTTATAAAGGAAATTTCCATTTGTAACGGTGTTTCCCTCTCCATACCAGAAGAAAATTATAACTCTAATTGACAAGAAACTCTTATCAATGGAGAAGGCACAGACTTGAATCTGTATAATAACCTTATCATTTTTTGCTGTGCTTTTCATGGTAACCTCCATAAATGGCCTTGCCTCCATCCTCACCACCCCACCAGCATTTTTCTTTTGTTTTAGGTTTGAGATGGTATTTGAGCTGGTGTCTTGGGCCATCTCTAAGAATTACTCAGTTTTTCTGGGTATCTCCCATGTACACATGAGATATGCATGTTAATCAATGTATTTGCTTTTATCTTGTCAATTTGTCTTTTATTTCAAAGGTTCTCAACTAAGAACTCAGAGGGTAAAGGGAAATTATTTTTCTGCCTTTACATATTCTAGTAAATTTACATGTGTGCTGAAATCCTTGCACGCAAACCTGGATCCTTCAGTCAGCTAGGTGCTCAGCCAACTTGGTCCATATTATAAGAAAGACTATATATGCCAGGTTAGCAAAGTTATAAAGAAATACATTATGATAATAATCCATTCTCTGAAAGCATAAGAACTCTTGCTCTAAAGTTGTAAAAAAAGGAAATCATCAACTGAAAGCTGCTGAACAAATTAACCAGATCCATATTCAAGAAGTTAAACTATGCCAGAGGAAAAAAAGCACAGCAACAAAAATAAGTGGTAAAGATAATAGTCTGTTGCTGATGATGTAATTGATGAAGGTATCAATCCACTTTGTTTCTAAGCTCCTGTTTTATAAAAGTTAATCATACAATTTGGCTACAGCAACAGCAGCAATGGCAGATGTGCTGTCCAACTGACCAGGTTAAGAAAAATAAAGGCAGATGGTTTTAGATTAAAGTCTGGATTGCAACACTGCCATTAGAGAATAGACGTTCTGTCACCAGGCCAAGGTTCTTTTATTTACTTTACTCTTTAAATTATCTGCCACCTGGTGGTCCAGGGAATCATTTAGAACTTAGTCATGGGTAGTTAATAAAATCTTATTAATGTGGATTCAGCGATTCATTTAAGAAATATTTATTGATGGCCTACTATGTACACATAGGCACTAAATGCTGCAGAATACAGCAGCTACCAAGACAGTAAGCAAATAAGGTAACTAGATTTTGTTAAGTGCTATCAAGAAAATAAAACAGGGTAATGGGGACCAGTGAAAGAAAGCATTGTAGAGCTTAGAGAAGGCCTCTGGGAGGAAGCCACACTTGAGACAAGAGGAAAAAGGCAAAATATTAATTTTCTACTGCTTCATAGCAACAAATTGTCACAAAGTTAGCAGCTTAAAACAACAAAAGTGTACTATTCAGTATTTCTGTGAATCAGGAGTTCAGGTACAGGTTAGTTGAGTCCTCTGCTCAGGGTCTTGCATGCTGAAGTAAAGGTGTTGGCATGGGTTGTGATCTTATCTGAGGCTTGCGGATCTCTTTGCTCACTAGTAGTCAGCAGGATTCATTTCCTTGTAGTTATGTGACCATGGTCCCTCTCGTCTTGCTAGCTGTTGGCTGGGGACAACTCTTAGTTCCTGTACATGATTATACCTTGCTACATAATTACCTTCCTTCATACATGCTTTCTATTAGGCCAAAAGGAGAGTGTCTCCCTAATACTTGACCTTCTTTTAAGGGCAGTATTTGATTTGATCAGGCCCACCTAGGAGTCTCTCTTTTGATTAACTCAAGTCAACTCATTAGTAACATAATCACAGGAGTGATACAGCACCATATTCACTGGTTCTAGTCATAATCAAGAGGAACATGTACAGGGGTGCCTGGGTGGCTAAATTGGTTAAGCATCTGACTCTTGATTTAAGCTCAGTTCACAATCTCATGGTTTGTGAGTTCAAGTCCCACACTGGACTCACACTGACAGTGTGAAGCCTACTTGGAATTCTCCCTCTCTCCCTTTCTCTCTGCCCCTCTCTCTCTCTCTCTCCTTCTCTCTCAAAATAAATAAACTTAAAATATAAATAAGAGGAGGATGTACACTAGAGGGGGGAAATCTTGGGGCCTTTTAAAATTCTACCTACCACGATGAAAACCAGCCATGCAAAATCAGGTGAAAGTCTTTCCAGGCAGGGTCACCAGAGTGCACACAGAACAAACTTGATATTTTTAGGAAAGATAAAGTAAGCTGGTCTACTGAAGTATGGTGGTTGTGGGGAGAAGATGAGGGAGGAGGTATCTACAGGAGTCAGACCATCTTGGGCTTTGGCGGACTTGTTAACAAATCTGGATTCCGTTTTATGTGTAAAGGGAAGCCTACTAACATTAACTGAGCACGGTATTAGGCTCATCAGTGGCATAAAGATCAAGGGATCCAATGTTAAAAGAAAGGGGAGGTATTAACTCGCTGCAGCTACCTCTCATTTTGAGAAATGAGAGCCTATGCTAAAGGTTCTTTACAGATCTGATATTCCATTTTTTCTAGGTCCCTATTAAAAAGACTATTCAGGTGAAAGTAAAAATAAAATGAATGTAATCACTTTCTGGTGTTGGCTGACCTAATTAGAAAGGAATTTGGTCTGCTTCTTTCAAATATCTTCCAATACTCATGAATGCACCCTTGGGTCACTTCATAAGTTCTATAAATAACAATAGTTACATTAATAATATGGGGGCATTTCCAGAAGCAATATACACTTTGTCCTTTGGTCAGGAGAGGATTCATAATTAGTGTTTTTAGAAATTTCCAGCAATGCAGATTTTCAAAGATAATACTGAGGCAAGAGTTTAACGTTTAGGAATGCTAGCTCATCACAGTCATGTTTTTTCTTCTTTCCAATCTGAGGTTGAAAGAGAAATCCAAGTTGAGTTAAACAACATGTGGAAATGTCACTATGTCCTAATCAACTGAGGAGTCAGAAATGCAACTGCTTCTTCAGTTTTTTTCATTTAAAGTACTAGCAGGATTTATGTGAGGCTTCCCTTTGAGACTACGATTAGTATAATGGAAAAATTTTTAAGAAATGATGCTAAAACTTGAAGACCCAATGAGGACCATTATATAACTCCTACTTTTTTTTTTTTTAGTGTGCATATTCTTTAGTGTAATTTCCTAAGTTTCATTTGGACCAAGATTTGTATTATCAATAAAATAAGGCAGTATAAGATCCTCCTTTCTCAACAGCCTTTTATTGTTTCCATGACTGAGGCTCCAAATTGTAAAGATCATATTACATTATTTTCCTTTCAGAGAAATTTATTCAGTGAAGCAATCTAAAAATAACTCATTGGCGAGCCAGTGGCTTCCATGGTTACCAAAAGACCCTGTTGATTCTTTGCTCTAACAGGCAACCACAATTGGGGAATCATTTGAATTGAAAACAACGCATACCCAAAATAGCATGAAGAACCCTATAACAGGACTGTGGAGCCCTACATTCTGGTGTGTGCAACCTTCTCCTTCACAGCCCCATGAAAAGCACATGCCAGGAAGAAAGGAATATACTTCTGAAAAGTAAATGAAATTTGACCCTAAATCAACTTCTTGATTCTGGGAATCCCTGCCATGCTGTTAATGCTCTAACAATGCCCCTCTAGGTTCACGACATAAATTCAAAAATACTATTCCTACAAATAACAACTAATTACCTACTTAATTTCTACTAAGGGCATCATGCCAGAGTCCAGCTCCGGCATGTTCAGGAATATTCTGGAGAAAAGGTGTGGGCACGGATGAACGACTCAGTAGAACTGCATGGGTTCTGGAACCAGGCAGGCACACGTTGTGTGTGTGTGTGTCTCTCTCTGCCCTACTGGTTCCAGTATTTTGTTTAAAGGTAGTGAGTGGCATAACAGCAAGGAGTGACACAGCCCATCAGTAAGCATAGTTTGAACAATAATGTGTTTTATCAGTAAAGCGGAGATTTCCTCAATCTTATAAGTTGTTTTCAAGTTAGTTAGCATATAAATTTAAGGCAGGGGGAGAGAACAGTGCCTAGGCCTATGTTAATTGTCTATAAACAGGCCAGGAGTCATTCTGCCTATTTCTCCAACTACAATGGGAGAGGTGCAACCCATCCAGCAAGGACAGAATTCCCAATGCCTGTCCTTTGCTTGTGAATGTGTGAATTTACATAATAGGGGCCCAACATTTACACAAGTCACACCATTATCCAGCCATCTCATAACTGCTATCAATGTGCAACCCATCCTTAAGATGCAGCTTTAAGATTACTTCTGGCCAGGCTACTCTCATTCAGATGTAATCCATCAAAGCATTCTTTTTATCTAATTGCCATAAAACAAAAAAGCATTACATTCCTTGGGCCAATGAGGGCAATTCAAGAAAGCCAAGCCTGAAAGATTAATATTAGAAGGAGATAGTTTTGGGTGCTAATTTGGCAGCAGGAGCCTTGCAACATCCACCTTTTCACACAGGGAAAGTATCAACCTGTGTGCCCAAGATGGTTCCCAGCAGCATCAAAGGAAAGCTAGATTTTTTTCCTTTAAGTAAAATTATATCATATGACTTTACATGAAAGTTACACATAATATGTATAACATAATAGCATCTTATGATGGCTGGGATAATGGAAATGGAATGATGTAGATATATATATATATACAGAGTTCATATGCATGTACATATATATGTTTGAAAAATATATGCTCATATATTTATGTATTTATATATTTATGTATTCCTTCGTACATATGAAGTCTTCTAAGATTCTGTTACCCCATTCCAACTGTTTCCAGAAGCATATAATTAAGAAAAATCTATTTTTGAAAAAAAGGATTTCATATTTTCATCACAGATTCTGTGGTCTAGCATACCTCAAACATGTTCATTGAAATTTGAAAAAAGCACACAACAAAATACATTAAAACTGCCTAACACATTAACTAAACTGAATAGTCAGAGTACCAAAAATATAAATTTAATTAATTATTCAACAGCAATTTAGATTGGAGGTATAGATATTCAGATAGGACATAGATTGATTCAAAAATTATTTAATACCAATTAAATTAGCTTAAATATTTTTTGCACCAAAGGTGGTCTTATGGTTCTTTCTTACATTTAGCAATATCCAGCACACAGCTGCCATGTGTTAACTAACCAGTATTCTAGGTATAAGGGTGTGACTGTGAGCAAGATGGACATTGAAGCTTATATTCTAATAGAAAAGAGAGACAAAACCAAGATGATTCCAAACTCTAACCAGTTTGCAATAATTAAGGAAACTAGTTTGATAGAAAGTCAGTCAGGAGTAGATGGGAGGTTACTTTAAAAAGTGTGATCAGGAAGTCTTCTCTAAGGAGATTGTGATCTCTGACTTATGGTAAGTAGGAGAAGACAGTCATGAAAAGAATTATGTGGACAGTATATGGAGAGAGAAAACAACAAATGCAAAGACTTGGAGGTAACAAATATCTTGGCTTGACACAGAAACAGGAAACAAGCCAGGGTGCTTAGAGTAGAGGAAAAAAAACAAAAAACAAAACAAAACAAGCAATGCAAGATGAGTTGCAAAGGAAGCCTGAATGGGCTATAGTAAGAAGCTTAGATTTCACTCTAAGTCACTTGGGAAGCCATTAGTAGAATTTAAGGAAAACAGTGATAGGATCAGAAATGAGCTATTAAAAGATGACTCTGATTGCATGGACAAAGACTGTATAAGTCAATAGAATGAGCAAGGTGACTATTTAGGGGGTCTTTGCAGTAATCAAGTGGGACACAATGTTGAGTTGGCAAGGGTGATGGCAGAGACTTAAGAAACATAAATGATGTTCCTTAGATATTAATGTAGGACAGACTGGAAAAATGGTGAGTCTAGAGTCTTCAATTTTCAGATATGTGGGTGTGAGAGAGTTAAGATGTCTCCTACTTATGAATGGGCTGTATTCTAAAAGCTTGTTTATCACTAATCTCAATCTCAAGCCACGTTTTCCCAAAGATACAGTATCAGTATCTGTTGTGGGTTCATTTTAACCATGAAATCAGTCTGAAAGACTGGTAATGGGCAGAAAATCCACAAAGTTCTGCCGTTTTCCCATTATCTGATCTAATCTCCAAGCAGAATGGCTTCAAATCATCATGTGTTGCCTAATGACTTTTTAATTTGTTTTTGTTTTTGTCTTTTTTTTCTGTTGCCCAACTATTTATTTTAGAATATCAATTTTATGCCCTATATTTCTCTAATAGAAAATAATCCTGGTAATATATAATATTAAGGTATTTAGGCTCTCCAGAAAGGAATATTACACTGTTTCCTGGTCTCATAAATATTGGTTTACCAAGGATCTATCCCCATAGTAGAAGGTACCAGAAACCTTTTCTTGCAAAAGGATAGCATCTGAGAAGAAATTAGGGGAAAAAAAGGTATTTGGACTCACAAAATTTAAGGAAATGATTCCTTCTCTGAAAGAGTATAATAGGACATGATGGACACAATGAGACTTGTGAAATCTCTTAAGACAATATTTCTCAAGCTTAAATGTGCAGGGACTTCCAATTTGGACTATGGAGTATAGGGAGTAGATTTACTCTCTTGACTTAAACAACCATGAATATCGACAAAATATATGAGCCAGCAATATTAGGACATGAAAAAACAGGCAGCACAGGACACTGATCACTACAGGAAGGAAAACAAACTAAGAAAGTCCTATGATTTGCCCTGACAATCATAACTACAAAGAGTTTTTAGCCCACAGTGTGGGAAGAGGGAATTCAAACAGCCAAGTTGAGAAAAGAGAGTTGAGAATTTGGGAGGCCACAGAGCTGAGAATTTGCTGAGCAGAGTAACTAGAGAGGAGAAGCTTGCACAAAGAACTTCAGAGATCTGCAGGGGGTTTCACTCAAGTCTTTAGTTGAGTGCTCATTAGTGAATACATAAAAGAAAACCAGCAGAACCTGAAGAAAGGAAATAGAATAATCCCTGGAGCTCACACAGGCTGGTCATAGTTTATGTTGCCACCAGCCAGAGTGGGAAAAACCTTGTAATCATGGGGCATCAGAGTTCTCAGAAGGGCATTGACTCTGAACATGTAGAACAAAATTGTCCCTAGACTAAAAGGTACTCTGGTCCCACCTTGCAAAGCTTATTAAAAACAGCCTTAAATGGTTAGACTATTTCTAAATAAATTGTGTCTCAAAACAAAGTGCATGAATATTTAAAGAAATACAAAATTTATGCCAACAAGGTAAAAGCTACAGGTAGACAAATGAACAGGAAAAAAGGACATATAATGAGGAGAAAAAGAACAAACCAATGGATATAGACTTAGAAGTGACACATATGTTGGAACTAGCAGAAAAGGACATTTAAAAAGTTATTACAAATCTCTTCCACATGTTGTAGAAGGAAGAGGAAAGCATAAGTATATTAAACAGACATGGAATATGTACATTTTTAAAAAAGATTCAAGTTGAGGGGCGCCTGGGTGGCTCAGTCAGTTGGGCATCAAACTCTAGATTTTGGCTCAGGTCATGATCTCACGGTTTATGAATTCAAGCCCCACATTGGGCTCCAGGCTGACAGTGCAGAGCCTGCTTGGGATTCTCTCTCTCTGCCCTTTACCCACTTGTGCTTGCTCTTGTGCGCCCTCTCTCTCTCTCTCTCTCTCTCTCTCTCGCTCTCTCTCTCAAATAAGTAAACATGAAAAAAGATTCAAGTTTAAACTTCTAAAGATATAAAATGCAATGACTGAGATGAAAATATACGTGACAGGATTAACAATGGATTAGATACTGTTGAAGAAAACATTAGTGATTTTGAAGATATAGAAATGAAATGTATCCAAAATAAAACCCAGGGAAAATATGAAAACAGCATCAGTGAGCTGTAGAAAAATTTTATAAGCTTAACACACATATAATTGAGGTTCTTGAAGGAGAGGAAAAGGAATGCTGAAAGAATATTTGTTGAAATAATAGCTGAAAATTTTCCAAATGTGTTGATCCCGAAAGCTCAATGAATTCCAAGCTCAAGAAAATAGAAAGGTAACTATGCCAAGGTACGTTGTAATCAAATTGCTCAAAATAAATGATAAAGAAAAAATCTTCAAAAAGTCATGAAGAAACTTCAGTGTGAATACTATTCACTGGCTTATTTGTTAATATACATTCTGACTCAGTAAGTATGGGTGGGATCTGAGATTATGCATTTATAAAAAATTCTAACAAGGTAATTCCAATGCTGCTAGTATAATAGCCACACCTTTGAGAAGCATATTTCTAAGATTCCAATGCTTAAACTATTTTGTTTTTCTAAGTTAATCCAAGATACCAAAAGATTCACAACTGAAAGAGACAGGATAGATCCAAGGAAGCATAACAATGTTTGGGGGTCCAGCCAGTTTCACACTAGTTATACATTATTAGAGAACTACATCAAGACTTAGTCTTTTAAAATTACATTAAATTCATATTGCCAAGTATAGAAGGTGTTTTTGGTTTGCTTGTTTGTTTCTTTGGCTGTCTAGCAACCATTTCTTCTTGTTTGGTGATTTTATTCTGATTTCTTTTGAAACTTATCCCTTATCCACTCCATACTTGTGCTTTCAGTGAATATTCTCTACAAACTCCTACGATAGAGCCTATAGTCCAGTACTAGCTAATTAACTCACTGTATTTCAAAAGAGAGATTGCTCTTCCACTTGAACCCAGAAGAACATAGGCTGGATCTACTAAAATCAGATTACATCCTTTGGACAAGAGAGTAAGGATGGAGTCCAAATAGAAGAAGCAGAGTCAAGAAGAGAGAGAAAACTAGAGTCTAGTGTGTCATCTTAATCCTAAATCATGACATCACTGAAATTTTGCCAACTCCTAGGCTCTTCGGGTACATAAGACAATAAATAGTCCCATTTTTTAAAGCAAATTTAGTAATATTCTCATTTTATTATACTGAAAGACTGCTAATAGAAACAAGAAGCATAAGTTAAATAAGCTTTTGTGACGTAGGCCAGGAATCTAATAAAAATTTATAGCACAATTTCTATTAATGATCACAGGTTTCAAATCAGATGTCAGGTTTCTTGGAGACTTCTCCTTCCCAATTGCTGTTATGGCATTTGTGAAAAGAGAAAAAAAATTAGATTCTGCCTGGGTGGGTCAGAGTGGTTTGTTGAAGAGTCCCTAAAATTGTGTGTCTAGTCCAAAATTTGGTAATTCGTGTCTCAGAATATTCCTAAAAGCAAATATCAAAAGAAATCGGCTGAATAAAGTGAAATAGAAGGATAAAAACCATATACATAAACATCTTGACTTAGAATTAGGACACTCATTAACCAAGACAATAGGTAGCTGATTTGTGCTTACCTTCTTTCTTTTGTTAATAGGAAAATAATTTACACTGAAATGAAACTGGAGTTCTAGATATCTTCAAGAAAAAAAACATTTAATTAAACATATGCATTACCACAAACAAGACCATAGGATATATACAATGGAAGAAGTGTAAAGTTATTTTTCTACATTCTGAACCTCAAATTCTATATATTAGGCCAGAGACTAGGCTAGATGATCTTTCCTTTTAGTTCTAAGTTCCTATGATAATGTTGAGAAATAAGAGCTTAAGTAACTTCACAAAGGCCTGAAACAACTGAGACCTAATATTAATCATAAAGCTGAATAGTTTAGCATGAGGTAAATTCAGATGAATAGAAAATATTTTAACTTGTTGACAGCCACATTCCGTACTAGTCTTCTGAACATCCAAAAAGCATGCTGTTCACATAATCAGTTCCTTGTTACTCCAATATTTAGAAAGCTTTGAAAAACATTTCGCTAAAGTCTGGAGTTCTGTAAGAATGGAGATATTTTTGGGGTCTTGAGAAAGACCCTCAAAGAAAAAATGGTACTCCAAGGATATTGACCTTTTGGCGATGTCCAAAAACAAGGAAAAAGGTTCCAAGTAAAGATAGCACCAGAAACCTCTCTACCTACTTTGTTTACTATGTGGGTTACCACTGAAGTGGAAGCAGTGGTCTTCAAGGAGACTGGTGAAAGAAATATAAAATTGTGACTTTCAAAATTTTTATTTAAGTACCTCTCTCTAAGTCATACTCATAACTGAATATTGTCTTGTTCTCTGACAATGTGAGCACCAGTTTACTCAATAATAAAATAGCTCATCTTTGCTGGTCTCTACCTTATTTTCAGTAATCCTGAACTAAAGTTCCAAAATGACTAGAAAGTAGGTCTTGGTCATTGTAATGGTATAGCTGCTTTAAAATAAACCAAATGTATTCGTTTTAAATTAAATATATTTTTAATTCTGGTTCCCACGAATCAATCCTGGAATCCGGTAGTATTCTACAGAATTTATAAGCAAAAAAAAAAAAAATTATTTTCTTCTTTTATTCCTAAACAATAGCTCAACTGGGAAGACACATTGCCAAGATTCTGAGGAGCCACTGTTGTCCATAATATTTCTTATTCATTCCAGACTCCCTTTCTCTTGGTTTCTGGAGTCAGACCCTGGTTTCTCTCTTTTATCTCACACACAAAAGACGCACTGAGGCCAGAATGACCAGCGTTCTGACAATTTGGGAATAACAGTAAAGCTTTCCAGAACTTAAAAAAAAATATGTAGAAAGGCAATCAAGTCTCCACCACTACCCAAACTGAATCAATAATAAGCCATGGGAGATGGATTAGTGGATCAAACACCTGCCTATAGCTTTCAGCCTTTCTAGAATCATGGGAGATAATCATCGTGTTACATGTTCCTGAGGCAAATAAACACAGCCCCGAGGACTCTTCCAAAAGAGAACACAAAAATCCAATCTTGTGTCATCTAACAGCAAGCAGACTAACAAACATCTTATCTCAAGCCTCCAAAGAATATAGATTTATTACTGCTTGAATCCTATGGACCAAACCTTTAATCCCCCATCAGGTAATCCCAGTTTCACAAATTATGTAGTTCCATTTTATATACACTCAGAGATTTGCCATCAGTGGCTCTGAGATTCTTCCTATTAAGGAGGACAGGATGGTATCTTATTAGTGCTAGAGATGCTGCTTCTCCTCACTTGTCTTTTGTATGTGTGTGCAGTTGGGATGGAGCTATTATTTCATTCATTCTTTTATTCATTCTACAGAGATACCTGGGGACTTACTGTGTGTCAGGTGTGTATGGGACATGGAAATGCATGCGTGACTATGGCAGTCACCTGTCTCTTACTCAGGGAACTTACAGACCAAGGTGGAAGAGGAGGGTAAGTAACCCAATAACTCAACAAGCAGTGATAAAGAGAATGAGAGGAGTAATGGCAAGGAGTAGTAAGAGTTTATATAGGCACACCCTATCAGGTTCGGGAAAGTTGAAATGACTTACCAAAGAAGGTGGCATCTGAACAAAAACCTGAAGGGTAGGAGGAGCTGGATGGGAGATAATGAAAGAGAAGATCTCTTACAGGCAAAAGGAATAAAGGCCAAGGGAAATAAATAGCATATTACAATGGGAAGCTGCAAATAGTTCAGTCTGGATAGGGCAAGAAATGTAAGACTGGGGTATAGAGAGAGATGTGACTTGAGGAGCAGTAGGACTAAGAACATAATGAGTCTCTGGAGCACACTGAGGAGATGATGTTTGTTCTTAAGAAAAACTCCTTCACAATCACCCTTAAGAACAGAGGAAATATATCTGGCTTACTCAATGCAAATACAATCCATTCAGTCAGTGAATTAAGGACACTGTGTAAGGATAAGCACAATATTGTTTATAAACAGAAAATATGTGAAGGAGACTGGACTACAGAAGCTTCATATGCTTTTGTCCCAAGGATGAGATGAACCAAGAGCAGAGTTGACATCTAGTCTTTCAGTGCTGTGGTCTGGGAGGGCAGTTACTACACATGCCCCACCCTTGATGCCTTAACATGAGCCCCCAACATCACTCCACATCTGCCTGATTACAACAGGAAGACATACACACAAATGAAGTCAACAGGACTGAAAGGCATGGCTCATTCCCTGTTGAGTGAGGCTTTCTGTAAGAATTTGGAAAGGGATTGATGCTACAACAAAGACAGAACAAGATAATGAAGAGAATAGATCTGAGATTGAACATGGGTTCTGTAGAACTGTGGTCTTCCCTAAGGGCCTTGGTCATGCTGTAGCTCATAAAACAATGTTTCAGTCTCCACATTGCCTCATCTGTCCTGATAATTCATGGAAGGAAATCACAGAGGAATCAGGTAAGTCAGTTTACAATAGGTAATCTGATGTTTCCGTTTTACAAGTGAAGAAGCCTGGGATGAATTAACCTGTTCAAGTTATGTAGCTAATAAATAAGGACTGGAGTCAGGTTTCCAACCCCGAGATGTTTGATTGCCAAGCACATGCTCTTAACCATTATGGTGTATCACAGATAATTTTTTCCAGTAAACACAA
The DNA here is from genome assembly GCA_030068075.1 of Paguma larvata. NCBI lineage: Eukaryota > Metazoa > Chordata > Mammalia > Carnivora > Viverridae > Paguma > Paguma larvata. Next base: position 45,031,984 of record CM057826.1, on the reverse strand, counting down.
AACAATGCACAGGTGATCTGTACAAAGATCACCTCCTTGAAAGCATGGACAAGCTGCTGATGACCACTCTGAAGCATAGCCTTAATTAATGCTAATTGAGATGGCGTGAGCCATATAAGACTATGTCTCTTTCCTCTACTACCTAGAATAAACTCAAATTCCCAACTGCGGCCTACCATTAACTCTCAGCACATGGCCTCACTGTGTCTCCAACCTCATTTTATACCCTCTCTCCAACTCTAGACAAACTATCCTTTTTCTAGAACTTTTCACACTAGGGCCTCAGACATGCAGGACACTGCCTGAAGAGCACTTCCTTCACTTCACCTGGCTCACTCTTCCTCCTTCTTCTAGGCCTATGCTAGAAAGACCATCTCCACAGAAGACCCTGAAGTGACAACCCAGTCAAAATGGTTCCTGACCTGCATCCAGCATTGTTCTTGATCACTTTCCCAATTGCCCCATAATATCTATCCCAATTACACTACCTTATATATTATTTCTTTGACTCTGATTCTAGACTGCAGGCTTAAGAAGGAGAGCATCCACATCTTCCTATCCATGCCTAAACATTATTTGGAACATAGCAGGGGCTAAATATTTGTTGAATGGATAATGAATTTTTGAGTGAAAGGGATTCATATGATGATTTTTTAAATCCTCACAGCCTTATACAATTACTAAATCCAGTATTCAAACCTTCCTGGACTTCTCTTGTCACAAGAATATTAATTCTCTGCATATACCACAGACTATTCCCTGCTAGAATCACTGGACACCATTGACCATGAGCTCAGGGATGAGTCAGCAAATGTCACCCAGAGTACATACTTTTATCTTAGGGCTACAGAAAACCAAAAACTCCCAATCCTCTCACACCTACTTGCCAATAAACACGATAAAGATGAAATCTCTCAGAGCTCTGGGAGATGATGTTCCAAACTACTGCTATTTGGATTGGCTACAGGTAACCCCATGAAAGAAATGAACTCTGGTCCCTGAAGTAGCTACAATAAACATTATCTGTGTGCAATGAAGGGAATATTGACTGAAAGGGATGAATCTTTTGTTGAGAGTAAAATTGATTCTCTAAAAAATAAACAGTTATTGGCAGAGAGCCTGCTGGTGGCTTATTTGAAAGGGAATTTGACAAAATTATTTTTAACAAAGAGCTCTACTTTCTTAGGGTGAATGTGACTAAATTTTGTGGAAAATGATAGAAAACCTTAATATGCATTTAAGCCAAAACCAAGATGGATATTCTTAGTCAAAAAGTATGTTTAACTAATGTTTGGGGTTCTATAGTTCTATAGAGTTAGGTTACTCTTTCAAAATACAGAGAACTTCAATCTGTAGGCATAGGTAGGAGTGAACTGGTTGCTACCTGGGATGCATTCATGAAAGTGGAGCATGAAAGCTCAGGTACGTGAGAAAATCTACTGCAACCTGAACCACTAACCCCCAACTCAGGATCTAGAATTCGTGTTGACCCAAGATATGGGACAGAACCTGAAAGTCTGAAAGCAAAACCTCTTGAAGGCAACTCCTTCAGTCACCCCTTGTGCTAAGCACATTTCCATATACATGGTAGATGCCAAACGAAGGGTGCAATGGGTGGATGAATAAATGTGCTGTGATATGGATCATTAAAGCCTGAAGATACACAGAATTGGTGCTGTTTTTTCTTCCTATGCAAAAGTAATTTCTGGATTTTGAAAAAGTACTGCCAGAACTATATGCAATATACACTTACAAAAGAATAAATAGTGATATCACAATTTACAGAGCATTTTTAATATTTTTAAGTTTATTTATTTATTTTTGAGAGAGAGAGAGAGAGTGCAAGTGAGGAAGGGGAGAGAGAGAGAGGGAGACCCAGAATTCAAAGCAGGCTCCAGGTTCTGAGCTGTCAGTGCAGAGCCCAAAGCGGGGATTGAATCCATAAACTGTGAGTTCATGACCTGAGCTGAAGTTGAACATGTAACCAACTGACCTCACAGGCACCCCCACAGAGCATTTTTAAAGACCCATAGATAGTTTAGGACTGAAAAAGTCTCAGGTTCCCTTTGAGTTGGAGGAATGGGGCAGGTAACAGGACAACAGAAGAGACCTGTAATTCTCTTCCCTTGAGAACCCATTGGAAGTCTTTCATCTGATGATTACCACTGGAGACTTTTAAGAAAGTCTTCTCAGTTGAAATTTATAAATAGAAGTAATATTATTTTGTATTCAAAGCACATTTACACATATTGTTTTCTTTTAAGTTATTAAGCTATCCCTGACCTATAAAAATGAGAATTCCTACCTTGCAGGGCAATTTTGAAGAGGAAGCAGTATAATGTTTGTACAAGATGTGGCTTTTTGCCTGACCTATAGAAAGCATGCAATAAATGGTGGCTTCTATTATCATGACTATTACTATTGCTGTTCCAGACTAGGTTTCCTGAGACAGAGATTAGCATTCAGGGTGTTTATTAAGGAGTACTCTCATAATCAACACGTGAGGAAAGAGGGTAAAGGAAGCTGATCTGGCAGAGGGAGAAACTGAATTGCAACTAGGCCCAACAAAGGTCTTGGTCAGACCCACAGAGAGCTCTGGATCAGATTGACTCTTCAGAACTGTCTCTGACTGTGGTAAGTAAGTTGATCCTTTACACCCCTATTGATCAGGTATTATTGGAGGCAGGCTTTGCACAAGTCCTGAAGTTTTCCTCAGCTGACGCCATACCCAAGCTGAGGGTCATATTCTAGAAGCCCTTCCAGAAGCTGAAGTAGTAAATCATTTGTTCTTGAGGAGACATCTAGGCACATCAAAGAGCTTATGCCAATTAGTAAGTAAGAGGAGTGCTTCAGAGGGCTTCAATGACTAGTCCAAGGCTAAGTAAGTAGATAGCACTGCTAGGAATAAAGGTGAAGTCTTCTGACTCTAATTCAGGCCTCTGCAGAGGGCCAGGAGTCTTCTCAATCTTTTATTATTTCTATCCTTTATTGTGCCAGGCACTGCTCTGCCTTCTCTAAGCCTACAAAGATCAAGGAACATCTGCTTAACATAGTTCCTGAGTCTTTTCCTGAGGGTCTGGTGGTTGAGTTTACTCAAGAAAAATTAAAAAGGAGTTTCTTCAAACTACACTTACCCTTATAAAGGCTTTCATATTCTCACCCTGCTTCCTCTTTTTTTGAACATGTACTTGTACACACATACACACACACACACACACACACACACACAACACAGACCCCGAAAGGGTCTGTTTAAATGAAGATTTTATCCAGAGATATACCATATTAGAGTCTCTAAGGTTAAGGCTCTGTAATCGGCCTTTTTCAAAAGCACCTCAAATGAAGTTCAAGTATACTAAAATCTGCAAACTACTGCTATAAATTAACCATATTGCTGGTCTCAAGTTATGATCATATTTTTTCTTTGTGCTAGAAACTGACTTCAAAAGCAATTAGTTAGATCAGAAAGTTATCAAGTTAGAAGGCATCTTGGAGATTATTAAGTCTCCATTTTTAAGAAGAAAAAATTAGGGCCAATGAGGGAAGGTGACTTGCCTAGGGTAAAAGAACAGGTTAATGAACAGAGCCAGGACCCACTTGTAGGGCAAGCCTTCTTATTGCTCTAACTAGCTTCAAAGAGGAGTTTTGAACCACTTTCCAGCAATGAAAACAACAATTAAAATATGTTCCAGGACCATTCTCAATGACATTGTAACAGAGAACATCTCATTAATTTGGGTCTGTTACAAATATCTTCCATTGCCTATAATTCCCTAACTTATGCATCTTGTGACTAGAGACACTGGAAGTCTACTTACTGGAACTTGGTTTACCCAATGGGAAGAGAAGACTTGAAAGCAATCTATGCCAAATGGAATAGTATTTCCTTCTCCATTTTGTTAGAAACATAACTTAAAAATCTAATCTATTTTCATTGAGAAGTGAGCTTGTGTTCCCAAGTCTGTTCCTTAGAGAGGGAAGGGGAGAATAGAGGGACACTGTACTTGAGAGTATGATCACATTTCAGGTTATTTTTGCATTTTGAATTATTCAGGCTTTAATTAATAGCACTCATAGTAACCACGATGATGGTGATGATGATGACAGAAGATCAACCTACAGTTTTCTCTTTATTAGTTCCCACACACAGTGACTCAAATAAACATAAAATATGAATGATGTGGCTGCTTTTTTGGCATCTGTGTTTCTCTAGGTCCCCAAATGGTCTGTTGTTAATTCCATTTATAGCAAATTGAGGGCATAAATAAAGTCTTAATTTGGGTACCTATGAAAATGTGGCAGGATGGTGCACCAGCACTGCCAAAAATCTGCTTTAACTGGTGTTCCTGCCCATTAATTCCATTAAAAGTTGCTAAACTCAGAGCCCAGCTTAGCGTCAGATACACAAAGCTTCTGAGTCTGTTTAGGGAGGCAATCTGGAATGGTAGGAAATCCTAGCCAAAAAGTCAGAAGGCTAAGGATTCTATTTCTGACTTCCACCAACACATGGTGTATGTTTAGAAAACACTTTTTCTCTTCTAGTGCCTCAAGCATTGTGTTAACCGCTGAGTATTTTCACACTCAAGCCTTGCTTCCTGGAACTGTTCATAATATCTAAGGTGAGAGGAACTTCAGAACATCACATGGACCATACCTCTACCTCCAAGCTACCCTGACTTGTCATCGGCCCAGGAAAAAGAGCTTATTTCCTTTCTAATTAAAAAAATGACCACAAATACAGCCTCAGGAGTGATGCAACCACAGACATGAGATCAAGATATTGGCCATCTCTGACACTCACTAATTGTTTGTTAGCCACAAGCCCCTACTCTTCCTAGGATCAGTCTAGATGGAAGTCAGCTGAATATTATGATGTAACATGAGGTTCCTCAATCATGAGTCTGATCAGAAATGGCTTCTCTCTTGCCACTAAAAACATTTTCATTTAGAAATGTATCATATTCAAAATAGATGCTTCCAGATGCTTAGTCATTCACACTTCAACACAGATTTCAGAGGGCCAACCATGAACATTAGAGTTCTTTGTGTGCAAACAATTGGAATTAATCCTAACTTAGGAAAGAAAGTGGAATTTAACCAGAGGATCTGGGGTAACTCACAGACTTGAAGAAAAAGCTAATTAACTGAAAGTTGGAAAATATTGGCAACAAGATGCTCAAAGTTCCCACTCCCAGGAGAGAGAACCCACATGATCAGTGTTGGCCCACTGTTTGCTCACTGCCCTCCCCTCCCAGGGCCAGGGGCTAGAATCATATTCAGCTTCAGCAGAACTCAAGGAGTCAAGGAAAAGGTAGTTCCCTAAAAGAATAAATACTGGACAAGCAGAAGCAATACACCCCCATCCATCAGCAAACATGTGTGTTTACTTGTGGGGAATTTTCCTACACAAAATTCATGCATTCTTATTATATAAAGTGTGCTTCAAGGACTTATTATGAATCTAGAGAGATTACATCTCAATTTGTGGAGGGAAGAAGGGAAGGTGATGCAATAAACATATCCTTTAGGTAAGTCTCCTAGAAATAAACTGAAGATTTTCAGACTTTTAGGAAAAGAAGTACAGTGTTCATCCATGCTACTTATAAATGTCTTTAGCTCCTACCACAATTACTCTATGACTTGCTTAGAAAATAAAGTAGATGATATGAATTTGACTGTTTCTTGCTAGATGATCAATGACATAATCTAATCAGACATTAAGTTTACCAAAGGTAGAGCATCTCTCAAACACCAAGGCAAAAGCCTTGAGAATCTTGAGAAAAGATATAATGTATATGAAAGAGCTTAAAAACTATAAGCCAGTATTAGAGATGTAAGGTCCTTTACTTCTGTACTATGTAACCTATTATTTGGAGTGGCACAAAAAAGGGATTACCAAGTAGTTCTCATAGCAGTAGCTAAGAGAACCCACAAACCATTGGCCTAATACACTCCCTCTCTTCTTCTGGTAAGGTACTCATGGACGGTATACAATTTAGGGCTACAAGTTCATTCTTATGATAACTAATGTGACAAAGAGAGAAGCTATTGCCAACCCATATTTATCTGTAAGCTTCCAAAACAGACAGATTTTTAGATTAACTAAAACAAAAATTTGTTAAAGACAGCATGTTCAAGGCGATCCATTTAAATTTACATTCTGGTAGGTTTTCTTTTTTTATATATAACGATGATATTTCAATTTTTTTAACATTTTTATTTATTTTTGAGAGACATAGAGACAGAGTGTGAGCAGGGGAAGGGCAGAGAGAGAGGGAGACACAGAATCCGAAGCAAGTTCCAGGCTCTGAGCCATCAGCACAGAGCCTGACGCGGGCTCAAACTCACAGACCATGAGATCATGACCTGAGCTGAAGTGGGCCGTTTAACCAACTGAGCCACCCAGGCGCCCCCAGGTAGGTTTTCTTGAATACAAGATGCAAAGTCCCCGACTGAGAATCTCACAAAACTCTTGGTTTTACACACACACACTTCTGTTTTTCATTGTTACTGTGTTTTCTATGTGTGTAAAACACTTTTCCAAATTATGTCACTAAATCCTTGTAACGACATGGTTAAGTAAGTATTACTTATAGCAAAACAGAGCTGGGAGAGGTTAAGTAATTTTCCTAGGGTTCTATAGCTACTGCATGCTGCAATTTGAACCCAAGTTTGCCCAACTCCCTCTGAGCCAATTCACCACTCTGCCATGTGAATTTCATCTTTCATGTGTGACATGGTAGAAAATCAGTGAGAACACCTGCTATAGGAACTCAGTGAATTCTGAGAGGAAAAAAATGTGTAGAGCCCCATTTAGATGCACCCTATTCAACTGCCAGCCCTCCCTTTTCACTAGGTCTTGGGTAGGGAGCTTCAGGTATGCTGGGGCAGCTGACCTCCAGGGACATGCTCTCAGGGCTATGAAAAAACAGGGGCCAAAAGCCAAGTGACTTCAGCATCTCCTACGGAGGGGTAGAACTCTTCCTGCTGACATGAGTGGAAACCAGTCATAATGATCATTTGTCCAATTAGAGTGAATTTGAGGATATGCACAGGACTCATGAAGAGACTACTGAAAGATACCTGCCAGAGCTGCTACAGACATCGCATCAAGAGGAAAAGCTAGTATGAGAATAGAGCAAGAGATAAAATGGACTAAGAGGAAGGAAAAATAAATGCCTGACGAGGTCAGCTAGGCTGAAAGCACATTCTTCCATCAGTACTTCTCACTTAAAGGAATCAATTAAGACCCTTTTTGGCCTGAAAAACAGTCAAATTCTTTTGTTGTTTTTTCCAACCAAAACAATACTAACTCTCTCAATGCAAAAATGATTCTAAAAGGCTGAGGTTCTTGCCAAAGATCATGATGACTTTTAACATTTAAGGGGATTCATGAACACAGATCCCCTGACCTCCAGATCAGTGTGGATTGTACTATACTACATGCCACTTACCCGTTGATGTCAATAAAAGTGCCTTCCTCTCTTTCAAACAGAAGGGATTTAAATCCTTTCTGACCTGAAATCACCTACACTGTGGGCCAGACCCTCACTCATTGTGTTCTCATCTGCTCAGGACAAGAGAACCACTGGACATAATTTCTAAATGTGCACTCACAGTGTCCTTAATGATCTCTCTAACATGCCGTAACGACCCTGGGAGCAAGTGCTGTGCAACCAACTGTCCTCCTCAGTGTGGTTTCTATGGCATGGCCACAGACAGCTTCTAAATTTAAGCTGCAGTGTCTTTTAATTGGGTGGTTAAGTGTTGTTTCCCGCCCACTCTTGCTACTAGCTTAGCCTCAGGCTACTAATTACCAGCAGGACAGGTCACTTGTCATGTCTGCACCAACTCCATCATTTCTGACATCCTCACACAATGACAGGCTCTCCCTTTTCCTTTTAGCAAATCTGGGTTAGCCAGTATTTGGCTTCATTTTCGTGAGTGCAGGATACCCAGTATTCCTATCTGTGCCTTAAATTATTTAGTTGGAGTTTTCTGCAGCTAAAAATGCATCTGTTTTCTCAACATATATTTATTTATTCAGGGTTTTCTCTGTGCCTGGTCCTCTGCTAGGCCTGAGTATATAAAAGAGAGTTAAACAGATAAAGTCTTGCCTTCATGGAGCTTATTGTCCAGCGGGAGAGATGAACAAAGACCAAGTAAAGAAATAAATGGTGTTCAGGACAAAAAAGGGAGAAGGAAAAAAATGCTATGAAGAGGAGAACCTTCATAGGAGAACCTAATTTAGATGGGAGAGAGAAGATAAGGAAGGCCTCTGAGGAAATGCTAATTAAGCTGAGACCTGAATGAAGAGAAGATATGTTTAGGGAAGAGTGATGGGCAGGAAATTCTACACAGAAACACCAGCAGCAGAGAAGACCAGAGGCCATAAGGCCACTGATAGATTCCAAGAAATGTAAGAAGTCTGGAGTGTAGCAAGCAAGGGAGAGTGAGCTAAACCGAAGAGGACTAAAGTCACTCTTAAGAAATTTAAATTTTATTCTTCATGTGCCAAAAGCCATTGGAGATTTCGTACAATTTGTACATCTATTCTTTATCTATATTTTTATTCTTCAGTCAGTCAATGGTTTATTGAACACCTACCGCATATCAGGCACCATTCTAGTCACTGAGAATGCCTCGACACATGCATAAACCAAAATTCCTGCCTTCCTGGAGCTTATTCTAGATAGGGAATCTAACTCAGAGAGGTTTTACTTGTTCCGAATTTATAAAAAAATCACTTAGTTCTTTCTAAAGAACAGAAGAATAGAGGTGAGGCAGTTGTTGTGTGATATTTGCAGAAGACGTGGAGAAGTGTGATAGCTTCCCGTTCTTCCCATTGCAGGGCAGTACTCCTAATGCCCCACTAGAAAGGCATTTTGTGATGGTTTTTGGCTACTGTGGTACTGGCACTGCGTGGCTCCACTATTTCAGCTCTGAGTGGTCAAAAACAGTATTTTGAGAAGCCTGGCTAAAGTTGAACTGCAGTTTATTGCCTAGAAATGACCAGTGCTGGACAGAGCATTTGAGATCCTTTGAAGCAAGAAGCTGTGACACATAGGCTGTGAACTGAATACAGCTTTTGGACTAAAAGAAAAATACATGGCTGATTATTCAGACTACTCTGATAAGGCATTCCTTTCTACTGGCAATGCAACTATCTTTCCATGGTTTTCCTTCTCTTTCCATGCCTTCATCTTACACACACACACACACACACACACACACACAGTCTTTTAAGGAAAAACAAATGCAAATTGGGAACCATGGCCACAGCACTGGAACAAGCCAATGAAACTTTTCTCAAGGTGTAAGATCCAAGAATTCTCTGTATCAGTAGCACTGAAGAGTAATTAACTGTCCAGATTTCTGTGTGTCCAACTTCTACTTGTTGCCTCAAGACTTTCAGGTTCTAAATATACAAGACCGAAGCTAAGAAATCTTAATTTTCCATCTATTATCCGTGGATTTTTTTACTTCAATGCTCTCATCATAAGAACCTATCCAATTAAAGGTAAACCACAAAATTTAAGTGTCTACTCATTTCTTCATGATTAGGGGAATATTATTACATGACCTTTAAATATCCTTTCCTTCACTGAGTTTCAATGAGAGACAGGATGCCATGTTGCTTAACATGCTTTGGGGTGAGCCAAATCTAGGTTCAAATGACAAATTATTTACCTTAAAACCTTAGTTTTCTTCATCTGTAAATGGAGACAATACCGCATTCTTTGTTATGTAAGAGTCTTACATGAAGCAACAAGGTAAGGTCCTTAGAAGAGATCTGGTACATGCTAGGTGCTTCAATATGTGGTGATGGTAATGACTGTTCCATAATTTTCTTCATCTTTATCTTTGCTACTATTCGGAACTGGAAAGGCATTAGAGAAGTAAGCAATGAAAAGAATTTCAGAAAAATAAATACTCGTTCTTTCTTCTCTAAAAGAGAATTTTTAGTCACCTAATCACTATTCTAGGAAAAATTCTTTAGCTGAGAACACACAGAATGGCAGCCTGAATCCCTTATGTAAGTATAGAAATAGTTATTCCCACAAGGAATAGAAGTGAAACTCCCACACTATAGCCCTCCCATGCTCACTCAAGGCTGCAAGAGCTGGGCTTGTCAGAACCATCTCCTTGATCCATCCCTAGAGATCTTTCTAACCTAAAGTTAATTTGTTGCCACTTGAGGGGGGCAGGGCAAGGGGGGCATCACCAGAATTTAGTTCAGTTTTATATAAGAAATCTTGAAACCTTATAAAGGCAGAATCCTTCAGAGAAAAATTACAAACATACAGAAAAAAATTCCAAGTGGCAGAAAAGGAACCTAAAGTTTAGAGACGTAAAATATACTGTTGAGGATTGGTGACGATGATAAACCAAAAGATGACTTCTCACCGCTTCTCCCTACTCTTATGGCTGTCTCCTTGCAATAACTCAAACTTATTATTTTAAAAAGTTTTTATTTAAATTCTAGTTAGTTAATATACAGTGTAATATTAGTTTCAGGAATACAATATAATGATTTAACCCTTCCATACAATACCTGGTGTCCATCACAACAAGCACTCAGCAGGTATCTTACCCAGGCCCCTGTATACCGCCCATTTGGCAGCAGCACCATGCTCTCTATAGTTAAGAGTCTGTTTCTTGGTTTGTCCCCCTTTCTTTTCTTTTCCTTTGCTGATTTGTTTTGTATTTTAAATTCCACATACAAGTGAAATCATACAGCATTATTTCTCTTTCTCTGACTGACTTACTTCACTTAGCCTAATACCCTGTAAATCTATCCACATCATTGCAAATGGTGAGGTATGATTCTTTTTATGGTTGTGTAATATTCCATCATAAATATCCATTTTTTGTGTGTGTATAGATAGACCATATTGCTTTTTTTTTAAGTTTATGTATTTATTCTGAGAGAGAGAGAAAGAGAGTGTGCAAGCTGGGGAGGAGTAGAAAAAGAGAGAGAGGGAGAGGGAGAGGGAGAGGGAAAGGGAGAGGGAGAGGGAGAGAGAGAGAGAGAGAGAGAGGGAGAGAGATTCCCAAGCAGGCTCCATGATGTCAGTGCAGAGCCCAATGCAGGGCTTGAACTCATAAACTGTGAGATCATGACCTGAGTCAAAATCAAGAGATGGATGCTTAACTGACTGAGCTACCCAGGTGCCCCATCTTTTTTTTTTTTTTAATTTAGATTTTAGTTACTTAACACACAGTGCAATATTGGTTTCAGGAGTAGAATTCAGTGATTCATCACTTACACACAACACCCAGCACTCATTGCAACAAGTGGCCTCCATAGTACCCATCACCTACCTAGCCTGTCCCCCACCCACCTTTCTCCATCAACCCCTAGTTTGTTCTCTACCATTAAGAGTCTTTTGCGGTTTGCTTCCCTCTCTTTTCTCCCCTACCCACCTTCCCATATGTTCATCTGTTTTCTTTCTTAAATTCCACATATGAGTGAAATCAAATGGTATTTGTCTTTCTCTGATTGAGAAATACATAATGCATTCTAGCTCCATCCATATCATTGCAAATGGCAAGATTTCATTCTTTTCGATGACTGAGTAATATTCCATTGTATACACACACACACACACACACACACACACACACACACACACACATCTTTATACATTCATTTGGGCTCTCTCTCTATAGTTTAGCTGTTGTTGATAATGCTGCTATAAACATTGGCATGAATTTATCCCTTCAAATCTGTATTTTTGTATCCTTTAGGTAAATACCTAACAGTGCAATTGCAGGATCATAGAGTAGTATTGAGGAACCTCCATACTGTTCTCCAGAGTGGCTTCAACAGTTTGCATTTCCACCAACAGTGCAAGAGGGTTCTCTCTCAGCATCCTCACCAACACATGTTGTTTCTTATGTTGTTGATTTTAGCCATTCTGACAGGTATGAGGTGATATCTCATTGTAGTTTTGATTTGCATTTCCCTGATGATCAGAGAGACTGAGGATCTTCTCACATATCCATTGGCCACCTGGATGTCTGCCGGAGTCCAGCTCCAGCGAGTCCAGGAGTCCCTGAAGGATGAACGGTGTTGGCACAATGAATGACTCAAGAGAGCTTCTTGGTTTCTGGAGCCAGGAGACAACTCTGCTTTGCTGGTCTCAGTATCTTTTTTTAGGTGGTGAGTTACATTACATCAGTGAGCATTACTTTTTCTTAGAAGATAGTTAAAGAAAAGAGATAGTGTGTATAATGTCAATTTCCCAGACCTTGAGGGAGAGTCTTATCTTAGATGTTTTTTTATTCTATTTCTAAGCTAATGAACACACACTCTTTTTGCCAAGAAGAAGGCAGGGCTGTTATTGGAACCTTGAGCGAGCAGGTGGCACAAACATTGCTGCCTTAAGATCTATGTTAATTGTTAGTGGGGGAAAGATAACTTACTTGGTAGAGACATAATTGTCTAATGCCTGCCTAAGTTCCTTTGTTATGAGTAAGTGAATTTACACAAGAGGGTCCTAACGTCTACATAAGTTACACTAATTTTTAGCCCACTCATAACTGCTATCAATTTGTGTAATCTATCCCCACGAGGCAACTTTGAGGTTACTTCTAGCCAGATTGCTGTCATTCAGATGTTATCCATCAAGGCATCGCACTCCAGGTCCCTTTTTTCATATGTCATAAAACAAAAGAGCATTTCATCTCTTGAGTCCAACCAGAGTGTTGCAAGAAGTCCAGGCCTGAAAGGTCATTATTAGAAGGAGATGGTATTGGGGCATCATTTGGTCAGCAGGAGACTTTGCAACATCTGCCTTTTCCACACAGGAAGGCATCTCAACCTGTGAGCCCATGATGGCTCCCAACAGATGTCTTCTTTGGAAAAATGTCTTTTCATGTCTTCCACAGATTTTTAATTAGATTATTGATTTTTGGGGTGTTGTGTTTTAGAAGTTCTTTATAAACTTTGGGTATTTATTATTTTTGGATGTGATTCTCCTAATACCATTTTCAGTTGTTCTGACTTGGGAAGTCAAGGTGTAAAATGAAATGTGAATTGTTTTGATGGAGGGATGAAAAGAGAAATGAAGATGTGGTTTCCAAACAGGCCTTCAGTCCATGAAAGCAGAAATGCTGCACATCAAGTAGTTAAATGTCAATATGAACATCTGTTAATGAATGATACCACTTCCAAGAGAGAGTAAAGACATGATAGGATTTCTGTTTTGAATACTTGAGCTTACTTAGATCTGGGGAGGTTGTGTTTCTGTTTGTAATGGCTGCTGCCTTTGCCCAGAGCTTCCACTGTACTTCTCATCACACCATCTTATTATAGCCAGGGACTCTAAAACTCTGACTTAAAAGAGAGAGTATAATCCTAATAAAGCCAACCATTGTATCATATACATTGGCCAGAGTTTGGTCCAGCATTAGATCTGTGATCCTAGCCAAGATCCAAGCAATTCCCAGGAATTGTCTAAAGGGACGGGCTGAAAAGAATCTATTTTCCTCTCTATTAATAAAGCTATGAGGAGGTGCCTGGGTGGCTCAGTCAGCTAAGCATCCAACTCAGCCTCAGGTCGTGATCCTGAGTTCAAGCCCTACATCATGCTCTATGCTGACAGCTCAGAGCCAGGAACCTGCCTCAGATTCTGTGTCTCCCTCTCTCTGCCCCTTGTCCATTCACACACTCTCTCTCTCTATTGAAAGTAAATAAACATTGAAATTTTTTTAAATAAATAAAGCTATGAGGAGCTGCATGATACCATATCCCTCAGCATGAAATATCATGAGGAAAGGAAGCTGGTGCCTTGGAGAAAATCTGACATGTCAAGTAAGTATGAATCTAAATCCCATAAGGTTCTAAGCTCCAGGCCCTGGTCTGTAGCTCTTTTTTTAATTTAGATTTTTCCTGAACTCAAGGAACTTGGGTCTCTATCACTTGGAATCCAATGAATCCCCATATAGTTATATTGCATCTTGAGATTACATAACCCAGTAAGTCAGGTAATGTGTTAAGATTGCCCCCCAAACTGATGGAAAAAACGTGTTTCTTTAAAACTTCACTCATTAAAAAAAATAATACCATTTGCAATAGCAGAAAAAAAAAACCCTACTACTTAGGGTTAAATTTTACAAAAGATATACAAGCCCAAGACCTATATACTAAAAAACTACAAAACCTTGCTAAGAGAAATTAAGAAGACCTAAATAAATGAATAGATATACATTATTTAAGGATGGAAACATTCAATATTACCAAGTATCAATTCTTCTCAACTTCATACATAGATTTAACACAAGCTCAGGCAAAAATCTCACCAGAATACTAGGGGAACCTGATAAGCTTAAAATTTATGCAGAGATATGAAGGGCCTACAGTAGCCAGACAACCTTGACAAATAAAAACAAAGTTGGAAGACTTATACTACTTGATTTCAAGGTGTATTATAAAGCTGTGATGATTTCTCAACCTCGGTACTATTGACATTTGGTGCTGAATGATTCTTTGTTGTAGTGAAGCCTCCATGTATTGCAGGATATTTAGCAGCATTACTGAGTTCTACTCATTATAGATGTGTATAGTATCCCTACCTCAGTTGTGACAATCAAAAGTGTTTCCATACATTGACAAATGCTCCCAGGGAATAAAATCACCCCTCCCCCTCCATTCAAAGCCATTGAGCTATAGCAATCAAAATAGTGAGGTATTGGCACAGGGATGAACAAAAAGATCAATAGAACACAATAGAATCAAGAAAGAGACCCACACATATATGATCAATTAATTTTTTACAATAGTCCAAAGGCAAGCCAATGGAAAAAAAGATAACCTTTTAAATAAATGGCATTGTAACAAGTGGCATTGAAGACAAATTCAATTCATACGTCAAATCATATATAAAAATTAATTCAAAATTAATTCTATATCTATATATAGTATAAAACTTCTAGATTCTAGAAAATTTCTAGAAGAAAATACACATGAAAACATTTGTGACCTTGGTTTAGGCAAAAAATTTTTTTAGTTATGACACTAAAAGTAGGGGTATAAACGAATGAATTGATAAATTCAATGTAATCAAAATTAAACACTCTGTTCTTCAAAATATACTATTATAAAAAGATGAAAACCAGAGTTGCAAAATTTTTTTGAAATCACGTATATGTTAAAGGACATGCATGTAGAAAATAAAAAGAACATTCAAAAACAATGATAAGAAGGTATCTCAAAAATAAAGGATTGAAACAAACACTTTATCCAAGAAGATATATGGATGGCAAATAAACATGTGAAAAGATTCTCAATATCATTATCTATTAGGGAATTCAAATTAAAACCACAATGAAAAACCACTGCATACCTATTAGAATGGCTAAACTTAGAAAGAATCACTATACTAGGTGCTGGGGAGCATATGCAGGAACTCATATACACTGGTGTGGGGGAGTGTAAGATGGCGTAATCACTCTGGTAAACAACTGTGCAGTTTCTTAAAAAGTTAAATATACACTATTATTTTGTTAAGGCTGCCATAACTAAGTACCAGAAACTGGGTGTCTTAACAACAGAAATTCATGGTTTCACAGTTCTGGAAAATAGAAATATGAGATCACGTTGGTGGCAGTGTTGATTCCTTCTGAGGGCTGCGACAGAGAATCTCTAGAACCTCTTCTAGGTTCTAGTGGTTTGCTGGCCATCTCTGGTATTCCTCAGCTTGTAGAAACATCACCCCAATCTCTGCATCCATCTTCTCATGGTATTCTTTGTGTGAGTGTGTCTCTGTGCCCAAGTTTTCCCCTTTTTATAAGGACACAGTTATAATGGATAAAGTCCTCCCAGCGGCTTCATTCTAACTTGATTACCTATATAAATATTCTAACTTAAAACAAGATCACATTCTGAAGAGATTAGAACTTCAACAATATCTTTTTGGGGAGACACAATTCAACCTGTAGCACCTACCATAAGATCCAGCTATTCCCTTTCTACGTATTTATCCAAAAGAAATGAAAGTATATATCACATGTTCAGAGCAGCTTTATTCATAATGTCAAAAACTGGAAACAAGCCAAAGGTCAATCAACAAATGAAAAGAAAAACAAATTGTGGTATATCTATACAATAAAATACTACTCCAGAATAAAAGTAAATTAACTATTGATCCACACAATTATACAGATGAATCTCAAAATAATTACACTGAGTGATAGAAATCAGAGAAGAATTACATCTTTTATGATTCTATTTAAGTAAACTCAAGGAAATGCATAATAATTTATAATGACAGGAAGCAGATCAGTGCTAGTCTAGTGATGGGGTAGGGGATAAGGAAACCTAAGAGGGAGAGATTATAAAAGGAATAAGAAAAATTTCGGGGTCACAGATTTGTTTACTATTTAATTGTGGTGATATCTTCACAGTATATATCAATCCTTATCAAATTGTACACTTTATATATGTGCAGTTTATTTGTGTCAATTATACCTCAACAGAGGTGTTTAAAAAAAACAGCTTGTGCATAAAGCAGGGCATCTGGTAATATAAACGATAAGAAATTGTCATGCTAACCTGATGATGATTTAAATGGCAGTGGAGACATCTTCAAGAAAAGCTATTCCATAATTTAAAGGCAGGATACTGATGTTTCCACAGTAGCTACAGTCTCAGAACACCATCTAAGACACCATAAAAGGAAACGCTACCACCTGAAGGAGGCCCAGTGCTTTAGGCTGGAGAAAGAACACTTGCAAACCCTCACTATCCCACATAATTGAAATGGAAATGGGAAATGCTGTGGAGAGAGAAAGAGCTTTCAGGCTGATTTGTCCTACCAATGCCAAATCAGCTCATTTATTCATCACACATACCCTGAGTTCAAACAAGTGCCCCAAGCTCTGGATGTAGTGATGAATAAGATGTGCTCCCTATCTAGAAAGAGCTCCTAACCTGGTAGGGAAAAGGCAGAGGCTACACATTCTCAACTTACCAGAACACTGTTTGATTAAGACTCTGTGAGTGATGCGTGCTAAGTGCGAAGGGAGCCCCAGAGAGGGAGGGGATGAGCTTGTCAATTCTAACTGATTCTGGACACAACTTACCAGAACGTAAATCCATCTCAAAAAGTACATAAATTGCCAGTCTAGGTCAGACTTAGAGCACCCAGGTCGACATTTTATATCTGACAGTGATTTGTACCAAAGGGTGTGGAGAAGGAACAGTTAACTTCCTTGGTGCTAGCATGAACATTTGGGACTATTCCCCATACTTTCTAGGGTTCTTATATTCTGTGTCTGAAAATTTAAATTGGCTATGTTACTTGGAGTCTAGAATACAGTTTGAGAAAGGCTATATTTAGAGTCTACAGAATCAAGAGTAGTCTGGATAAGATTAATTTAAACTTGATATACCAATTCAGTCAAATCTATCACTCAAACCAATGTTCGATAACTTTGTAGGCAAAACAACCATTTGATTTGCTATCTTTTTTTTCTATAATTGGTTGCTTCTTCATGTAGTACAATAGAAGAGAACCTGGATATTTAACCAAAAGGCCTAAGAGGCAGCAAAGTAAATGAATGGAGGACAAGGGCTATCAGAGACTCTCTCATCATGTTGTATGACGTTTAATAAGTTAATAAACCTCTGAAACTTAAATCCCTTTTTGATAAAAGGGGTAGTAAGAGTATGTACATTAGAGAATTTATCTGAAAATTTAATGAGCCAATATGTGTGTGGTCACTGGTTGAGGATATTTAAAATATTATTGCCTCTGTTACTATTTATGTTCTAGATATCTTACTTGCTTCCTAAGTATGTCTCCATTAGAAACCCCTTTCACCCTTTTTGAGCATTCATTCACTTATCTATAAGATGGCAATAATGAGGGCTGTCCTATCTAATCAAACAAATTAATTAAATAAGTAGTTACACTTGATAGGTGTGTGCCAGGCACTAAGGCTTTAGAGATGAACTAGACATGATTCCTGCTCTTTGGGAGTTTTAGTCTAACAAGGAAGATGGACAAGCAAACAAACAACAACAATACAGTATGTAGGTGTGAAAATAAGTGATATATAGGCTGTTATGGTTGCCCATAGAAGGGACTCCTTATCTAGGAGGAGTCAGGGCAGGTCTCATAAATGGAAGTTAACCATAAAAGGGATTTTGGCAGAGGAAATTGATATCCAAATCCTGAAAGAAGTAGTTACCTAGTGAGTAACAAGACTTTAGTCTGGTTGGAGAATAGAATTTTGGAAAAGGGGACAGAGAAAAGAAATACTGAAGCGGTAAATAGATGCCATACCAGAAGAGCCTGTTAAACCTGTGAAGAAGTTTGGGCATTGTCTTTAAAAAAAAAAGGTTATTTATTTATTTTGGGAGAGAGAGAGAGAGAGAGAGCACACAAGCAGAAGAGGGGCAGAGAAAGAAGGAGGTAGAGAGAATCCCAAGCAGGCTCCATGCTGTCAGTGCAGGGCCCAATGCAGGGCTCAAGTTCACAAACTGTGAGATCATGACCTGAGCTGAAATCAAGAGTCAGATGCTTAACCAACTGAGCCACCTGGACACCCCAAAAAGTTTGGGCATTATCTTAAAGTATCCTGAATACAAAGCTGGTATTAGAAACAAATGTCAAAATCTACATGCAAACACCCTGGATTATAAAGCTCTATTCAAATGTTGCTACTATCATCAGGTACAAAGAGACTCCATTTCAGTGCACAGGGTAGATGCTATGAACTGAAGGTATGTGGTCCCCTCCCCCCCACCTCTAATTTCCTATGTTGAAATCCTAATCCCAAATGTGATACTATCAGGAGGTGGAGACTTTGGGAGATATTAGGTCACGAGGGTAGAGCTTTTGCGAATGAGATTTGTGTCCTTATAATAAGAGATCCCGGAGAGTTCCCTTAAGCTTTCCACCATGAGAGGACACAAAGATAAGATATCTATCTATGAATTGGGAAGCAGGCCCTCACCAGACACAAAATCTCATGGCACCTTAATCTTGGATTTACCATCCTCAAAACTGTGAAAAGTAAATTTCAGTTTATATGCTACCCTGTCAGGTATTCTGTTATAGCAGCCTGAGAAGATTAAGACAGTAGCCTATCTCCTCATTTTTCCTACCTCCCTAACATAAACACACACACACACACACACACACACACAGAGAGAGAGAGAACACCTGTCATATGATGGGTTGCAATTATTAGTGTGAAGTTTCATGCTTGTTCACTGCAAGAATCTCAGGAAGCCAGTGAAATTAACCATCTCTGTCTAGTAGCGATAGCTGCTGTCCATGGTTCTACTTTTACCAATTGTGTATCAGAAGCCAAACATCTCCTAGAGATGCTGGTCTCCTGTCTCCAGATTTGCTTTCCTTTGCGGTGAAGCAGGTTTTCCCAGATCAATGAATGTGCTTTGTCAAAGGAAGAGAAGACACATTCAATGTCAAACAGAGACCACAATGCTTTTCCTTGGATGTGCCTCTGTGTGGTGGTTAGGTCAAATCTCTCAAAAATCCAAAAGGAAATGGAACCAAAGAAGTTCCTAGATGAAAATAAATGGTGCCAATTTACAAAATAAACAAAAAAACAAAACAAAAACAAACAAACAAACAAACAAAAAGACCCTTAGAACTTTTTTTGTTAATCTTTAATAAACCTTGCTGTCAGAGGGGCATGTAGCCTCAAAGCTGTAGGGAGCTGCCAACTAACAGTTTATTTTGTCACTAATATGTTACAAAAGTCTTATGCATTTAGTTAAAAAGTAGAAATGAGGAATTTGGGGAAGTGCCCTAGATGTAAATTGGGAAAAATTCAACAGCAGAAGAATGAGTCTACGATGCATACCAAGGGTGAAGTATATGTGCACCATTTTTAATTGTTCTTTGGGCAGAAAATTGAGGTCTCTACCTCTGAGATCCTTCACAAGAATTACTTAGAGGAAAGCCATAAAGTTTTTCCATGTATAAGAAAGTAAGTATGCTCTCAAGAAACTTCAAAAAGGCAATTATTATAAGAAGATCAGCCCATTGTGTGAAATCACACCTGTGCTTTCTATTCTGGAAAGAAATTGCTGGAGAACTTGCCTAGTTAATCTTGGAAGAGAGACTGCTTTCATCTTCTGGAACCTATTCTCTTGTAAGTTAGTTCTCAACATTTTGATAATCACAGTTATTTAGTTGATTCACTTAAAAATGTTCATCTTCCTAAAGTTCCTAAGGCCATTTAATAATATAAATTCCAAAAAAAGTGTTAGGAATTTATTGGAACCAATTTACTAGTGTATAGAACAATTAGAATGATAAATATTTTGACAATCATTAGAATTTATTAAAATTAATTATAGTAGGTATCTATAAGTAAGACAAGCAAATAATAAATTTAAGACTAAAAAAATCGAATTAAAATATATTGCATCAGATTCTGGAGCTACAGCACACACCCAGAGGAACATAAGTCTAAGAAAACTAGCTTTTTTATAGAAAACTTTTGTTGTCCAGTTCAACATGGTATAGTCTCAGGGAATAGTAGTACTAATAAGGGGTTATTAGAGAAATCTCTCTGCCAAAATTCCTAGCATGGTGTGCATATTTGCAAATAATGGGTCAAATGCCTTGGTTTATTTCACATTTTCAAGTTTCTGCCTTAGAAACACTTAACTTCTGATTTATAGGTCCTTTCTATAGAATGTTTTCAAAAGTATAAAGACATTCACTGATTTATACAAAGCTAGGTTGAAAGGCCTAGTCAATGAACAATTTTTCTCACGCTGATAATATAGGTCCAGGCTTAACAGATTTGTAAGAGGAGAAACAGAATGAATACACTTGATCCAATAAGTTAGGAGAAAGATCACCAAATATTCAGCCAAATGTAATATTGGAATACCTGCTTCAGAGTGAATAGTGGAAGATGGAATACTAATCAAAGATGTTCTATCATTTTCCAACTGTCAAGATAACATTAGTTTCACTATGCCTATATACTAATGGTCAAAAGCAAGCAACATTACAAGTTTATATTCATTATCATTCAGAGGACAAGTCCTAAACCAAATGTTATGAAAAATATAAACTAGTAAGACACTGGTGGTGTCCATAAGGTGATTTCCATCTCCCTGATAAGATTTTAAATATCAAAGCAAATGGAAAGATATATAATCTAGTACATAATGAAGGGCCAAAGTGTTAAATAATTATTAATTTATTCTATATCTGTTGAATGCCTATGTGACAAAGACAACAGAAGCCACTGAATGCATATAATGAATTATACTTACTCTCTGCCCTCAAGAAAGCTCACAGTAACAAGTACAATTTCACGAATTGTCTTCCATAGACCCTAAAATTTCCCAAACCACTTTGACCATTGAATGCTTTTTTTCCAGACTTGTGTTCTTAAAAGCAACTTGGGAAATGCTGGTTTTAATCTATGAATGGTATAAAATTCAAATAAGGGAAATTTAGTTACAATTTGAAAAATCTTTCTGGGTAAAAGTAATTTCAACCAATGTATTGGACGATATGTAGGCCTTGAACTAGTGGACAGATTCAAGGTAAGGAGAGTTCATACTCAAGGTATGTGTAAAAGGTACGTGATAGATGATAGTTAAAATGATTAGATCACCTGGATTATAGCCCTTTAGGCTGAGTTGTGGAAAATTAAATTTGATAGTGAGTTTAGACCAATACGATAGGATCTGGAAACCCAATGGAAGACTTTATTCTTGATTAAGAAAGTGACATGGAGAAAACCATATCTTTTGGTAATCTAGTCATGCTATTTTAACGCATCCTGTACATAAAGAAAAAATCTGAAATGGACTCAGAATAATAGGACCGAAACTCTGTTTCAACCCAGAAGAATGGATTACTGTGACTTTGGTAACAAAAGGAAAAAAAAAGTGTTCTTTGCATATCAAGGCATGCTAAAACTAGATAAAAACAATTTAAAAGATGTAGAAAATTGTAATTTGCTTGACAAAAGTAGAATTAATCTGGGCCATTAGAAAAGAAATCAATCAAAAGAGGCAGAAATCACTGGACTTTGATCTTTGAGTTCCTTTGAGAGGCAATATGATATAACTACAAAAACTTCTTGAGTCGTAAACTTGGGCCAAGTGGGTTCAAACCACACTGCTTCCATTTACAACTTGTTTTACTTTCATATAAAATATTGGGTTATATATATAGTCTACTCAAGAAGATTCTACAATGTATGAGCTTTAAGACATTTTACAGGTTTTATTTTTATACTTTAATCTTTCAACTAATATTTTGTAAGCATCTGTTATATATCAAGGACTGAAGTAGTCACTGGAACTTCAGCGCTGAAAAAAGACAGACATGATCGGAGTCCCTGTGGAGCTCACATAACTACACAAAAATGTTATTAATGTACAGAAAACTAAGAATACATTCCTTGCACCATGTTTATTGATCAGCTCACCATGACAGATATAATGTCTTCAGTGGGGTACTTCAAAAATGGCAGGATTGAGAAGGATGCATTAACTTACTGTAGATACTAACTAGAATTTTTAAAGAAAGTATGTAATCACCAATTTGTATTAAAAGCAGCAACTGACTTTTGTTACTATTCAGAAGACTTGATAATAATCATCGCTAGCACTCAGAAACAGAATGCCAGAGTTGGAAAGGTTCAGGAAGATCTAATCATTTTACCTTACACTTTTACAGACAAAGGAACTAAAATCAAAAGAGGATAAATGATTTGTTGAAGGAACCATAGCTAGTCAGAGACAAAAAAGGGACAGGGGTCAAGTTGCTCTCTATATCAGCACTCTGCTCTTTCTACTACCCCAAGAAGAACACCATTTGTTACCAATAAAAAAGCTGGAGATTTTGTGGCAGGCTATGATGTTTATCTGCATTATCATTTCATTTGGAGAATTATCCATCCCCACCTCCAATTTCATTATACTCTTGATCATCTCACATGGTCTGACTGAGACTCAGTCAGACTTTGTTGACTCCTAGGAAATAGGGGAGGTCTCAGTACACAGGCCTTGCCAATTGGAATGCTTTATCCTCTCTAGACACAACAATTGGTCAGAGATGGGCAAGCTACTTCAGGTAATGTTCTCCCTAGAATTTTTGCCAGATTAGCAGGAGTAATGCCTCTTTTCTGCTAGAATCATGAACCCTTTAAATTCTGAAAATCTGGAGCTCTTAGAGCAATTTTCTTTGCCATAAGGATTGAGCCATCTGGGAACAAGCAAGAAAAGCAAAACTAAGATATTTAAAGATCAAGCAAGAAATTTTATGACTAAGTCACTTGGATCCAACACTGCCTGAAGCTCAACCTCTCCTAGACTTTTCTATAAAATGAGCTAATCAATTCCTTTTCTTAATCTACTTCAAGTTTATTCACTTACGACTTTTTAAAAAGTATCTCCACATACATATTCTAAGCATTTCCTTCCAGAATAAACCTAGTATTATCATTTCCACCTTGAAATGTTTTTGTAGTACCATTAAAAAAAAACAAAACTATAAACCTGATGGCCAAACACAGTCTCTAAGACTTCTAATATGAAGGCTAAGGATGATCTATTAGTAGTTATTTAAAATCTTTCAGGGGAAGGCAGCATACTGTGGTAGAGGTAAGATCTTTGCTTTGGATACATATAGCTTTAGGTTATAAGTTCTACCACTTGTTGTCGCCTTGGAGCCCAAGTGATCTCGGGGCCCTGCTGGCTGTGTGGTCCTAGGCAAGTTGCACAGTTTCTCTGTTTCTCATCTCATGAGGCCTAAATAAGATTATGCATATAAAGTGCCTTGCACACTGCTTACCACACAGTAAAAATCAAATAAATAACTATTACTGCTGATATTGTTATTTATTAATAGTTGTTAGTAGTAGTGGTGATAGTTACTAACCACATGTAACATGTAGTTATTGTGCCAAGTATTTAAGATGCAAAATGGAATAAGGCATAATTCTCTCCCTTCAAGGATCTAACAACAACTGTTCAGAATATTGATAGGTGTCAAATAAAGGATACCAACCACAAACATTCTAGAATAGAGGAATGTGTGATATAACCATGAACTTGAGTCGTTGGAGAAGATCCTTTTTCCTAAAAATTACGTAATGAGTAAAATGTATTATTGCTCCTATTTCTACCACTAAGCATACACGGAAGCAAATCTAAAAGTGTAGAATGTAAGAAGTGAAAGAAATCTAAATGATGAGTCAGCCAAATTCCCCATTTTACAGATGGAGAAATTAGAAGCCCCTAAAGAGAAGAGGCTTGTCCAGACCACATAACTAGCCGTCGAAAAAGTGAGGGTGAGAAAGAAATTTGAAGTTTGTGGAGTTTGAGGCTCTTCTGTGTTCACTCTAAGAGGAGTAGCTAACCCATTTCTGTATGTGATTTACTGATGAGTAACCTCCATCTCAATTCCTGTCAGCTTGAGTACTCTATCACTTCCTGTGGTCTCTGCTGTTGTCATTAGTTAACGCCCTAAATTGACCTGAATCCAACATCTTTAGTGTAGTCATTAATTTTAAGTTTCAATTGGCAGTTTGTTGAAAGACACATCATTTTTTCTCATGATTGTATCAGGCTTGATCTCCAATTTTTCCCCATAACTAAGATCAGGAAGTAAAATTGTTCTCTTGCTTTGATATTGATCTTGCTCTCCCTGGTGAGGATCTGCTTTAGGCAGAGAAGTCCAGCCCCCTGGACCTAAGATCCCAATTCCTGCCCACCTAGACAGCTCCATAGACTTGAAACAGAATTCCTAGTACCATATTAGCATCTCAGCCTAGAGGATAGGCATGTTCTGATTTAATGCTCAGTTTTTTTCCTGAGGCTTAAAATCTTGTTAGTCCTAAAATTTTAAATGCTTACTCAACTTATTTTTACAGTTTAGAGTTCTAGAAGAATAAACATGTAACATCTATTAATTTTCCTGCTTTTCAACAGTGATACAGTCAGAAAAATAAAGCTTAGAATGTTTTCCAAGACTGTCTTTGTCCCTGATCCAATCCCACTTCACATTTATAAGGATCTGCTCTAGAAAGGCAAACTTTCCAGCTAGGGATTCAAATTTTCTGAAACTTTGGAGAATCTCTATCCTCACTGACACACCACAGGAAATTTTACATTTTTTCCACTGTTTGATAGCCTCCTAGCTCTCTGCTGTTCTTTCACCAGCTGGATTATAGTCCACTAATGGTGGTGGATTCCAAAGAGACAGAAGGCTGTTTTCAATCCATTTGTTATTTTAATGACAAAGAATCACCCCATAAGCCTTGTTAAAATCTCATTTAATCTATAAAAAATTAGAGGTACCAAGACACTTAGGCAGGAACATGATAATATCACCATCCATCAAAGTAGAAATAATGGAGTGGGAGAAGGCCTAAAAAGGTGGTCCTGGGAGGCATAAGACCATCCCAGAATGAATCAGCAAGAGCTTTTAGCATTAGTCACCACATCATTTAGCCCTCATTTCATCAAAAATGTAAAACTTATTCTCAAACTTCAGAGTATAAATCATTAGAAAATCCATGTGTATAGTCAAAACACAGGCAAAATTATAGATCATCCTTGACTTATGATGGTGTTATGTCCTGATAAAGCCTCTAGAAACTGAGACTATCCCAAGTCAAAAATTCTTCTAATATATAACTAACATACCAAACATCACAGCTTAACTTAGCCCACTTGAATTTGCTCAGAACACGTCCAATGGCCTACAGTTGGGCAAAATCATGTAACACAAAGCCTATTTTATAATAATGTATTGATTATCTCAGGTTACTATCTCAGACAATTTATTCAGTACTGTAATATTGTACTGAATGGTTGTATGGGTACAGAATGATCTTAAGTGTATTGACTGTTTAGCCTCGTGATTGCATGGCTGCCTGACAGCTGTAGTTCATTGCCCCTACCCAGCACCAGGGGAGAATATTGTACCACACACCACTAGCCTGTGAAAAGAGCAAAATTCAAAATTCTAACTATAGTTTCCACTACATGTGTATTACTTTTGCACCATCATAAAGTCAAAAGAAATCGTAAGTCAAACCATTGTAAGTCAGAGGTCATCTGTATAGAGCAATAACTCATTCAGGGATTTTAGAGATTATCTGTTACGTTTTACAAATATATAACTTAAAGCCCAGAGTGGAGACGTGCCCAGGGCTCTCCTGAAGAGTCTTTTTAAATGGCCTCGCTGCCATCTGATTTATGATTTGCCAATACCCATAATTCTAGTTTTGGCTCTGTCACTTATTAATTAGCCACATGATACGAGATATTTTGGTGAACCTATTCATGCTTTAGTTCCCTCGATAAAATGGGGATAGTCATTTTATGACTATCATGGAGTACCTACCTCATCATGTCACTGTAAAGATTAAATGAGGTAAGTACATGAAGAACTAATCTCATAGTAAGTATCTGATAAATTGTAGGCATCACTATATCATTTATGTTATAAAATTTTAGTGCAGTGCACCTGCATAAATAAGTCAATCCAGATGCCTCTCCACCAACCATGTTTTGCAGCCTCTTTCCCTCTCTTTCTTTCATAGATGTGTCTATGAGCACAGAATGTAGAGTCAACAGATCCAGATTTCAGTCTCAGCTCTGCCATACTCTCTCTGTTGGGTAGCGTTGAAGAAGTTGAATCACCAACATAGGCCTCAGTGTTCTCCTCTATAAGATGAAATAGGGTCAAGTGACACCTATGGTCATAAACATCATTCCTATTGAATGGATTTTAGAACCTAGACCATTGGACAACTGCCCAGGCTGTTCCCAGGATGTCTAGTTTGTGGGGGAAAGCTTCTAGGGATACTCAGCCACACAGTATCTCTCACAGACTGGAGGAAGGTGGAGTTCTCAGCTTAGCTCTCCATATCAACATCACTTCCTAAGAGTTACTCTGAAAACCACCAACAAGTACCCATGCTTTGATAAACCCTGGGCCTGTTCAAAGACTTCTCTTCCAAAGTCTCTTTTCTCTCAGCCTGCCATGGACCTTTACACTTCCCCTTTACCTTCCTCAAACTTCATGGAGCTTCTGAACTACTTTCAAGGAACCCTAATTATTGAGAAGTGGGGGAGGTGTGCTGAAGAGGCTCCATGTCTCAGGACATTTTTGCTCTGAAAGGCCTTTGTTTTCATTAAATGACTGTCACCAAAAGAGTAAGGTCTGTGAATGAAATTCAGAGCAGTTATCTCTATAGGATAGTCTCTGAAGCCCTACAAGATTTTGCTTTTTAAATGGGTGTGGAGAGTTTCCTATGTATCAGGTTTACCTAGATCGTTACCTAGATGATCTCACTGAATGTCTAGCACAATCTTGGGAGCTAGGTACTTTATTATCACAGTGGCTAAATGAGGAAAGGGGAGCACAGCCTTACCATGATCTAGCCTGTAATTTTCTAACAACTATTACCTATTTGGCCACTGCAACTAAAAGTTAATCTGCTAGTCATATTTATCTTGTGTGGTTTTGATATAATTTTTTTTTCATTTTTAGGCAATGTTTGATTACTCTGCTATGGGTTTTAATTGAGCCTTCTTCATGACTAAATAGTAGATGCATAAAATCATTAAGTACTATTGACAAATCTCAACAGGAATATTGATTTTTCCTACAGTTCTTCCCTGATATGGTTATTACTAACAATTCAGACTTACGCAATTTAAAATAAATTGACCTGACATGTGCTGCTAAATACAATCTGAGTGATCTTTGATTGTCCAATTTTATATCCTCAGATGAAATGATATTGCTGGGGGGGGTGAGAAACAGGGAAATATTTGTCATTTTTGTCAGCAGCTTGAGACTGCATAAATGCAAAGCTTTAATTTTTTTCAAATGTCTTTTTTAAAAATAAATTATCCTTTAGACTTAAGTGCTTTTATTCTTGTATTAGAGTTTTTGAGAGAAATAGAATATACAAATAAATGTACGTATATATGATGCGTTAATGTGTACATGTGTGTACATATATTAATTATATACATATAGACACAAATATATGTATGTATCTATATTGCCAGTCTGAGGCCAAAGGCTTGAGAATCAGGAGCACTGATGGTGTAAGTCCTAGGCCATGAGTAGCAGAAAACCAATGTCTCAGCTAATAGAATCAGGCAGAAAGAGCAAATTCTCCCTTCCTCCACCTATTTGTTCTATTCCTACCCTCAAGGATTGGGTCAAACTTACCCTCATTGGAGAGAGAAATCTGCTTTACTTAGTCTAGTGATTCAAATACTAATTTCATCAGGAAACTTCCTTATAGATAGAAATGTTTAACCAAATATCTGCAATTCCAGGACCCAGTCATGTTGACTCATAAAATTCACCATCACAGCTTACAGTTTCTGTAAATGAAATAACACTGTTTAGAAGATAAATTGTACATTAGGAAGTGGTAAAAAAAATTGGATTGTTTTTTCTCTCATATCATTCAGGAATGTGGACCACCTTGGGTCAAAGGAGTTCCATGCATTTGTCTTTCTTCTTTTCATCTGTAAAACTCCTTAAGGCTAGAAATCATGTTATACAAACTCATGTTTCCCTCAAAACTTGGATCAGTTCTTAGAACATAGGAGATGCAGTAAAATGAATGTAGAAAAATATATAGTCATTAAGCATTTGAAGAGAATTATGAGATAAGCTCACTCATAGTGAAATGTAACTCATGAGCAAAAGCACTTATGAAGACCCACTATGTGCAGTTTTGGTACTTTGTGGCCAAGTGATCAAATGTAATGAATATACCCCTTCCCATAGGTATTCACGCAGACCTTCAGCTCAAACCAAATTAATAGCAACTGTGGCCAACATCTTAATTTTTCCCTTGCTAAATTACTATGGAGATGAATTTTATCAACTTAATCCACCCAGCTTAAACTAATTCTTCATTAAAGCGTAATTTTCTCCCATAGGGAAACTTCTAAATCCAGCAGATATAAGCATGAGCACCCCTGGTTTGTTTTAATTATTTTTCTTAAATGAGAAGCTGAGCACATTTTGCCAAGGATTAAATCACCTCAGGTCTCACAAATTTGGTATTCTTGAACTAAATCCACGGTCTCATGTTGCAATTCTTTTGCAAATGGAAGAAAGTCATTTCATGTCACTATGGGAAAAGCATTTAAATGACCCTAGCAAAGGGCTTAGACAATTCCACATTTCCTAACATTTCTGCTGAATTTGGTGTTAATATCCTAAAAGGATGTGGATTACATTTCTCCTTAAATCTTTAAAAGTCTTTTAAATTAGCAAGAAATTATTTTGAAAAGTTTAAACACTCAACAGAATGAGAAGATAGCCTACAAACTGGAAGAAAATAATTCTAAAAAATTTTTCCAATAAAGGACTATTAACCAAAATACATATAGAACTCTTAAAACTCAACAATGAGAAAATGAACAACCCAGTTTAAAATGAGCCAACAAACAAGACACCTCACCAAAGAAGATATGCAGATGGTAAACAGACATACAAAAAGATGCTCAGATCATATGTCATTAGAGAACTGCAAATTGAAACAAGCTACCACTAGACATCTATTAAAATGGCAAGAATCCAAAACACTGACAACACCGAATGCTAGATAGGATGCAGAGCAACAGGAGCTCTCATTCATTACTGAGGGGAGTGTAAAATGGTACAGCCGCTTTGGAAGACAATTTGGCAGTTTCTTACAAAACTGAACATACTCTTACCATATAGTTCAGCAACTATGCTCCTTGGTATTCATCCAAATGAGATGAAAACTTGGGTCCACACAATCATCTCTCCATGATGTTTATGACAGCTTTATAATTGGTAAAAGTTGGTAGTAACCAACGTGCCCTTCAGTAGGTGAATGGGTAAATAAATTGTGGTACATCCAGATAATGGGATGCTTAGTTCAAAAAAGAAACGAGCTATCAAGCCACAAAGACATAGATGAACATTAAATGCATAATACTGAGTGAAAGAAGACAATCTGAAAAGGCTACGTATTGTATGATTCCAACTGCATGACATTCTGGAAAGGCAAAACTAAGGAGATGGTAAAAAGATGAGGGGTTGCCAACAGTTAGGGGAGAAAGATGAATGAATAGGTGGCACACGGAGGATTTTTAGTGCAGGGAAACTTATGTATGATACTAAAATGGTGGACATATGTCATTACACTTTTGTCAAAACCCAGAGAATCTACAACACCAAGAGTGAAACCTAATGTAAATGACTTTGGGTGATAATATGTCACCGCAATCTCATCAATTGTAACAAATGTACCACTCTGGTGAGGAATGTTATGCATGAGTGGGGTCAAGGAATAGATGGTGAACTCTCTATACTTCTCAATTTTGCTACAAATATAAAACTGCTCTAAAAGTAGGTTTTAAAAAATAGAAATTCTTGTTAATCCTCAAAATCTACTCTCCTAATGTATCCAAGTCCCACTGTTTTTATTTTTAATGTATCTGCTTATTCTTTTCTTAAGATTATTTGTTTATTTTGAGAGAGAAAGAGAGAGCAAGAGAAAGTGAGCAGGAGAGGGGCAGAGAAAGAGAGGGAGAGAGAGAGAATCCCAAGCAGACTTTGCACTGTCAGTGCAGAGCCTGACACGGGTCTAGAACCCACAAACCAGGAGATCCTGACCTGGGCTGAAACCAAGAGTTGGACACTCAACCAGCTGAGCTACCTAGGCACCCCCAATATATCTGCTTATTCTTAATAAAAAAACATTTTATTAAATCCATCATCCTTTTGGAACTATCTTTCAAAATGTATTTTTTAAGTGTCCATTCTTTGATCCAGCAATTCCACTTGAGGCTATCAATCCCAAAGAAATGCTTTTACACACACACACACACACACACACACACACACACACACATGAAATGTACACAAGGGTTTCTACTGCAACATTGCATATAGTGTAAAAAAATATTTTTTACTTATGTTTTCTTTAACAATTTAAAAACCGAAATATCTATCAACAGAACAGCTTAATAAGTTACATCAATACTATGCAAAAATATGGAATGAGATGAAATTATGTGAGATCATATAAGATATCCAAGACATATTATGTCATTAAAAAGGTATCTAATTAATACATATTCTACAACTTCATACTGGTAAGGAACTATATGCAGTAAGCAAATCTATATAGTTTGATAGTTACCTAAATATATGAAATGAATTGAAAACGTTTTGGAAAA
The DNA here is from genome assembly GCA_030068075.1 of Paguma larvata. Taxonomy (NCBI): domain Eukaryota; kingdom Metazoa; phylum Chordata; class Mammalia; order Carnivora; family Viverridae; genus Paguma; species Paguma larvata. The sequence continues at coordinate 45,000,768 of CM057826.1, read as the reverse complement.
ATAAACCCCAAACTAGTATTGGTTTTTCACCTCTGGAAAAAGTAGTAAAATTTGGAGAAAGTTATACCAAAGTAGACCTTTATTTTATCTTCATTATTAACCATTTTCATAATAAGATATTCATGTATTACTATATAATTTACAATAAATTTTAAATTCATTGTCCTTTATAGTTTTCTAGAAATCATTTAAATTCTATTATGTTGACTGTAGTCTTAGTGTTCAAAATGAGGTGATATAGACTCAAACTATGATTTTACTTTTTTCCAGCTTTATTGGGGTATACGTGACAAAGTATATATGTTTAAGGTGTACACCATGATACTTTGATATGCATATACACTGTGAAAAGATTACCACAAACAAGTTAATTAATATATTTATCTTCTCACATAGTTACTATTTAGGTGTGTGTAGTGAGTACTCTTATGATCTACTTTAAGCAAATTTCAAGTATACAATAGAGTATTATTAACCACAGTCACCATGCTGTATATTAGATCTCCAGGATCTATTCATCTTTTATAACTGACACTTTGTATCCTTTGACCTTTTATTTCCCCATTTCTCCCACCCCGAGTCCCTGGCAACTACTTTTCTACTCTCTGTTCCTATGAATTCAACTTTTTTAGATTCTACCCTTAAGTGTTATTATGCAGTATGTGTCTTTCTATGTTTGGCTTATTTCACTTAGCATAATGTCCTGCACAAACCATAATTTTAAAACAGCATCAGAAAGATGGAAAAACTGGATTGGGAGGAAAGCATACTTATTAAAATGCTAAAAAATTTAATAACCGTGATAGGAACATTGACCTCTAATAAAGCGTATGTCTCATCATTGAATTATTCCCACTTTTACATGTGTGATCAAGCGTGAAAGTTTGCTTTCAATTTACTTCACAAGACCTTCTCCATATCCTTTTCCCAAAACTACACAGTGCATTATTAAAGCAATAAAATAAATCGATTCCACATAATTCAGCATCTGTGGCACACCTAAAGAGTCAACTCAACAAGGAAGATCTTGAGAATAGTGGTAAGAGAAATAGTCATCATATCTCTGAGAGACAACATAGGCACCCAATCCAAAAAAGCAAATCTTTTCTTCAAAGGTCAGAAACAAAGCTTAGACTGCATTTTGCTTTAAGTTTCTGAAATGTTACATTAACCAGGTTAGAATGCAGACACCTGGTCATCTTTTTTTTTTCACAGTGTGAAAAACTTCAAGATAATTTGATGGGCACCTGCTTTGAGATTTCAGCTAGTTCTATTAGAATTCTGTAGGAAGATGACACTGAAGTAAGGGCAACCTCTTGGAAACATGTTGTTCAATTATTATTTGGTCACCAAACTAGATTAAATGGTATAGGTAGAGTTAGAACAAGATTTGAACATACTTGGAGTCCATCCTAGGCTCACCTTTTTCAGATTCTTCCTTTCTTTGTATGTATGTATCTATATATCTATATTGAGAGAGAGAGAGAGAGAGGGAATGTGAAAGTAGGGGAAGGGGAGAGGGAGAGGTAGAGGGAGAGGGAAAGGGAGACAGAATCTCAAGCAGGCTCCACATCCAAGGTAGAGCCCCAAGCAGGGCTGGATCTCAGGGCTCTAAGATCATCACCTGAGCTCAAATCAAGAGTTGAACACTTAACCAACTGAGCCACCCAAGCACCCTTCACTTTTCAGATTCTTATATGAGAACCTGCGTATCATTCATACAAAATCACTTTGTATCAATTCAGCATAATTACCCCCAAAATGAGGCATATCTAGAGATATGAGCTTTGAAAGATCCGATCAAATAGCATCCATTCATTTGATGGCCTTGTTAGCTTTGGAGAAAATAAGTTTGATGTACTTAGACAAAAACAAATTCAGGGAATTCTGTATATTCTATACAGAACAATGGTTCTCAATCAGGAGAATTTTGTTCCTAGGGAACATTTAACAATGTCTAGAAGCTTTATCTCTCTCTCTCTCTCTCTCTCTCTCTCTTTTTTTTTTTTTTTTGGTCATAACTGAAGCAAAAAATTTCTAATGGCATCTAGTGGATAGAGACCAGGGATTTTGCTGAACTTCCCATGATGCACAAAACAGTACTCAAAATAGAATTATCTGCACCAAAATGTCAACAGTGACAAGGTTCAATAACATTATTCCAAGTTAACATTTTTCCTTTCAGTGCACAAGTCAATGTCTTCAAAGAGTTGTCCATAGTCTTTATATCTTTGCCTCTTCACCTCTCACTCAACCCCAATCTGAACTCTGCTCCCCTCGTCCTAACAAATCAACTCTCACTGAAGTTGCCAATGAGATCCTTTCACTTAAACCAATTCTCATCCTGTTTGACTACTTCCTTGGAAGACTCTTTCCTCTTGCTTCCAGAGCCCAAAATCCTCCTGGTTTTCTTACTCTCTTTCTTCCCAGACTCATTTGTTAGCTTTATCCTCCTTATGCCCCTACATATCAGAGTTCCGAGGTTCACTTTTAAGCCCTCTCTTTAACTTTTCTCAAGATAACTGGATTCATTCCCTATTGCTGCTGTACCAAATTACCACAGACTTAGTGGCTTAAAACAACATAAATGTATTATCTTACAAATTTATTATCTCAATGGACTAAAATAAAAGTTTCAGCAGGACTGTCTTTCTGGAAACTCAAGGGTAAAGTCTGTTTTCCAGCTTCTAGAGCTGTCCCTGTTCCTTGACGAGAGGTTCCTTCCGTTTTAAAAGCCAGCAGTGACTGAGCAAGTGTTTCTCATATTACATTACTCTGAGACTGACTCTTCTGCCACTCTCTTCATGTTTAGTTACCCTCAAGATTACATTAGGATCACCTAAATAAAAAAGATAATCTCCTTATTCATACAGTCAGCTGAATAACAATTCCATTTATTTTTTTTAATTTAAGTTTTAGTTAGTTAATATACAGTGCAATACTGGTTTCAGGAGTAGAATCCAGTGATTCATCACTTACATACAACACCCAGTGCTCATCACAAGTGTCTTCCTTAATACCCTTCACCCACCTAGCCCATCTGATATCTTAATTCCCCTTTGCCATGTGAGATAACATACCCACAAGTTTGGGGAATTAGAACATGGAAATCTCTGGAAGGCCATTATTCTATCACAATAATTTACCTTCAATTACTAGCCATTTGCACACAGACGACTCCAAATTTTATGCTTTGTTTCTCTAGTCTAGACTACTCTTCTAAAATTTAGATCTACATACTCAAGTATTGAAGAAAAAACTCCAGTCCCAAACCAAACTCTTAAGTTTCCTCCCCAAAGATGGTCCCTTGTCACCATTCCCAGGTTCAGTGAATGGTATCATAAGGTATTCAGTTATGCAGGCTAGAAACATGGATGTTGGTCATTTTTAACAGCAACTTTTTAAAATCCACTACCAAGTCCTATTGCTTTCTAAATATCTCATGAATTCCTCTACTTCTTACCATCTGCGCCTTCTCTACCACCACTCTAATTCAAAAGACTGCCACCTCATCAGAACTATTAGAACACTCTCCTAACTAGTTCATCCTCACCTGCTTTGAGCCCTCCAATCTCCACTCTTCATATGGCAGAATGACCTTTTTGGGACTCAAATATGATCAAGTCGTTTTTCTGCTTAAATTCTCTAATGACTTCCTGTTTTCTAGGTGCAAACACAAAACACTTGACAACAGTATGCAAGGCTCTGCTGGGTGTGGCTTCTGAGCACCTCTCCAGCCTCATACAGTAACACACCGCGTTGCTCTTCTTCCAGTCAGACAAAGCACTCACTTCTCTTTTTCCTCAGGACCTTGGCATACACTGTTCTCTGCCTATATTGTTTCATTTCTCTCTTACTGTATTTAACTTCTACTCATCCCTAGCTCACAAATTAACCATTGCCTCATCAGGGAAGCATTCCCTAATCTCCCTTGTTCAAGTCTTAAAGCACCATGCCCCTCTCTTCTAATACTTTGCATAGCTGCAATTTAGAATTTGTGATATTTGTAAATTAGTTATCTGTACAATAATTTGATTGCCTGTCTCATGAGAGCAGGACAGTGTCTGTGCTTAACCCTGAATCTCAGTGCCTATTCTAGGCCTTGGCCCAACGTTGGCACTCAATAACTATTTATTAACTGGATAAATAAGTGACTGAATCAATGAGTAAGATGTCTATTACTGTACATAGTCACAGGAATGACCAGTGAGTCATGTTACTGCTTGTTCATTCAACACAGTTTTACTAAACATGCCTTTGTTTCCAATACTAGTAACCTATTTTATTTGCTAGTTAGAATCTCTAGTTATACAAACAAAAGTTTAACAATCACATTGTAAGTTCAAGAGGAAAGGAAAATTCTCTTTTAGTATCCCTTGATTTCTCCTCTAGTTATCATTTTCATCCCTGAGATAAATTTGAATTACTCTACAGGAATGTGGCTTGACTCTCTGTCCTTAGCATCATTGGCAACAATTCTCAAAGCTGCCAATGGCAATTGTGGACACTCATTGGAAATGACAGCAGATTTCAACATGGCATTGACTTGCATGATGTTTTTCTAATGCTTGAGGAATTTGGTCATGTGTCAGAGTTGCTAATGTTAAATGATCTATTAGGTGCCATGATCTCTGGAAAGGTCATCTGTCACATTGTAGACCAGAAGTGTCACCTCTTTTTAACGTGATATGAAGCCAAACTCCCAACCTAACTAGAGAGAAATTGGCATATGCTACTGTTGACTGATCAAAAGCTGAGAGTCTCAGTTCACACCCACAATTACACAAATGAAAGCTCCCCACTTTAACCAGTACTTAAACTAAACATAACAGTTCAACATTCTACGACTATTAATAGCAATTGAATTTTAATAATTATAGTATTATTGGCTTGAAGTAATCTTCTAATGAATATAAAGTAATACCTATAATGAGTATCATTCTGACTAAAATGAGTGAAACCTATTTTATTGGGGGAGGGTATGGGATGTTAGAAAATGAAAGGAAGAAGCGGAAATATTAAACTGCATTCTGCAAACCAAGGAAGATTTTAACCATAGAAAAGTCCAAGAATTCATTTACTGCTATGACTGCATGATATTTTTAAGGATCTCAAGGGATCTCTAAATTGGCCGAAGATAACATCATGCATGGCAAAATCTACCTCGAATGAAAACTGACAGCATCAGTTAAACTGAAATCAAGTTTAGTCAAGTATTCCTGAAGAGAGGGTATTTGGACTCTTCAGAAGCGTGCAAATAGTTATCATTAGACTAACCAAATGGCAATTATAAGAATTATAAGGTAAAATAATACAATTTAAGTATCTGTGCTAAAAATTATGTGTGTGCCTTATACCAGACATATTTAGATAACACAAAAGATACCAGTTGAGTTCGTGCGGAGCCTTTGTCCCAAGATATTTAAAAGTAAAAGAGAGGCGCTTGGATGGCTCAGTTGGTTAAGTGCCTGACTTCAGCTTAGGTCATGATCTTGTCATTTGTGAGTTTGAGGCCTGCCTTGGCTCTGTGCTGACAGCGTGGAGCCTGGAGCCTGCTTGGGATTCTGTGTCTCCTTCGCTCTGTGCCCCTCCCCACTCTCACGCGCTTTCTCTCTCTCTCAAAAATAAACATAAAAAAAATTTAAAAATGAAAAGAGAAAGTATGTGCTTTATACTGACATTTTGTCTTTGATTTACATAATCCTTAAGGTTTCCCTTTTTGTGTGTTTTCCTTTATTACAGTCCAAATTTTACCAATAACCTAGAAGGCTGTTAAGATTATTTCTATGGCTGAGATATAAGATACACCTCTTAGAAAACTCACTAGTATAGAAAATTTTTAAATGGACTAGGATCTTGCAGAGTTCCAAATCCTCTTCTCCTTTAGACAACTGGAAGACGAAGCAGTTATTTCTCCAAAACACAGAGTTGCTGCTTAAGACGCCTCATCTCCATGCTTAAATTTCTGTGCCTTTCCAATGTATTATTAACACTTCCCACAGCACTAAATTCTTTCAGACATGCTAAGTCTTTATAGTCTTTTACTCAACCAGCATGACTGGCTCCTTACACTTAAATGAGACATTAAAAGACCCCAACAGCATAAATCATTATGATCAATTGATAAATTGAGATAAATTGACTTTAAATTTAGAATTTGGGTACCACAAAAGATACCATAAACAAAATAAAAGACAACCTACAGATAATAAGGCATCAATATTGGAAATAACTGAAAAAGGATTAGTTTCCAGAATATACAAAGAGCTTCTATAATTCAAAACAGAAAATTGATAACAGGGAAAAGAATGGAAGGATAATGTATGAAGAAGAAATTCATAGACCAAGAAACCCAAATGGATAATAAATAAAAGGTATTCAACTACACTAGAAATTAGGAACATGTAAATTACAACACTGAGATAGCATCAAAAAGAAAAAGGTATAATCTGATAATATCAAGTACTGGTCATACTACAGAGCTATAAGAACTGTCACATTCTGTCATTAAGAATTTAAATTGCTACACTGACTTTGGGCAACCACTGACAGTATCTAGTAAAGTTGAAAATGCTCAGACCCTACAAATCCAGCAACTTTCTTCTAGATCAGGAGAGGAGTTGTTCACTCCTCAGGAGACACTTGGCAATGTCTAGAGACATTGTTGCTTGTCACATGTAGAGGTGCAAGGGAAGAGAAGGAGGAGGGAAAGAATACTATAGCAATCTAGTGGATAGAAGGTAGGAATACTGCTAAACATCCTACAGGTCATTCTTATCCCTAAAGAATTAGCTGACTCAAAATAGTGCTGATATTAGGAATTCATAGTTGGTTGAATGGTGGCCCTTCAAAATTTGTCTACCTGAAACCTGTGAACATGATCTTATTGAGGAAAAGGGGTTTTACATATATAATTAATTTAAGGATCTCAAAATCAGTTCATCCTGGATTATCCAAGTGGGCCAAATATTTAATGACAACTTGCCTTGTAAGAAGAGAAGACACAAAAAAGCAGAGATGCAGAGAAGAAGGCCATGTGTTGGACACAGAGAATGGAATGAGCAGCCACAGGCCAAGGAGTGTCAACAGCCACCAGAAGCTGAAAGAGGCAAGGAATGGAACACTCTCTAGAGCTTCTGGAGGAAGTGACTGACAACTTTGATTTGGGGCTTCTGTACTGCAGAACTATAAGCGAGAATATTCTGTTGTTATAAGCCACCCAGTTTGTGATAATTATCTGTGGTAGCCCAAAGAAATTAACATACTGTTCTAGACATATATTCAAGAGATACACTGCTTATCTATGGAAGGGAAAATGTATAGGTTAGTTATTGAAGTTCATTACAGCAAAAAAAAAATATTTGAAACAGTGAATTTTTATCAAGAAGAAAATTGAAAAGTGTAAAGTATATTCAGAACGATATAAATGGAATAATGCCACTTATATAAGTTTTAAAATCTGCAAGCAATATTATGTGAGATTTATGGATATCTAAGTCTGCAGCAAAAGTAATATGGGTGATAAACACTGAATCCACAATAGTAATTACTCATGTTAGGGACATGAATAAAAAAGAGAGAGAAGGGGTGCACAGGAAGCTCCCTTTTTCACCTGAAATATTTAGTGTCTTTAGTTAAACAGATCTGATGAAGATTTGGCCTGATATTGGGATCTAACAAAGCTCAGTATTTGGCATGTTATAAATAGTCTCCATTCTTGTTTATTTTTAATCATTTATGATAAGTTAACTACTCAATATTTTTAAGACATGGAAATGTATGTCATGTAAAATAAATGAGGATGATGCTACAGGTGTCAGGGGAGTAATGAAGAGAGAGTTAGATTATGAGGAAACAGGATACAGGTGGAGCTTTGGATTCAACACAGAAATGGAGCCCTAATGAGCTAACCATCATAGCACAGATGCTTGCTTTTCTAATGTTTTCTTTAGGGATTCTCCCTCCTTACCTCCCCATCTCCCTCTTCTAGTTCTTTTGTTATTTGATTTGTTAGTTGCAAACATTCTTCTGTGACCTCTGCCCTAATTGTTCCTTTGTTTTTCTGGTTCAAGATCAAATCTGTGATAATTGTAAAAGAGGACAGAATAAGAATGGAGACCTCAATCTTTGTTTCTTGATCACCAGCAGCCAACTGGGAAATTTGCATCAGTGAGTTACATTCTGCTAACCAAACTTCCCAGATTTGGAGGAACTGCAGCTACAATATTCTTCAAGGGACCTCTGAGTATAACAACAGATTTGTATTATCCATGCTTCTGGGTCCCGACTCTGCTGTTCCTCTAGGAATGCAAGACCAGCTAAGGAACACAAATGAATCTTATGGGCCTGGCATAGCTTATGATTACATACAAAGCCCAAGTCCAGTTTGTGATTATGGACTTAGTCAAAGCACACCAAAAGAAGAATTAGGGAAAGTATCTAATGGGAAAAAAAATAATAAGTTATGCTTCTGGAATGTGGGGTAGACTGGCAGTTTGGAGGTGTTTTTGGGAAATGGAAATACCTATATTTCCTAATACCCTAAAATACATAAGCAATCAGTCACCTCTTCTTTCGTATAGTTTCTAATGGCAAAAACTGGATTTTGATAACTGAATGACTGGCTTGAAATAATTAAGGAGAAAGCACCCTAACATCTGTTCCTTTGGCCATAACAATTATTATAAAAGGAACCCCCTCACTCATGAATTTTTATATTAAATGAAGCCCTTCCCAATGTGAGATAGAAACAGCATTATTCTTTAAAAGAAAAACAACCTCTAAATTTCCATTTTTGCAGCTCATTATCTTTCTTTGTCCACCACATATAATCTGTTCCAAGATTTCAAATTAGGAACCTATTCATATTATTAGTCTTAGTAACCTTCATGTTAACCCCAAAGTTTCTGGAGAAGTGCTATCTTCTCCAGTGCTATGCATATAATCTGTTATTTCCCCAAGATGTACTTGGTACAATAGAAATGAAACATTTATGCAGTTATCTGTTTACTGTGTATCCACCTAGTTAGACTGGAACCTTCTTGAAGGGAGAGATACTGACTGCCTTATTCACCACTGTGTATTAGTGCCTAGCATAAAGTTGGCTTTATGCTTATAATGGACTGAATTATGTCCCCCCCAAAATTCATATATTGTAATTCTAACCCCCAATATGACTGTATTTGGATATAGGGCCTTTGAGGAGGTGAATAAAATTCAGTGAAGTCATAAGGGTTAAACTCTAATCCTGTAGGACTGGAGTTCCTCCAAGAAGAGATACCAGAGCTCACTCTCTTTTCATTCTTGCACAGAACAGAGACCATATCAGGATATATCAAGAATATGGCCATTGATAAGCATGGAAGAGAGGTCTCATCAAAAACCTACCCTGACAACACCTTGATCTTGGACTTCTTGCCTCCCAAACCATGAGAAAAATGAATTTCTGTTTTTAAAGCCATCCAGTCTTGTTACAGCAGCTTGAAGTAACTAAGACATTGCTCCATAAGGTTTTGCAAAATAAATGGTGTTGTGATGATGGCAATGATTATAGTAAATTACAGGCTGATAGAACATAAATGCTAAGTGTGGAAAGGTATAAGCTACTGAACCAATGTTATTCAGATTTAGTTCTTCAAATACACAAAAATAATTCTTACCCGCAGATCAAAGGTATTTAAATTACATTTAACAAAACTATATGCAGAATGAATTTCATTCTTGATTAGATTACTTTAAGTGGAAATATTTATTTCATTTTTAAAACATTCTTGACCCTCTTAGTCCATTTTGTTAATTTATATGATTATTAAATAACAATTCAAAATTTTCATACAATCCAACAAATGCTGAGTAATTGTATGTCCAAAGTACCTTGATTGCCAGAGGCCTGTATCAACTTGAACACAGAGATGAAGAGGGAATCTTTAATATTCCTTTAGGACATAAGGCATTTCTTCTTGTCCAAATATATGGGTATCGCCCCTTCCCAAACTTCATCAGTATTGTTTCTCTTATCTTTTCCCAATGTGCCCCTATTCATTTGCTTCATTGTACTTATCACAATTAGAAATTCTAGATATGTGTATTTTTTAATGTGATTTTAACTAAACAGAGAGTAAGCTCCATGAGGAAAGCAATTATGTCCAATTTTACCCTAGCATGAGATTCTCTGTGCCTGGCACCACTTAGTAAATATTTGTTGGGTAAATAAATTCATTTTAGTGGAATAATTAATTTTTTTACACTTTTTACCAAACCCCAAGGGCAAATAAAAATCCGTGACTTCATTTTAATATCTCAAATCATCCCAGTAAGATCAGATCCTTCTAAAGGACCATTTTGGAATTATTTGCACACATTTAGAGCTCTGTACTACAACCACAGGCAACTCAAAAACATTTTCTCTTGCCAGAGCTGAATGAATCTATCAAAGAAAATAAATGTTGCCAGTGACTTCCAAACACTCTTCAGGCTGATTGGCAAAAAGTGGATAAAACTGACCTTGCCAAGTGGACCAGTCATTCTCTCTGAATCAGCACTCAACATGGTTGACTTAACACCCAGGAACTGTTCTCCAAGAATCCAGGAAACAAATACACTGGTGTGATGAATGTGAACATGTTTGCTTTTGCTATTCATTCTGACTCACAGTGACTGATGTGTGGTGCTATGAGTCATAATGAAAAATCTCAAAAATCCAATCACTGGTACCTATAATGAGCTTCCTTTAGCTAAGCCCCCTGAAATTGTATCTGAGCCAAGATCTTGCCAACATGCTCAGGTAACTGAGGTCATTATTCAATCATTTATATTTCTGGAAAACAGGCCTTTGAACAATAATTTGGGTTCATAGTCTTTAACATTAAGTCTCTCAGAAAATACATTTCAAAAAAGCAAAAGTTGATGATATAAATGTTAAGTTGTTTTAAACTTTAATAACTCTTTCTACATTCTTATCTTCTAGTCATTTACTCTGTGTATATGGGGAAGTACATTACACTCAGTGGACCTACGAATCAGCAAGGATTAACTTGGGGAGGTGCATTAAGCCTTTGAGGCCATTAGGATAACATTCTATTCATTGGAGAAGGTCATTTACTTATAACAAGGAGCCAAAGTGCCTCTCACAGATGAGCTAATCTCAGCTCACCCACGAGCCTGCCCAATGTGCATTTTCCTAGATCAATTTCCTCTGTAGGTTTTCCTTTATTTGTCCTATTTTATTTCTCCCATTTTATAGTCACATTGTCTAATTTAAACTTAATTAAAACTTTCAATTAGAAAAAAAAAGATAGTTGTGGAGATCTCTCAGGAAATACTTCATTAATGGGAACCACTTAATAAGCAAAATATCTCACTGTGCAGACTAGACCCAAAGCTGTGGCCTCAAAGATCCAAGATTTCTTTCCCAAGGCCTGGCTCAAGTTGGCCAGTGGTAACTAAATTCCTCAAGGTTACAGAGTTTGGAGTCTAAGATCACAGAGCTTTGGCTTGAGATGGAGGAGAGAATTGAGTACACCTGATGACTGTGACTGATTTAGGCATGAACCATGATTCAAATGAGAGCAAACAAAGCCAAACCCATAAAACAACTTTTTCTGGAACTACTGAGGAAGATGCTCTATCTCCTCTTTGATTTTTAAACTGCCAAGATCTAATTCTAGAACTTCTAGAAGCCTAGGAAGCCAACAAAGAGGAAAGCAGAGACTCAAAGTCCAAGAGACCAATTCTTGAAAACATTATTTAAACACTTGATCCAGATGTGTCTGAAGCCAAAAAACAAAACAGAAAAAAATATCACTCTTCCCCACTTTTTTTTTTTTTTGCTTCAGACCTACTGAATCAGAGTCTGCATTTCAACAAGATCCCTAAATGATTTGTATGCCCATTAAAGTATTTGGAAGCATTGGCTTGAGCCATTTTGAGTTGCATTCTATCACTTGTGCTTAAAATACTCTTAATAAATGTAGGTATGTTGTATTATTGTCTCTTTTTTAACAAAATTGAATACTAAGACTTAGAGAAGTACAGTTGTTCAAGATGATGGATTTAAAATTTGGCCTTTTGGCTCCAAAGCACATGTCCTTAACTACTGGCCCATACCATCCTGACTCTGTTTGATGATGTTATCAGGTGAGCCCAAAATCTGATGGGGGAGGCCAGCAGGCTGAAGACTCAAGAAAAAGTTGCAGTTCAAGCCTAAAAGCAGTATGCTGGCAGAATTCCTTCTTTGAGGAAGATGGGTCCTTGTTTTACTAAGGCCTTCAACTGATTGGATAAGGCCCACCCATATTATGAAGATTAATCTGTTTTGTTCAAAGTCTACTAATTTAAATGTTAAGTTCATGCCAGAAAAACCCTTTCACAGAAACACCCAGAATAATGTTTGACCAAATATCTGGGCATCGTGGCTTAGCCAATGTGACACACAAAATTAATAATCACAATTAATTTTATGGATTGATGAAGGCAATATATTTGCCTCATCGTGTGGAGACTGGCAGCTTCGACCATCTCAGAAAAGTGCAGCATTAGGCTCAACCTGAAGATTAGTAGCTAACTCTCTTGCCCTGGCATAAGGTCATGCTTCAGAGAGTTTTGTATACCTACAGTTTGGCCTGGAAACTCAGCCAGTCCAGCCACAGCTCCTCTTGCTCAGGGCTTCACAGGTGGTGGCATAAGGGTTTTTACAAAGACAGGCAAAGGCTAAAAAGGTGACTGGTCATCAGAAACACAAAGGGAAGCCTGAGACGACGAGGTCAGCCATTTGGGATCTCTGTTCCTGGTTTTCTGTCCTAAAGGTGATATAGCCACCCTAAAAGGAAATGAACACCATGTAAAACTAGACTCATATAGAGTACTTTGTCAGACTCCTACCTCTTCTTGATTTGCCTTTTTGTTTAACATCACTGTTTATTTTGTGGTTTGGATACCACATTTTTCAAAAAAACACGTGGGGTTCTCTGCATCACCCTTTAGCGTACTACCTTGGTTTTATTCAAATGAATTTGTCTTTATGCTTTTAGAATAGGAATCTATCATGTTCTCCTTATTTTTATTCCTACCTTTAAGTTTATTCTATTTTCTTAGGATATTTCTCCCATACTTGCCTTAATAGTTATTCTATTTTCCAAATAACACAGTCTGGGAAACCCATAGGTTGTCTATCCCATAAGATAAAAAATTCTCTGTGTTAGAAGGCACTCCTGACTTACTGGAATGATGGCCTCACCTGACTTACCACATCTATCTGCTATTTTATGAAAAGGCATAGAGCTTTATATCCACTGTTTCTCATGTAAAACACAGGCTGTGTAAAGTACAACATGACATAAGCCAGAGGGTATGATGTTATGTACGATTATGTCTTCTAGGCCTTCAAAAGATACCATTTAGTGATATCCTCTAAAGGGTGCTGCAGGCCTGACCTCTGTAAAGAACCAGAGGATTGCTAAGAACTAGAGATACCCTGGTCACACAGTGGCAGCCCATGGTGCAGTTCTAAACCTGTGACACCAAATGGACTATAAATCCACTTACTAACAGGTTGGCCCAAGTCCTGCCTTCTGCAGATCCACAGGGGAATCCACGTGCAGATTTCTTCCTCTAATGAGAAGGATCAAATAAAACTCTCAATCAGGAAGGAGCTAACCTTAAAAAAAGGCGGGGGTGCTTAGTAAAGCAAGATCAATGGCAGGATACATGTTAGGCTTCCCGGACTTAGAATATTAGGGCAGACTCACCTACAGTATTCCTGAAATGCAGAAAAACAACTGAGTTTCTCCGGCTTTCCACTTCTCAGTCCATCACCAAGTTACAGTCTTAAGAAGTAAATTTAAGCTACCTAAAATGAAAATCTCAATGAGCAAGCCCCCTGCTTTAAACTCTCAAAGATTCCTAACTGCCCTTAGGATTAATAATAAAAACTAATACCAAGGCTGACTTTGTTTGCTTTGTACCAGGCACCACCCTACATGCTCTACCTTTACCCGTCCTTTACCTGCCCTGGTACCCACCTCATACTCTCACATCCATGTTGAACTTCACTTCCTCAAAGTGCCAGGCTCCCTTCCCTCTGAGGCCTTATGATATGATATGCTCTTTCATCTGTTATCACTTTTTCCCAACTCTGCTCTGGCCAACTCTTCCGCTAATCATGTTAGCTGAAATATCATGTCCCTATGGAGCATCTGTACTGTGTCCCCTCAAAGTTATTTCCCCTTTTTATACACTTGCAGGGGATCTTCAAGTCTTGTTTTGTAATGCTTATCACACACACAATTCTTGTTCAGTGTCTGTCTTCTCTACCCAATTATGAGCTCTCCCCAGGACAAATGCCATTTGTTTTCTCATGAATGTACCTCCAGTATATCACCCATTGCTTTGCACACAGTATACCGTCAGTAATGTTTGATAAATGAATATGTGCGAGCACTCACCTCATGACATAAGACATAATAATATTATTCCTAATGTCTTACTAGTTCCCCCAAATGTGGCAGCCTTTTGAAGGCTTCCATCAAGAAATTTCATTGCCCAATATGCCACCTGTCAATCACTTAACAATGAGCTATCTAAATACACTTTCCACCAGGCCAAAGTCAGTGATACCTTCCTATACTCCTGGACTCAAGCCCTCCCTCATACCACTCTTTCCAGTGAAAACCCTCAAGAAGACTCCACATGTGAGTACAATATCACCAAAACCAACTTGTCAAGGCCCTGATGGTATTAAGTGATAACATGTAAGATACATCTCAGTGTAACACTATCAACATATCATTCCTGGGGAAGAAATTTTTATTGAGGACATACCTGCTATATGCCAGACAGTAATGATGATAATGACTATAACAATGATGATGATGATGATAACATCACAATTAATTGTTGAGCACCAGTTCATACTAATCCCCAAAGGATTATAATCTACCAGGTCAGTGTAGTTCTATATGATTGGGTAACCATAGACATCAGAATTACCTGGCATTTATTTAAAACATAGACTTCTGATACATATCCCCCAGAGACTGGAATGAGAATCTCTCAGCAGTCGATTAAGCTCCCCCTTAAGGCACCTTAAATTTGGGAAGTATCACGCTAATTTTTTCACAAACCAGTCTCAAATCCACTGTCTTAGCTTGTTAAATTAACCCCTCTCAGGTCACCGTATCTCTAAAAATTGATTCTAGACCACTCTGAAAGGGATCGTCTCCCCTCATTTTAGTTCCTAGAACCCATCTTCAACCCCAGTTGGTCTGATAAGGATAAGGAACTGAGGAGCTTTCACATACATGTGTAGGAATATTTATTTATTCAAAGCCAAATATCTTTTAAGTGTTCATCTTGAAATAGTTATAGATTCATGGGAAGTTGCAAAAAAAAATGTCAAGATGGACCAGTGGACCTTTCACCCAGTCCTCACCAATGTTAATATCTTGTGTAACTATAGTATAATATTAAAACCAGATAGTAAATGACCTTACTCAAATATATGCAGTCATTTATGTGTGTGTGGTTCTATGTAATTTTGTCACATGTGTAGCTTTGTGGAACTACCATTAAAATCAAGATATAATCACCACAAATTTCCCGTGTGCTATCCCTTTGTAGCCACGTCCTCTTCTCCCATCCTTCACTCCTGGCAAGCCCTAATCTTTGCTCTATCTTTATAATTTTGTTGTTTTAAGAATATTTTATAAATGGAATCATACAGTATGTAGCCTTTTGTAACTGGCTTTTTCATTAGCATAATTGCCTTGAGATTCATCCAAGGCATGTTGAATTGTTGTGAATATCTATAGTTCATTTCTTTTTATTTCTGAGAAGTTTTCCAAGGTATGGAATGTTTAACCATTCACCCACTGGAAGATATTTGGTAGTGTTCAGGTTTGGACTGAATAATGCTGCTATGAGTATTCATGTCTAATTTCCTTATGAACATAGTTTTAATCTCTCTGGAATAAATGTGCACAAGTGTAACTGCTGAATCATATTGTAAATCCATTTTTAAAGAAAAGTGACAGACTGTTTTCTAGAAATGATTGTACTGTTTTTACATTCTCACCAACAACGTCTAAGTAATCCAGTTTCTCCATCTCACTACCAATCTTTGTTATTACCACAATTGTGTCATCTGCAGAACGAGATGGTTTTATTTTTGCTTCTCAATATATTATCCTTTTGTTTACTTTCCTTGCCTTATTTCACTGGAAAGAATTTCCAGTAGTATGTTCAAGTAACCCAAAATAAATTAGGAGAAACAGAGGAACAAGAAAGAGAGGGTAAAAATAGAAAACAAATGAACACCAGAGCCCTTACAAATCAATTATTTTAACTGTAAATGGTCCAAATACATTAATGCAAAGATCAAAGATTGCCAGAATGGATAAAAATTCAGGACCCAATTGCTTTGCACACAGTATATCCTCTATCTATGAGAAACTCACTTCAAACATAACAACATAGTTAAGCCGGAAGTAAAAGGATGGAAAAAAGACATCATGAAAACATTTCTTAAACCAGTAGTGGCTATATTAGTATAAGACAAAGTAGACTTCAGGGCATAGAAAATTATAAGATGTAGAAAGGATATTACATAATGATTAAAAGGTCAACCCACCAAGAAGACATAGCAATGGTAAATGTGGATGTACCACACGACAGGGTTGCAAAAACATGAAGCAAAAACTGATAGAGATGAAAGGTGAAATGGGCAAATACATAACTATAACTGAGGACTTCTACATCCTACTCTCAACAACTAATAGAAGGATTAGGCAGAACACAGCAGGGACACAGAAGAATTTAACAACACCGACAGGATCTAATTGATACATATAGAACATTCCTCCCAACAAGAGTATACGTTTTCCCCCCTTTTGGATGAAATTATTTTACTAGTTAGGTTGTAATATTATAGTCCATCATCTAAGAAATTTGGGTAGAAGATAAAAATCGACTATATGACAAAGATCCTTTCCAAAGCACGGATTTTTTGACTTTATGCCATAGTTTGTTTGGTGTTGGGTTTGGAAGATGCCTCTGAAGGAGAATGAGAAATGAGGCTCAAGAGGTTATTGATATGGGGCTTTTCCCTAGAGCATCAACAGTAATCACTGGCACTTTTTTAAAAATAATTTTTTTACTTGAGTATAGTTAAAATGCAATGTTACATTAATTTCAAACATACAACTTAGTGATTTGACAATATGACAAGTTTATACATTATGCTGTGTTCACCAAAAATATCATACATATTCTTTTCAAGTGCCCATATTCTCCAAGAAAGACCATATCCTGGGACATAAAATGAACCCTGGAAAATTTAAAAGAATTTAAATCACAAAGAGTATGTTCTCTTACCATAATGAAGTCAAACTAGGAATCAATAACAGAAAGACACACAAATCTGCAAACATGTAAAAATTAAGATGTTTTAAAACCTCCCCTACCACCTCTCTCCTCCCACACCACCTTGATAGATTGATAATTCAAAATTATTCCGTCCCTCATTTATCCACATATTTGTCTTACAACACCCAAGAACATTAAGCAAAAGAAGAATAAGCACATAAAAGTGGAATTACATCTCCAACCTGAAAAACCTTTTCTTACCCTCTTGTTTTAGGAGAAGTGGAGGGGACACCGATGAACTTCCAAAACTGTATTCTCTGCCTGAGCTATGTCTGTAGACTCCTAAGTAATTTAGGGTTTTCAATTTATTCAGCTGAGATTTTAGGTGTCAAGGGTAAACCTGGCCTTCTCCTCAGCTGCCTACTGCCTTCTGACAACACACAACTTTAAGGTGCATAAAGCCAGGGAGGAATGGGTCCACTGGGCAGTGGCATGATGATCTGTAATCAGGTGTAATTTCAGTAGAAAATTATATTCTTCCCTTTTTTCAGAAGCAAGACGTAGCGCATGAATCCAGCGGAAATGGTTCACTCCTGCCCCTTGAAAAATTGGACCTGGTTAGTCAAGGTTTCAATTTGTTCTACTCAAATTAAAGAGCCTCTGAGTGACTTTAATCAAAACACTGATGGACAGCGAAAGAGCCCAGACAACAGTGCCCTTTTCACTTGAGTCTCAGAGCTAAAGGAGAGAAGCCAGTGAAAACAAGACTGTGGTGTTTACAGAGGTGAGACTGACAAAGGCAGGGCAGGTGGGGCTTCAATTGTTTCTCCTGGCATGTACTGGAATGGTGTAGAGGCAGACAAACACATTGTAGTCGCAAAGTAGAGAGCTCCCATTTTGTTTGCAAACAAAGAGATGGTGCCTCTAACCTTGGCTTCTTTAATCAGTCTTTATGTTCCATTGGCTCTTATATGGAAAACATCTACCTGGTTCTAGCTAACAATTAGATTTTGATGCAAAAACAAGTGCTATCTCTGCTATTTAAATACATTACTCCGCCCTTCGGGGTGCCCGGGTGGCTCAGTTAGTGAAGTGATTAAGGTCCAACTTTGGCTTAGTCTTGATCTTGCAGCTCATGAGTTCAAGCCCTACATTGGGCTCTCTGCTCTCAGTGCAGAGACTTCTTCGATCTCTGTCTCCCCCTTTCCTCGCCCCTGTCCCACTATTACTCTCTCTCTCTCAAAAATAAACATTTGAAAGCATTATTCTGTCCTTCCAAGGCTCCCTGATACTCTTGGAATAAAGTTACAATTCCTTATGTGGCCTCCCATGAGCTGCCTACACCTATTTTGTATCCTCATCTTCATCTTTTACCAAAGTTCCCTTTGGTTCTATACTGTGGTCAGAATGAACTTCTGTCAGTTCTTCTACTACATCTTTTTCTCTTCATCCATGGGCCTTTACCTATTTTATACTTTCTATTTAGTGCACACTTCTGCCTCTCTACCTGGCTAACTGTTAGCCATACTGTAAGTTATGAGTGCAAAGTTTTAGTGGCCATGTTACATAGCATAAGCACTCTCAGTAAGAAGCCTGCCTCTCAAATGCTAACTCAGAGACAGAAATCATTAAAAAACCCTAGGAAAGGAAAACCATTGCAGAATGTCCTCCAGTATTAAAAACCTAACAGGGGCATCTTGGTGGCTCAGTTGATTAAATGTCAACTCTTCGTTTCAGCTCAGGTCATGAGTTCGAGTCCCACATCAGACTCTGTGCTAATATGCAGAGCCTGTTTGGGATTCTCCATCTCCTTCTCTCT
Organism: Paguma larvata; assembly: GCA_030068075.1. Classification (NCBI taxonomy): domain Eukaryota; kingdom Metazoa; phylum Chordata; class Mammalia; order Carnivora; family Viverridae; genus Paguma; species Paguma larvata. The sequence continues at coordinate 44,981,591 of CM057826.1, read as the reverse complement.
TCCCTGCCCCCACTCTTTCTCTATCAAAAAGAAATAAATAAATAAACTTTAAAAAGAATTTATATTGGGTCATCTGCATGGCTCAGTAGGTAGTGGGTCCAGCTTCGACTCAGGTCATGATCTCACAGTTTCTGGGTTCGAGCCCCACATTAGTCTGTGTTCACAGCTCAGAGCCTGGAGCCTGCTTCAGATTCTGTCTCCCTCTCTCTCTGCCCCTCCCTTGCTCATGCTCTGTCTCTCTTTCTCTCAAAAAATGAATAAACATTAAAAATTTTTAATAAAAAAATAAAAAATAATTTATAAAACAAAACAACTAAGAAATGTATTTTACACTTTGGATTTAGTGCTTTCAGTAGCATCCAATGGATTAGGTTACAAAGAGGATTGAGCTAAGTTGTGAGTTGGCTAGATCATTCTAGGATGTTTTCTAATACAGAGTCTAATATTCCAAGCATCTTCAACATTTTCCAAATTTTAGTTTCACTAACTGCACATACTCTAAAGAATTACATTTAAGCTGACCTTTATCAACAAGCCAGTGTGCCCCATTGCAATCAAAATGCATTCTGAGTGGTTTCATGGCAACATCTGTGGCCACTAGGCAGATGAAAAAGGTACAGGATAATCTACACCACCATCCCCACCCCCACAAATGAACCCGGGGAGAAGATAGCCTCAGAGCTTTCAGGGTGGTTCTTAGCAGGATGAGACTAGAACACAAATATCTGGTGGAGAGAAGAATCAGTGAGCTGGCTATTTTTTTTCACAACCTAGGACTTGAGACTTGCCTTTTGCACTTCATCTCCCCAGTGGCAGAATGTGGGAAAGGCCCCAGATAAACTTCATACTTCCTCCCAGCCTCAACACTCTGTGACTAAAATGTTAACGTGATCCAATAACTTGCTTCCATCTGTGTGCCCAGAAAAGTTAAACCAAAGAGAAACTACCAGAAGAATATCTAAGCTAAGATATACTCTGTCTTTGGGGAGACAGAAAGTTACCGTTCAAAGAACAATTTTCAATTTTCTCCCCAAATGACTTACCCCAAGAGCCATGCTTATGTTTCACAAAGGCTTTGAGCCAGACGCAGACAAAAGAGAAGCTATTCCTTGCTTGCCCAGACTGTGGCATACTTCACACCATCCTTAAGAAGGGTATAGACCCTAAAATCCCTGGATGGTTTATCATCTTATCTAGAATTAAATAAATCAACTAAGTAAAGTTTGTGCTCTGTAAAAATTCCTTGTCAGCGCACAGGTAACGATGGAAGCAAAACCTCTTAGAAATAGATTATTAAGCCAGAAATCTGCAGCAATCGAAGAGAAACAATGTTTTAAAGTAATTCAAGCTCAGCATCACATTGGCTAAAAGGCTACTAGCCAGTATCTGTAAACTCACTACCTCCTGCTTATAATGATGCATTTGGACCTTCCTGTTGCTTTGGAGTATGTAAATGAGCATCACTCAATTTGCATTTCTGCCACTGAGACACTGAGATGTCTGTAGGTGTATCAGAAGAAAGATACTTTGATAGATTGTGTAGATTAGCTCTACTCTCCACATAAGGGTTCATGAGGGAATCAACTAAGATTTGTAACAGCACTTCCTGGGATCACCTTAATTATCTCTTCCCATGCAAAAATGAAAATCACCTGAGAAATTAGAATATGTTGAGAAAGAAAAAAAAAGGGATGGGGGAGAGTATCTGAATGCAGCCAGGATGCACATATAGTCTCTTGTTTATTTTAATTGAATGGTTTGTGTCTTTGGGCCATCTCATTATTCTCCCCAGAGCAGAAATATTGAATGCAGGCACAAACCTCATTAACCTTTGAATGCTGAAATCAATAATCTGCAATATATCTAAGCTAATTCGTTGCCAATACATTTCTCAAAAAGCTATGTTTTGTTGCTGAGGACATCGAGGGATGCAGTAAGAACTACCTATCCACATCAAGATGATATCTGGAGTTTGCCTTCTTGGTTTATAGAACCTTCTAATGTGAAACAAGTTAGTGACATTTACATAGAACATGGTTTTCCACTGGGGTTAATTATCTGTTCTTTTAGCTGAGAACACATTGGACCTTATCTTTTTCCTTGACTCTAATAAATGACATGAATAAAGAGAGTCAGGCGAGCATCCACCTGGCATTCTTTCTCATAAATCTGCCCTGAAAAGTAGGGTCATGGCCCATACTGAGGAAGTAGGAAGAGGTTCCTTGTGTCCAAAACAGGCTTTATTCACTTAGTGACTAATGAATAGTAGGCATCAAAAATATTTGTTGAAAAAATGAATAATGGCCCTGACCTTTGAGTGTCAACTTTTACTTGCTAAATATATATGTTTTGTGTGTTATATGTTACACCTGTGTACAGTACACATGTGTTTGCATATGTGTATATATACATCTATTACACACACATACACACTGTATTTATAAAATGTCTCAGTAAGATAATAGGACACTTGCCTATTTATCTTGCAAAAGAAAAGAATGAGACAATAAAGTATTTACCAGTTACAGAGAAATGATTGAGAAACAAGATGACAGGATACAAAAAGGACCAGAGTCTGTGCAGCTATGAACTCTGTGAGAGCAGCCTCTTTATGTGTTCACCACCAAGTCCCCAGTGCCTGCGACAAAGCAGGTGCTCAGCAAGTGTGTGATGGTTACATGGATAGATATATGGATGCAGAAGAGGATGAGGGAATAGTCAGCATGAGTAGGAGAAAGAGGAGAGCAGGGGTGAGTTTTCTGTGAATGGTCTCCATGGAGAACAGAGAGTACCTAGACACTAAAGCAGCAAAACCACCTCCATGCACACATAACATGGGACTAGCCATTCAAATGGCTGTGTCCCATGCTTTTGGATGATCCTCTTCTCAGCCAGGAGAAGACTTTTGCGTTTGGTGCAGTGCATCCAAACCGCAATGTCCAAATGTGAAAGAGCAGGTCCCCATCATGCTGTCTCATCCCACTGACGTCTCCTCTCCTATATCAAATTGAAACACTTCATGTATCTCAAAGCACTACCGAACCCTCTGACAACCAGATTCCACTCAAGTGCTCCAAAGAGGAGAAGCCACCTCACTACTTTAGCATCAAAGGGAGGGCTAAATACGCCCTCTAATTCAGTAACTAAAGGTCCAGTTGCAGCTATTTAACCAGATGCTGCTTACATTGTTGGCTTCATCCTCAGGCCACTGGAGCTGCTATACATTAGGCTTTGTTATTTAATGAGCCAAAATCTGTTCCCAAGTAAGGAAAGCAGAAAAGGTAGAAATTATTACACCAATTTCAGATTTCCACCAAGTAGCATACCAGTGCTTAGGTGTACCTGTTTAGAGAAGAACCTGTAAAAGACTATTTCTCAAAAATGACACCAAGGCCGTATGCACACCTATCACCTGATGGCAATTAATAATTCAGATGCCCAGATTCACTGTCAGTGATTCAGGTAATAGGTCTACAGTATGGCCAAGAAATCTGCATTTAACAAGCACTCTAGAGGAGCACCTGGGTGGCTTAGTCAGTTAAACAGCAGATTCATGACCTCACAGTTCCATGAGTTCGACCCCCCTGCATCGGGCTCTGTACTGACAGCTCAGAGTCTGGAGTCTGCTTCAGCTTCTGTGTCTCCCTCTCCCTCTGCCCCTCCCCCACTCACGCTCTGTCTCTCTCTTTCTCTCTCTCTCAAAAAATGAACAAATGTTAAAAAAAAATTAAAGCAAGCACTCTAGAAAAACTACAAGCTCACTAAAGTTAGAGACCCCTTGATTCAAAAACAAATACCTTTCCCTCCTGCTCCCTAAGAATCTCATACACACCCAGTTTCCCTGACATTGGAAGGAGGAATCTTCTCGGGATAGCATAGCCATGAAAAAGCATTAAGTCAATATGTATTTGTCGTGTATCTGCTGTTTGATGGGCAGTACAAGGTGGTAGGTAATCTGTGTCCTCTGGCATGAGGTTGCCTGAATTTGAACCCCAGCTCTGCCACTTACTGGCCATGTGAACTTGGGCATGGTAATCTTTTCACACCTTCTGTTTGTCATATGGGGATGATATCCATAGCACCTGTCTCATAGGGTTGTTAGGATCAAGTTAAGACATTTGGAGTGTTCAGAACAGAGTGTGACCCAAGACAAGGGCCAACCAAAAACTTATTGTTTTTACTAGGTCATGGGAACTAGGGGTAATCTGGGCAAAGAGAGATAAATCCCTGCCCTCTTCATGCTTAGAAACTATAGGAAAATAGCACAATCCCAGTTTAACAATGTGTTAACTAAATACAAGTGTGAGTGCATAGAGGAGATTACCAGTGGTTATCAGAAAGTACAAAAACGTGGTCCTAACAAGAGTCTGTCAGGATAGAGTCACCTGAAGCAGAAAGTACTTGGCAAAAGCCATGGGGTAGGAAGAACTGGGTTCTGGGAGACACAAGCTCAAGATTCTAGTCACTTTCCTAACTCTACACAAAACGACAGTCAACTGAGGCAGATTCTTCCTCTTTCTGAATCTCGGTTGCCTCACATATAAAATAAGGGACTCAGCAATTGCCACTGTGGCAGAACCTCAGGACACACTAATGGGTAAGCTCTGTGGGTACTGGGGCACCAGAGCTGGGCTCTGAGAACCAGAGGCTCCATCCGGGAGGGAGGTCAAAGGAGGCAAGGTGAAGAGAAAGGGGGCATTGCTGGATCAAAACCCATTGTCCTCTTGTCAAAGTTCTCCTCAGCTCGGCAGTACAGATAAAGTGCTTTGGATCAAAGGCATTCTTCTCAGAAATTGCACTTCTTAGGAAGGGTTCCCTCCTCCCATCCCCCACTCCCCACCCCCCACTTTAGATATGCAGTATCAGACTTATTGTTTGGGTCTGTGTGAACAGAGAAATGCATGCCTTCATGCTGCCATTAGTAATGGAAAATTAGTTGAGAATCAAAGGGAGGGAAAGGAGAGATGAAGGGGAAGGGGGTCAAAGATGGCACAAGTGTAGGTGTGTTGGGTTGGGGGGATTACACGGAGATGAATCATGTCAGATGATGTCAGATTACACTGGAATCCGAGTCATGTCAGGACTGGAGAGCTGCAATCCAGTAGCTCTCTCACAGCTGTGCTCTCTCTGTGCCCCCCCTCCACCACCCCCTACTTGGACTCTGTTCTAACTACATCACGGAAGCTCTCAATACCTTCATCACCCCTCATGTATTTCCTGAGTAGCAATAATAAATGAATGACAAGAACTACCAACCTACTTCCAAGGTAAAGATTGAAACTGCCTTCATGAAGTGAGAAAAAATTTTAGATTAACCTGTCTGCCTAGATGAACTCTTTTTTTCCTTCCTGTTATAAACATTACTCAAGCTGGAAAGAGAAAACTGAGGGTAGAAGGATGGAGTATCAAAAGCCCATCACATTTTACAGATAGAAAGTCATGACTTGCACAGGGTCACAGAGTAAAGAAATAGCAGGGCTGTGAGCAGTAAGTAAGTCACCTGCCAACTAGTCCTAGAGAGACATAGTCACAAGGACATGAAAAAAGCACTTTATATTTCAGCAGTTACATAGATATTATAATATGTATTAGTAAAATTAGCATATTGCTTCCATAATTTGGAGACAATACTGCTTAGGGCAGAGCTAAGTATCTATGTTTATAATGTCAATCAATTTAAGGGACAATATTAGGTATATAATGTAACAGTTGATACATGTGTAACTGATGGCTCCTAACCAGATCTTAAATTACTAGACCACATTTCTAGTCCTTCAGTGATGGGACAAGGGGTGGGGGACAGGCAGGAAGGATCAACAAATCCATCTGGCTTGCAAACTTCCGGAATGTCCTCTGTAAGTCAAACAACTCACCCTGCAGTGCCTCCCCCCTTCCCAGAGTAAGCCTGGGAAATGAGAGTTGGGTGTTCAAAAGACTCAGACAAGCATAATATTATATATATACACTCGACATCCATCTCCTGTATGAAACCTCATTGTTCTTGTGTAACAAAAAGTAAATATTTACTGTGAGCCAGGAGAAGTAGAGAATGATCAGCATTCGAGCCATCAATCACTGTGAGCCATGCTCCCATTTTAATAACCTCGTAAGGGAGGGCAGGCAAGGACGGCAATGACTGGCCAGGAGATAAGAGTTTGTCAGAGGAGTCAAATCACTCCAAATGCAAGAATATAAGGGGAGTTGCTCATGCGTGCAGGTGGTGAAGTTCCCTAAGGATGGGGTTGTGACATTGAGGCAGGAAAGCAGAGTGGTTAGGAGTGCAATCTCTGTAGCTGGAGTCTGTGCTCCTCTACTTACTAGCTTCAGGAGTTTGGGCAAGACAGTCTCAGCTACATCAATCAAGGAGGGGTAGTAATAAGATCCACCTCACAGAGTTGCTGTGAGGATTAAATGAGTCAATATGTGTAAAGTATGTATGTATGTATGTATTTTAAACTAGGCTCCACGCCCAGCATGGAGCCCAATGCAGGGCTTGAACTCATGACTCTGAGATAAACACCTGAAGTGAGATAGTCATATGCTTAATCTACTGAGCCACCCAGGCACCCCCAGCCAAAGTATAACAGTAGTGGGAGCATAGAATGTGCTCAATAAATTTCTCTAGGGGTGTTGGGAAAGAGTAACCACTCTTGGCTACAAGAAGATGGCTCGGGGTGGCACCCAATCTGCTAGCTATGGTGCACTCTGCTGTCCAGAAATTCAATCAATTTAGAATGCATGTACTTGTCCAAGCCCACACAGCCAGTGAGAGGCAGAGCCCAAGCCTTCCCGGGTCCATGACCTTAATCACTATGCATGCCACCTGGCTTAAGAGAACAAAAGATTGAGTCATTTTTTTTCACCTCTCTCTTTTCTTGCCCTTCACCTCTCTGTCTACCAAGTATAGGAAGTGACTGATTCTCCCCAGGAAAGCAGAAGAGCCTAAGTACAAAAAAGAGCACCAAACAAGGATTGGAAAATTTATACTCTTGTTTCAAGTGGAAGGTTGAAGGACCTGGAAATGATTAAGCCTGGGGGGAGGAATATTTGGGCAGAGAATACACCTTTGTATGCTGAGGAGAGTCATGGAAGAAGGAAGCACAGCGTTTTTGTCTATGGTGCAAGACAGAGCCTACTTCCATTGAGGGCGAGGTTATGAGGAGATACGTAACCATCCAGTTTCAGAAAAAAACTTTCCAGGTGATATCATGTAGTGGCTAAAAACTTAGATTTGTGTTACCTTGGATAAGTTACATAACCTCTCTCACTAAGCCCTCATTTCTTTATCCAATAAGGAGGAGGGCTTAGCAGTAACCACCCCATAAGGCCAATGTTAGGTTTAAATGAGATAAAGCATGTTAAAAAGCTTGCACAGTGCCTGGCTTATCATAGGTCCTTGAGGTATATTGGCTACAAAGCTGGCCTAGATTAATGAATATAAATATTGCTCTAAGTAGAGATAACTAATTCTTTATATTTTATTCCTCTCAGAGACTTTCACATTAAAATATTTTAGGAAGATCATTCATCCATCCACCCTCTCATTCATTGAGCAGAGGTCTTCTGAACACTGACTAGGTGTGAAGCTCTGAGGACAGAGTGTGAACATGAGCAAAACAATCCACTTGCTTCCCAATGAAGGAGGCAAGCATGAAAACCATCGCTCAGTTAATTAACTGCAGTTAGGTGCTGTAAGGATTAACTCTGGAGCTGCCATCGGAACACTTAGAGGGAATGATCTAGACTCAGGGAGAACATGAGAAACTTGCCTCGAAGTGAGTTTTGAGCTAAGTCACTTCGATGTGATTTTGTGATTAGTGGCCCAACAAAGCCCTGGGTGAGTCACAGAAGGGAATCAGCAGTCGTGTCTGACCCAGAAAAGCTTCACAAACGATGCCATTTGAGCTACGTCATGAAGGATGGGGAGAAATTTTCCCAGGAAGAGAAAGGAAAAAAAGCCTTTTGTCATACAGGATTTTATAAAGACTTGGAGAGAATCTCAGATCAGAGGCTCAGATATTATTATTTTGTTATGAGTGAAAAGCTACTAGCAAAAATAAAAGGCAACATCTATTCTTTAGAGATTTGCACTGCAGTGTTATTTATCAAGGAAAAGTAGAAATAACCATAACAATCATTGTCCAACAGTTGAGGAATTTTCAGCTAAATTAAGTCCAACCAGAACTTTCTACATAATACAAGTATATTAACTGTCATATTCTTCAAGAGCCTATAATAACATGGGAAATCTTACTTAAAATACTAAGGGAAAACAGGGAGACATAAAATCTCAGTTACAGTGTGAGCACAACCATACTATTTAAACCTCCAAAAATCATACTTTTGGAGGTGATAAATACATTTATGCCACTGATTGTGGTGATGGTTTCACACATTACTTATCTCTACATTCATCAGTTTGTACACATTAAATAAGTTTAGCTTTTTGTATGTCACCCATGCCTCAATAAAATGCAAATAAAAATACAAAATTGTGAGAAATAAAAATGAAAATAAATACAGAAAAAAAATCACATTTGGTAATTTTTACCTTGTATGTACTAAATTTTAAGAAGATTGTGCTTTTAATTTTATTGATAATAGTAATACCTTTTCCTTTCTTTCCTTTTAGAGGAAGTTCTTTTGATCATCTTTGCCTGACAGGAAAATCCTCCAGTCAAGGTCATTTCCTCTGCTGAGGGGAAGACGGGCAGACACCCATTATTCACTCTTTAACATTTGAAGATTTCTTTAGAATGAAAAAGAAATGACCTTTGAGGGATCACCAGCTAAACCATCAATCCTGAAATGGTTTAGGTGATCAGCTATACTCCACTGGCATGAAGCTATAGGAGAGAGAGAGAGAGAGGGAGAACATCAACAAAATCACAAAATAAAAAGAAAGAGAACATACATTCCATTAGTTCAGCCATCTTGACTCAGGTTGCCCAAGCCTATATAGATTCTTCTGCCCTTCTATCTGGTCTTTCCAGTCACGTGTTGTCCTGCCTGCCTGTCTCTTTGTGTTGGTCTCTTCTTGTGTGTGTTCCTTCTTGGTTTTCTCACAGGTTAAATGCAAGTAATGACAGATTTTCCTTAGCAAACAACTGGTTTGGAAGTCTTTGTAATCATGAACTGCTCTGCCAGCCCAGGATTTGAGAACAAAGAGGCTATGAAGGGGTCAGCTGTCAGGCAAAGTGGGAGGTCAAACAATCACCAGCACAGATGTATCTCTCATTTTTGGGCTTTTGATGGTCTTCCGAGCCAGAGTTCTAAGTCAAGTTCTGACCACAATGAGGTTGACAAGATCTGTTCACAATCAAGGTCAATAAAATTCACTAGCAGTTTGTCACCCCTAGTAAAAGAAAGTCACTCACTGAAAGGGATGGAACCTTACCCAACTGATGGTTCAATGGCAGGAGTCATCTGACTCTGAGTGATATTGTTAAGGGATGGCAACTATGTCTTCTGTGTCCACATACATATGTGCTTGATAAGGTCAACCTTAGTAGTAAGCAAACAATCGCCTACACACCACTCTGGTGCCACATATCTTCAAGGCCTGCCAGCTTCCTATTTTACAATACCTCTGTGGAATACAGTCTGTGGAAGTGCCTGTTTGAGATGCTCATGTGTGTACAGCTGCACATTCATATGCAATTCAATTCAATACATCAGTTTACCCAGCACTGTGCTATGGGTTGCACAGAAAAAAAAGAAAGGAAAAAAAAAAAAAAGGCTTTCTGGATATCTCTCCTTAGATTTCTCACCTCGGAGTCAACATTGCAAAAGTGGAACTCAACTTCCAACCAAACCTCTTACCCACCCCCAAACACACACACAGACTCAGGGTCTCTTTCTGTGAATGGCATCAGCATTCGTCCAGTTGCACAACCCAGAAACCTGAAAGCTATCGTCCCCTGCTCCCTCTCCCTCATGCCCCACAACCCATACATTCAAATCCTGCATATTTGTGCTCAATCCCCTTCCCTCCATCTTGACCACTCCCACCTTAGCTCAGATCTTGTCAATGATCACCTGATGGGACTCATTGACTCCAAATTCTCTACACAATAGCCAAAGTAATACTTCTACCACACAAATCTCATTGTTCCACTTTTTACTCCTATTCAGAGCCCTTTGCTGGGCTCCTATTGTGCTCAGGGTAATGGACCAAGCCCATGGTTCACAAGGCTCTTCATCAATAGTTTTTGTATCCTCTGCCATATCTCAAAGCACCTCCCTCTTTTCTCCAGTCACCCTGGGCATCTTTTAGATTCTTAAAAATACCAAGCTCTCTTACACATCGGGATTTTTGCATATGCTGTTTCCTCCTCTTAGAAACTTCTTACTTATATATCTGGATAATTCCTCTGAAGAAAACCTTTCTTTGACCTCAGAAACTGAGTTAAACTTCCTTAATATATGCTCCCATAGTATCATTCTTGAATGCAAGTACATGTTTAATTGTTTGTTTTCCCTAACAGGCAGTAAATTGGGTGCTTTGCTTATTCCTATATCTTTAATGAATCAAAAAAAAACTAGGAAGGCACTAAATATTTGTTGAATGAATAAAGTAAACAAATGAAAATTTTTGGTGTCACAAGAAGAAAAAGACCATCTACCTACCACCCTGCCAAATCCTTGATAAAACTAATGCTGATACTCCCTCATGCTTCCCAGTACAGTTGGCCTCATCTGGCTTCGCATAAATGACTCTCCCATCTTTTCAGTAATGTTTTGCAACCTCCACTTTCCAAATTAGAGACTAAGTAATCAAGCTTGATGCTTTCTTGAGCTAGATGGAATAGCAAAGAACTTTCTACTCTAAAATGACACTGCAAACTGAGTTCGTCTTCTGGGTTTGGGGAGTATTTCAACATCAGACCAGCTATACCTTGGCCATGGCTAGCTTGGAAGGACTCTGGGTGAACCAGTGCCTTTCCATATGGCCTGTACACAGTGACATCAAAATAGAAACTGAGAGGAAGCACTGAGAAGCATTCATATCAAGTTAACACTGCCTCAATATTTTGATTGTATTTTACTGAAGTATCAGTCTCAAACAAATGAAAATTAACAGAAAAAAACTAATCCTTCACTAGAAGTAGTTTGGGAAGCACTGGGATAAACAAGACTAGGAATGAATTCACCAGGAATGTCTTCCATTAGTTCTCTCAGTCTCTTCTTAGAATCTGTGTTCCATAGTTAGCCATGCTCATAATAACAGCAGTTCTATAAGGGCCTGATTTAGCCAATTTAGGATAACTCAAAGAATCAAAAATATTGATGGCATAAGAAGAACAAGTCTCTTTCACAAATGTAATTATCCAAGGCTACTCTGCCTAATGATCTAATGTCATGTAGTGACACTCATGGTAGTTAATAGCTATGAAATACCACTATGTATGTGCCAGACCATTTAAATTATTCATGTGCAGTATTTAATTCTCAGAATTCTTTGGAGTAGTATTACTGTAATCTTCATTTTAAGGGTGGGAGGTCAGGACCAGAAAGTTTAAACTGCCTGAGGTCACACAACGAGCAATTAGCGACAACAAGATGGGAGATTTAATCCCAAATCTTTAATAAGAGCCCAGAATCTGAGTCCTTAAAGCTGAAATCAATACTGTCCCTCCTCCTTCCATATTCTTATTTTAGTCCCTTTTATTGTAATACATATAATTGATTTTTATCATTCACAGGAAACATCAAAGCCAAAAACGTTAAACTTGGGTTGGGCATACCTGGATGCCAGACCCATATCTATTAGTAGATACCTACATGATATTAAATAAATTGAACTCAAATTTTATCATGTTTAAAATGGAGATAATCATGTTGATACCACCTACCTATCTCACAGAGTTTTTGAGAATATTAAAATGAAATAATGAATGAGGCACTTGAGTGGCTCTATTGGTTAAGCATCAGACTTCATCTCAGGTCATGATTTCACAGTTCATGAGATGGAGCCCCATAGTGAACTTTGTGCTGACAGCACAGAGCCTGCTTGAGATTCTCTCTCTCTCCCTTTCTCTCTGCCCCTCCCTCACTCTTTCTTTCTAAGGAAATGAACTAAAAAAATGAAATAATGAATATAAAAAAAATTTTTGAAAACTGTTAAGCACGGTTGTCTCATACATACCATCATTGTTATTAACTTGAAAAACTGAGACTTGACTATGTTTACCTTAGAGGATATCCAGAATTGTTATATTATTACAGTGTTCTTATGAAATAGACAATACTGTGGGCTATTTATATGAAAGATTCCAGCCAAGTACCTTGATCAGCCCGTGATTATGCAGTGACGCTTTAGGAGGCAGAGAAAATATATTACCTACCCTTAAGGAGCTTATTACTTTATTGAGTGTACTTACGTACACTGAAAATACAGACAGCAATGCAAATGACCAAGGACTGAATGACATCAAAGGAGAAATGATCACTGAGAGGTGAAATGACTAGGAAGGACTTCAAGAAAGAGCAAGCCCTGAGCTTGGATGGAATCATACAGTAACTGAATACCAAGCTGAGAAGAGACCTTAGATGCCAGCTCCCACCTTCTGCACATGGGGAAAGTGAAACCCAGATATGGGAAATGACATGACTGAGATCTCATATGTAGGTGGAAAAGTCAGGATCATCTAATCACAGTGCTTCCTCTTCATCACATCTGCAATTCTGTTTTTTAAGTGAGTCATGTTTACACAAAGCAGTGGGGACTTTTAGACAAGTTTGCAGATCTATGGCAGGCCTATCTCCAGATTTTAAAAAGAGTCACTTACTAGGCAAGCACCTTCTCTTCTTAAGCATAAAGAGTTACAATAGGTAGTAAATAAGAATAAGAATTAAAACTTCATGTGTCTGTTGGCCATCCGGATGTCTTTAGAAAAGTGTCTCTTCATGTTTTCTGCTCATTTCTTCACTGGATTGTTTGTTTTTTGGGGTGCTAAGTTTGGTAAGTTCCTTATAGATTTTGGATAATAACCCTTTATCTGATATGTCATTTGCAAATATCTTCTCCCGTTCCATTGGTTGCCTTTTAGTTTTGTTGCTTATTTCCTTTTTTGTGCCAAAGATTTTTATTTTGATGAGGTTCCAAGAGTTTATTTTTGCTTTTATTTCCCTTACCTTTGGAGATGTATCGTGTAAGAAGTTGCTGCTGCTGAAGTCAAAGAGGTTATTGACTGTTTTCTCCTCTAGGATTTTGATGGTTTCCTGTCTCACATTTAGGTCTTACATCCATTTTGAGTTTATTTTTGTGTACGGTGTAAGAAAGGAGTCCAGTTTCATTCTTTTGCAGGTACAGTAGTACAGTTCTTCCAGCACCATTTGCTAAAGAGACTGTCTTTTTTCCATTGGATACTCTTTCCTGCTTTGTCAAAGATTAATTGGCCATACATTTGTGGGTCCAATTCTGGGTTCTCTATTCTATTCCATTGGTCTATGTGTCTATTTTTGTGTTAATACCATAGTGTGTTGATGATTATACCTTTGTAGTATAGGCTAAAGTCTGGGATTGTGATGTCTCCAGCTTTGATCTTCTTTTTCAACATTATTTTGGCTATTCAGGGTCTTTTGTGGTTCCATACAAGTTTTAGGATTTTTTGTTCAGCTCTGAGAAGAATGACAGTACTATTTTGATTGGGATTGCACTGAATATGTAGATTGCTTTGGGTAGTATCAACATTTTAACAATATTTGTTTTTCCAATCCGTGAGCACGAAATGTTTTTCTGTTTCTCTGTGTCTTCTTCAATTTATTTCATAAGTTTTCTATAGTTTTCATCATACAGATCTTTTACCTCTTTGGTTAGGTTTATTCCTAGGTATTATGGGGCTAAACAGATACATGAAAAGATGCTCAACATCACTTACCATTAGGGAAATACAAATCAAAACCACAATGAGATATCTCCTCACGCCAGTCAGAATGGCTAAAATTAACAATTCAGGAAACAACAGATGTTGGCAAGGATGTGGATGAAGGGGAACCCTCTTGCATTGTTGGTGGGAATGCAAATTCATGCAGCTACTCTAGAGAACTGTGTGTAGGTTCCTCAAAAATTAAAAATAGAATTACCCAACAATCCATCAATAGCATTACTAGAAATTAATCCAAAGGATACAGAAGTGCTGATTCATAGCACTTCAATGTTTATATGTTTATAGCAGCTCTATCAACAATAGCCAAATTATGTTAAACCCAAATGTCCATCAACTGATGATTGGATAAGGAAGATGTGGTGTCTGTATATGCATTTTGTATGTATGTATACATACACACACACACACACACACACAAACACACATATACGTGCAATGGAATACTACTCAGCAATGAAAAAGAATGAAATCATGCCATTTGCAACAACGTGGATGGAACTAGAGTGTATTATGCTAAGTGAAGTAAGTCAGAGAAAGACAGATACCATATATTTTCACTCCTATGTGGAATGTGAGAAACTTAACAGAAGACCATGGGAAAAAGGAAGGGAAAAAATAGTTACAACCAGAGAGGGAGGCAAACCATAAGAGACTCTAAATACAGAGAACAAACTGAGGGTTAATGGGGGGATGTGGGGAAGGGAAAATGGGTGATAGACACTGAGAAGGGTACCTGTTGGGATGGGTACTGATACATGTAAGTGATGAATCATGGGAATCTACTGTCAAAGCTAAGAGCACACTATATACATTGTATGTTAGCTAGCTTGACAATAAATCAGGTTAAAAAAAATGAATGAAAACTTCAAATTCCCTACCTGCTGAAATACAGTCTTTCAGACAAATTGTGTACCATGGGAGTCTGTAAAAACACAAAATGTCTCTGGGAGCTCCTGACAAAGAACATATGAGGGCCATATACAATTTACTTCTGTTCCAAACAGCACTCCACCCTCACCCACCCACCTCCAACATCCAAAAAGCAACTCACTACAAAAACAGGCTTCCAGGATAATTAGATGAACTGTCTAAATCTGGAAAGGAGGCTACATTTGCAAAGAGAAGCTGGAGAAGTGTAGTCAAACCAAGGGCAAAGGGACTACAGGCACACCTAAAACTTGTACCATGACAGGTCTGGATGGTGCTTCTCAAGGTGAAGCTGAGGCTATTTTAAGGCAGACCTGAGATTACAGAGGGAAAGAAATGGGATGTGCTTTGAGCCCCAAGGCGTTACCTCTGGTTCCACATTGGCTTTCCAACATTTAGGCAGTTTAGTAATGAGGAAATGAATGGCTACAGGGTACCCTCCTGCTACACTGTAAATCCTTGCCCACGGAAAACCCCTTGCCCCTCTGCCCAGGCCATTGGAGGCAAGAGAGTGTCTGGAGAGAATGCACTCACCTCTCCAGGGTGGTCTGGCAAAATAGGCAAAACCTTGACAAATCAGAACCCAAACTTCTGCTGGGGCTTCATCATGCCAGAAGTCTGCTGCTTATAAAAATGTTCCCACCAGATACAGTCAAGATATGTCTCCTCCATCAAGGGAAACAAAAGCAAAAATTAACCATTAATACTACACCAAAATAAAAATCATTTGTGCAGCAGAGGAAATCATCAACAAAATGACAAGGCAACCTGCTGAATGGATGAAGATATTTGCAATGACGTATCTGTTAAGAGGTTAATATCCAAAACATATAAAGAACTTATACAACTCAACACCAATCCCCCCAAACAAACCAATTAAAACAATGGGCAGAGGATGGTGAATAGACATTTTTCCAAAGAAGACAAACAAATGGCCAACACACATGTGAAAAGATGCTTAATATCACTCATCATCAGGGAAATGTAAATCAAAATGACAATAAGATATCA
This sequence comes from Paguma larvata, assembly GCA_030068075.1. Classification (NCBI taxonomy): domain Eukaryota; kingdom Metazoa; phylum Chordata; class Mammalia; order Carnivora; family Viverridae; genus Paguma; species Paguma larvata. The sequence continues at coordinate 44,965,761 of CM057826.1, read as the reverse complement.
CCTCACACTTGTCAGAATGGCTAAAATGAAAAAGACAAGAAACAAGTGTTGGCAAAAATGTGGAGGAGAAGAAACCTTCATGCACTGTTAGTAGGAATGCAAACTGATATGGCCACCGTGGAAGACGGTGGGGAGGTTTCTCAAAAAATTAAAAATAGAAATATCCTATGTTCCAGTAATCACTCTACTTGGTATTTACCCAAAGAAAACAAAAACACTAATTTGAAAAATTATGTGCTATGTTTATTGCAGCATTATTTACAATAGCCAAATTATGAAACCAGCTCAAGTATCCAGACAAAGATGAACAAAGATGTAGTGTATATATACAATGGAATATTGTATATAGGTACAAAAAAAATAGATCTTACCATTTGCAACACAGATAGAACTAAAGTATATTATGCTAAGTAAAATAAGTCAGAGAAAGACAAATACCATATGATTTCACTCATATGTGAAATTTAACAAATAAAACAAATGAACAAAGAAAAAAAAGAGAGACAAGCGAAAATCAGACTCTTAAATACAGAGAATAAACTGGTGGTTGCCAGAGGGTAGGGTGGTGGAGAGATTAGTGAAACAAATGAAGAGGATTATGAGTAGTTATGGCGATCAGCACTGAGTAACGCTTAGTGCAGTGAGTAGTGAATTGTTGAATCTTTATACTGTAAACCTGAAAATGTAACACTGTATGTTAATTATACTTCGGTTAAAAAAAAAAAAAAAGAAGAGGAGGAGGAGGAAGAAAAATAAGTGATTGCCTAATTCTGTGATCCTGCTCTTCCCAAAGCACAGTGTTACTGTATCCAAATACATTGCCAGGAGAGAGAAGAAATAAAAGAAGGTAATTATTTTTCAGGCTGTATGGCCACTGCAGCAAATCTGTGCCTAGTGATGACAGAGGATGTCATTCTTTTGTTTCTCAATTGAAATGGAAAAAAAAAAAACTCAAGATAAGGATATAGTTAATTTTTACTAAATACCTCAGGTTCTTGGTAGCTCACCTCTGGAAGCCTGATAGCCTTGCTGACTAAGTTCAAATGGTCCAAGTCGTGATATTTTCTACATCAGTTTCATTGCCCTTGGTTGTACAGAGCAATGTTAGGCTTCTCATTTTCCTGGCCCTTTTACTGTTACTAGCTTGAATCTGAGCCTTATTTCTGACTAAGGTCCTAGATACTTAGGTCAGAAAGCTAATTGTGTTTCCTTTCTCTGGAAAATTCCTACTGGTGGGTAGCAACTTTCTCGAGAACACTGATACTTTCAGTTTCAACAGGAAAGAATGGTTTAATGTATTAGTAATGCCTTCCACAGGCTTGGCGTAGGGAACAGGGATGACAGTGTGCATGTATTGGTGAGAAAAAGTCCTTTCTCCTCTGCCCATCTTAGGTTCTCTGACTGGGGCCCTATATATTAGACTGACAAAAGACAGATTAACAAGAGAAAAGCAAACCCAAGTTTATTAACAGGTACGCTATGCTTACACATGGGAGCATTCGGCGCTGAATAACTAAAACGGGTAGGTAGAACTTGGGCTTATAACATCTTAACAAAAGAACAATAAATTTTTAGAGAAGTGCCAAGACAAAGGGAAAGGACTTTGAACTAGGCTTGCACATTATGGGAAGGCAAATATATGGGGGTACTAAAAGTAAATAAGGGCTAGTTTTAGCAAGGTTATGTACATTCCTCTTGTGCTGTAGATGGGCTGGTAAGGGTCTAGAGTTGTCTCAGTGATCGGCTTCTATCCTTTCTAGCATAAAGGGGAGGAGGGACATCACATATTTATGTTCTGCCTTTAGGCAAATAGGGGGAGAGCAGACAACTTTTCATATATCTGCTTCTTCTCAATTGTCTTCAGCTCAAAATAATCCTTATGCCAAAATGGTGACAATATTCTGTTCCCCTTCAAATGATACACATCTGCCATCCCAGATGGAGACCTCCTCCTGTCTTACATGCTCAAGAGCATGGTCACAACAACAAGCTTTCACAACAACCATCACCAGCACGATAAAGGCACAGCACATAGGTGTAAGCATGAGTAATCCAAGACTATCTACAGGTCCATTAACTGCTATACAGTAAATTCTTAATATTTGGATACATGAATGAGAGAAAAGGGGGAAATACATATACAGACTATATATAGGTCATGAGTCATGCGCAAGGAGGAAAAAAAAGTACTCTAGTGTCGGAGAATAGGCTTTCTTAGTGAGCACCCAGTATTTCTTTCCAGATACTGGATCCAGTCCCTCCTTCCCTGAATCCTTTTCTCCTTCACTACTGTGAATGTTATTAGCAGAGGTGATAACATCAGATTTCTTTCCCTGCACCTCCTTGTAACATTTGCCCTTCCCATTTTATCAGTTAGAAAGCTTTGACTCCAAATAAGAGAAAACCCTGAGTAGCCCAAATTAAACAATAAGGGATTTCTTATCTCATATTAACATTAAATAATATTAGTTAGAAATATGGAGTTAAAATGTAGGTTAATTAACCCAGTGGCTCATCAACATCATTAGGGACCCAAACTCTGTCCATCTTAAATAAGGAAAACTTTTCCAGAACCCTCCAAGAGATGTCCTTTTGTATCTTTGATTGGGATTGCCTCACCTGTCTATACTTAAATCAGTCACTGGCAAGGGGATTGGGGCCATGACTGGCTTTGACGTGGCTTAGGCTTTGAGTCACTATAGGACACAGATAAATCCCCCTCCTGCAGCCTGCATTGAAGAAAAAGTTCTCAGGCACTTAGACTGAGCGGACGTGCAGGGCTGCCTTTGCCGGTGAAACAGCAGCAGCAGCAAACTGTGCGTGGTCTTTATTTCACGTTCGCCAGGTATAAACATCAAAGAATGTCAAAGCATGGGAGAAAAATACAAACAGCCTCCAGACATAGACCAAACAAACATCTGGTGTTTACAGGAAAGCATGTAGAGAAGATGCACAGTTTCAAGGACTGCTAGGCAAGGACAGTGGGTCTGTTCCCTCATGGGCTCTTGGGAGATCACAGGGCTCTTTCTCATAGTGCTATCGCATTCAAAAACCTTGAGACCAGAACATCACTGATGTATCAGCAATTACCCCATTCACTTTCCCAGGGCTTACAATATACTCTCTAGAAATAACTCCACACCCTCCTCCCTAAATTGGGGCTTTGCCATCAAAGGAGAACAGGAAATGTCCGTTGGGTAGGTAATACTCCACAAATGGCAGAGCAATTCACTGCTATAGAGAGGTGACAGAACAGAAAGATGCTCTTATCTTTTGGCTCTTAAATTTTAAGAAGTTTGAGCTGGTAATATGCAAAATATTTTGAAGAATAAGAAGTGAATGAGAGGAAAAGCTCCTATACATCCTAAGACTAAATAAAGATTACCTGAGTCAAGTGAAGAGGGGAATGATAAAGCACAGGAGGCTCAGATGCAAATGGGCTCCCAGACTCTCCACCTTACCTCTGCTTCTTCCCACCTCTACCTCAGCCCAAGCAAAAGCTCATCAGAAGGACTATAGGATATGGTCCTGTAACAAAGGCAGAGGGTTGCTCTGCCCAATAAGCACCTCAAAGCCACAAGAACATGGGCCAGTGAGTCTGTGGCCTTGAAGAGGCTATGTGGTAAGAACAAGGAAGGAACTCAAAATCAGAAGGTACACGGGCACCCCAACAGTGCCTAATGATGATGGTGTGCTCTCAATGTTTTATGAATACATTAGTGCTCTAGAAATACCTGCCCTTTAAGTCAGTCAGAAAGACAGATATCATATGTTTCCATGCATAGGAGGACTTTGTGAGACTTAACAGAAAACTAGGGGGCAGGGGAAGAGGGGAAAGAAAAAGGACACAGAGAGGGAGGGAGACAAAACATAAGAGACTCTTAAATACTAAGAACAAACCGAGGGTGAGGGGGTTATGGGAGGGGGGAGAGTGGGTGATGGGCACTGAGCAGGGCATGGGTTGGGATGAGCACTGGGTGTTGTATGGAAGCCAATATGACAATAAAAAGTTGAAAGGAAGAAAGAAAAAAAGAAAGAAAGAAAGAAAGAAAGAAAGAAAGAAAGAAAGAAAGAAGAGAAGAGAAGAAAGAAAGGGAGGGAGGGAGGGAGGGAGGGAGGGAGGGAAGAAGGAAGGGAGGAAGGGAGGAAGGGAGGAAGGAAGGAAGGAAGGAAGGGAGGAAGGGAGGGAGGAAGGAAGGAAGGGAGGAAGGGAGGAAGGAAGGAAGAAGGGAAGGGAGGGGAAGGGAAGGGAGGGGAAGGGAAGGGAGGGGAAGGGAGGGGAAGGGAGGGGAAGGGAGGGGAGAAAGAAATACCTGCCCTGGCTAAGTTTTAAAATCCTACAGAAAGAGGACAGACCTCAAACTCATTTTACTTAAATGAGTTTAAGTAAGATTAAACTTTACTCCCTTTACCCTCAAGCACAAAACACAATGTAAATTTTCTTAGGTTAGATTCCTCAGCACAATGAGGACACAAAACACAAAGTAAATTCACTCACAGAAAACAAGAAAATATTGTCTCTTGCACATGAGTTGGTAGATGAGATATGCGCCTACTTCAGATACATTTTCTGCTGAGTTTCACAGCCATTCTCCAACCAATTTTTAAAATAAGTTTTGGCTAGCCTGAAATTCACACACTTAGACACCAAGCCAGCCTACCTCTCTAAAACTCCCTGACAATCCAATCTCAAGTGGGTTTTCTCTCCAGTATTCTCTCAGCAAACTGACTCTTTTCTACATAGTCCTCTCACACTTTGCAATGATACACCCACTTGCTTGTTGAATGTTTCTCTTTCTGTCTCCTTCACTATGTTGCAAGCTCTACAAGGGGCTCTTTTAATCATGAATTGGTAGAATGCCTAATATATAGTAGTTATCTGTAAATATTTGCCAACTAGATAAATAAGGATTCAACCACAAGACCTGTGTTTGTGGGAACTATATCACATTATATATTGTAGATTTGATTTTCCTAACAGCTCTTTGAGGTTAAGACCATTTAAAAAAAGAAAAAAGAAAAGAAAAAAAAAGTTCATAGGTGATAAAGTGGAAACCCACGTGTTAGGTCATTTAACCATCTGCATGGAGCCAGGAACCATAGATCTCTGGATTCCTGATGGTATGTGTTTCCCAGTGCACTGAAGTTGAGTACTTTCTAAATCTGGCATCACCCGAGACCAAGAAGTGAAGTTTTGCCTGAGATAACCCAGCCGGGGAATAAGTGAGTGGGTTTTTGTTTAGATTCCCATTGGTTACGCTGGCATGAATTTCTAAACAAGCCATAGTGTTCCTTTCTAGAATTTTTTTTTTTTAATTTAAAATAGTTTATTTTCAAATTGGTTTACATAAAACACCCAGTGTTCATCCCAACATGTGCCCTTTTTTAATGCCCATCACCCCCTCTCCCCCCCATCTCCCTCACCCTCAGTTTGTTCTTAGTCTTTGAGAGTCTCTTATGTTTTATCTCCCTCCCTCTCTGTGTCTTTTTTTTTCTTTCCCCTCTTCCCCTCCCCCTGGTTTTTGCTTAGTCTCACCAAGTCCACCTATTCGTGGAAACATATGGTATCTGTCTTTTTCTGACTGACTTATTTCACTTAACATAATACCCTCCAGTTCCATCCATGTTGCTACGCATGGCCAGATTTCATTTTTTCTCATTGCCACATAGTAGTCCATTGTATATATGTACCACATCTTCTTTATCCACTCGTCAGTTGATGGGCACTTAGTTTCTTTCCAGAATGCTTAAACAGCTTGTGATTTCAAGATACTCCTTCTATCAACTCAGGTGGTCAACAGCCCAGGAGACACACTGACATTCTATTCTGTATACATTCTATCCTGTACCTCCTGCTAGGGAAAACTGTTAGTCCCAGCCTGGGTGACTACCCTTTGGAGTATGTGTAAAAGACCACAACAAACTTCTCATGATGGTAAAAGGCAACGTAACAGAGGAAGAAAATAATGTGACTCCTGATGCTCTTGAATTAATTAGAAATGTATTTTTCTTTAAAAAAAATAGAACATCTTGTTCTTTGCAGTTGCTAAAAAGTTCTCCTTTTTCATTTAAAAGGTTAAGTAAAGCACTTACATGCTCTTACATTTTTTTTTGGAAAGAGCATACTGTTTCTTCAAACTTGGGAGAGAAACTGTTTAATGTTTCCAGATTGGCCCAAGGCTATGTATCTTCTTTGTAGTCTTATTAAGTTTTTATTTAAATTCCAGTGAGTTAATATACAGTGTAATATTAATTTTAGGTACAGTATATAGTGATTCAATCTTCCATACAACACCCTACGCTCATCACAAGTGCACTCCTAAATCCCCATCACCTATTTAACCCACTCTGCCACCCATCTCCCCTCTGGCAACCATCAGTTTGTTCTCTACAGTTAAGAGTCTGTTTCTCGGTTTGCCTCTCTATCTTTTTTACTCCCTTTGCTCATTTGTTTTGTTTATTAAATTACAGCTAAGTGAAATCATATGGTATTTGTCTGCCTCTGACTTATTTCACTTAGCAGAGTACTCTTTAACTCCATCCATGTCATTGCAAGTGGCAAGATTGCATTCTTTTTCATGGCTGAGTAATATTCCAATGTGTGTGTCCACACACACCCCACATCTACTTTATCCATTCATCGGTCCATGGACACTTGAGCTGTTTCCATAGTTTGGCTATTGTAGATAATGTTGCTATAAACGTTGGGGTTCAGGTATTTCTTTGAATTCATATTTTTGTATTCTGTGGGTAGATATCTAATAGTGCAATTGCTGGTTCATAGGGTAGTTCTATTTTTAACTTGTTGAGAAAACTCCATACTATTTACCACAGTAGCTGCACTGGTTTGCATTCCCAATAGTACAAGGGGTGTATTCTTAATAATTTTTTTTAACGTTTATTTATTTTTTGAGAGACAGAGACAGAGCACGAGCAGGAAAGGGGCAGAGAGAGAGGGGGACACAGAATCCAAAGCAGGCTCCAGGCTCTGAGCTGTCAGCACAGAGCCCAATGTGGGGCTCGAACTCACGATTCGTGAGATCATGACCTGAGCCGAAGTCGGCTGACCAACTGAGTGTGCCACCCAGGCGCCCCTAATTCTTTATTTTATTATCATTGCTTGGAAAGCTACATTATATGATTGAGATGCTTCAGGATTTTATTTGGCTTCTTAACGTGTAGGACTTTTTTTTTTTTACAGTCTTCATCTAGGGAGTGACTATCCTATTACTGGGATCTTTCAACTGAAATTTTGGGTTATACAAATTGCTTCCAATAACTGGCCTAAATCCAATTCTAGCAGTATCAGAGCTACAATTTTTAATTTTTTAAAGAATAAATTGCTAAACTTTCCAAAATTTAAAAATAAACCACAGCAACTAAAGTTTTAAAAAACATTAAACTTCTACAATTTTAAGAAATATTCCATGGTATAAAACTGATATTCTTAAAACCATTAACTACATGACTGATTATGTGTTGTCATGATAAAAAAAAGTGATGAATTAGTTTTACCTTGTTAAAAGACAAAACAAAACCAAAAACACCTCTTCCCTTTCCTCTCATCGAGAATCATCCATTTTTTAAAAAGGGAAACAAACCTAAGAGTTATGTAAATGCACAGAGGACTGTGGGGTCGATGAAGAACATTCTGCAAAGCTGAGCCATATGTCCATGCATCAGGAAGAGAGAGATCTACAGAATGCTCAGAAAAATGACAATTATAGTTCTAGAAGTCTAGGAGACAATTCTGAACTCAGGAAAATCTGAAAGAAGGAATGCTAACTAGATCTGTGAGCAAGACAAAAGGAGACTCAAGTTATGAGGTAAAGGGCAAAGTGTTCAGAGGGCAGCCATGGATAAGACCTAGGGATGGCAGCAGAGAATATCAGAAATAGTGGTTCAAAGATAAGCAAGTCAAATAGTTTAACTTTAGAATGTGGGAAATTACGGAGCTAAGTAGCATCGCTTTGCAGACAGGAAAGACAGTGAAAAACTGGACACTCTCAACACTCTGAAGAGAGCAGGGCTGGATCAGAGGTCAGAGCATGATGCCCACTCATGATGAAGGAGATGGCTTCAATGACAAGTCAGTTTGGGCCAAAAACCAGAAGGTGGACAATGAGAACTATACTCATTTCCTCTAATCTAGATGATCCATCCCATATTTTCAAACTGTAAAAGCTCTATGCATCCACCAAAGCCTATCTCAAATTCCATTTACTCTAAATGTCTTCCTAGATCCCATTGGTCAAATTGATCTCACCACTTTTCAAACTAGGACTGTAGTGTGTCCTGTATTACAGTTAATTCTGCATTACTGATTCACCTACATTTATCCTTCCAGATTTTTCTTCCTTGAAGCAATAGTAATTTGGGGGAGGGGTAGTTTCAAGGAAAGATTTGCATAAATTGATCTATACTGGTTGCAATCCTACCAGTGGAAGAGTCAACAAATGTGGTCCATGTCCAAAATGCTTTTGAAAATGAGGCTTTCCCTGTAGTCCAAAACTCAATCCCTGACCCAAATGACCTTCATGGTTACCACACTTTCAGACCCAGTAAGAATACTGTGTATGGATAATAACAACACACCAGTATTTTTCTTCATCCTTCATCAAAACAACAATAAAGGGCATTCAACTATTAATCCTAGAGTACAATCATGACCACTATGTCTGAAAATTACAAACACATTCCCGAGTGCCTCAAAATTCTTCCCAACCGATTGTTTCAGGAGCATTGAACTGACATTTCTCTGGTGATGTGAAAAATAAACAACCCAACCTCATGGTTTCTACCATTTTTAAAATTTACATGGGATTATCAAAATAGGTTATGATTTTGCTTTAAAATGATTATGTCTCATAGGATTCCCCAGTCTAAACCAATTATCTATGGCATAAAGAAGATATAAAGATGAATATATTCTTCACCTTCAAGAGGAGCTTTGTTCACACCATGCCCTTTAAAACATAAATCAATAAGCACTTTAACCTCAAATAAGATCATAAGAAAAATTAATTTCATTTCAGAAAGATACACAAGAAATCGTACGTGTCTCAATGGGGAATTTAAGGTGGATATTAGGCACTTCCTTGATATAATTAGGCCAACAGCATGGTCCTCTTGCTTTGTCCTCTGTTATCTTGGCTTCTTCATGCCATCAGCATAACTTCTAATAATATTTTTTAAATTATATCAAATGTGTCATACTATTGTTGACATCTTAGTAAAGACTTCCATAAGAGAAAAAAAGAAAATAAAAATCACCCATAATCTTACGTTGCTTAGAACATCATCTTAATATTTTCTTTTCGATGTTTATTTTTCCAGGATTGTTATAATCAGGAATATTTTGGTAATCGCACACAAATTACCTTTTTTAACTTGTGGAACAAGTTTGACTGGCTGGACTTGCTAACATTACTCTGCAACTTCAACATCATGATTATTCTTTTCTTTTTAAATAATTAATGTCAAGTTAGTTCCCATACAACACCCAGTGCTCATCCCAACAAGTGCCCTCCTCTGTGCCCGTCACCCACTCTCCCTCCTTCCACACCCCCTCCCCTCAGTTTGTTCTTAGTCTTTGAGAGTCTCTTATGTTTTGTCTCTCCTCCTCTCTGTGGTTTTTTTCCTTCCCCTCTTCCCCTCCCCCCTGGTTTTCTGTTAAGTCTCACAAAGCCCACCAATGCATGGATACAAATGGCATCTGTCTTTCTCTGCCTGACTTATTTCACTCAGCATAATACTCTCCAGTTCCATCCACATTGTCACACATGGCCAGATTTCATTCTTTCTCATTGCTGCATAGTATTCCACTGTATATGTATATATATATCACATCTTCTTTATCCATTCATCAGTTGATGGACATTTAGTCTCTTTCCATGGTTTGGCTATTGTCGAAAGTGCTGCTATGAACATCGGGGTACATGTGCCCCTATGCATCAGCACTCCTGTATCTCTTGGGTATATTCCTAACAGTGCTATTGCTGGGTCATAAGGTAGTTCCACTTTCATTTTTTTGATGAACTTTCACATAGTTCTCCAGAGTGGCTGCACCAGTTTGCATTCCCACCAACAGTGCAAGAGGGTGCCTGTTTCTCCACATCCTCACCAGCATCTATAGTTTCCTAATTTGCTCATTTTTGCCACTCTGACCGGTGTGAGGTGGTATTTCAGTGTGGTTTTAATTTGTAGTTCCCTGAACATCATTATTCTTACTCATTTTTTTTCATAAAAGTTCTTTGCATAGTGTTTCAGCCCATTATTATTTCATGTTTATGAAATACTACCAATCAAGTCAATAGTGTATCTTCTATGCATATGTTCTGATTAATTCACTGACAGCAGTAGATGGAGAGTTTTGCAGACCAGAATCTTCATCCCAGCTTTCAGATTATTTAGCTGTGTGACTGGAGCATGCTACCACCATTACCATCATGCGGAATCTTAGTTTCTTCATCTGTAAATTAATGGGATTGAATTAAATTGTCTGTAAGTAACTTTCCATTCTCTTGGTCTAAAATTCAATGGCCCACTGGGCTAAGTAACAGCTGGTTGAAAGACAGTTTTAAGAATAATTCTGCACTACAAGTAATGTAAGATTTTTTGACATTTGAAAGTCAATCAATATAATTCACTACATCAATAATCTAAATAGGAAAACTTACAGGATATAGAAGAGACAAAATTCAATACCCCTTCATGAAAGAAAGAAAAAAAAAAAAAGCTTTGAAAAAAAAAAACTAGATATTCCCTCAACCTTCTCAACCTTCTCAAACAATAGGATAGTGCAAAGAGGTGGATAATGGTTTCATTAACTTTCTTTGTTGCTTGTCTATTTTTTTTGACGTCCATCTTTTTATTATTATTTTTTTAACAATTTATTGTCAAATTGGTTTCCATATAACACCCAGTGCTCATCCCAACAAGCACCCTCTTCAGCGCCCATCACCCACTCTCCCCCCTTCCATACTCCCCTGAACTCGCAGTTTGTTCTTAGTATTTAGGAGTCTCTTATGTTTTGTCTCCCTCCCTCTCTGTGGCTTTTTTTTCTCCCTCTTCTCCTCCCCCGTGGTTTTCTGCTAAGTCTCTCAAAATCCACCTATGCGTAGAAACATATGGTATCTGTCTTTCTCTGACCGACTTATTTCACTTAGCATAATACCCTCCAGTTCCATCCATGTTGCTACATATGGCCAGATTTCATTCTTTCTCATTGCCGCGTAGCATTCCATTGTATATATGTACCACATCTTCTTTATCCATTTGTCAGTTGATGGGCACTTGGTCTCTTTCCATGATTTGGCTATTGTTGAAAGTGCTGCTATGAACATTGGGGTACATGTGCCCCTATGCATCAGCACTCCTGTATCTCTTAGGTAGATTCCTAGCAGTGCTATTGCTGGTTCATAGGCTAGTTTTATTTCCATTTTTTTGAGGAACCTCCACACCATTCTCCAGAGTAGCTGCCCCAGTTTGCATTCCCACCAACAGTGCAAGAGGGTGCCTGTTTCTCCACATCCTTGCCAGCATCTATAGTTTCCTGATTTGTTCATTTTAGCCACTCTGACCTGTGTGAGGTGGTATCTCAGTATGGTTTTGATTTGTCTATTTTTTTTTTATTTTTTTAGTGTTTATTTATTTTTGAGAGACAGAGAGACAGAGCATGAGCAGGGGAAGGGCAGAGAGAGAGGCAGACACAGAATCCAAAGCAGGCTCCAGGCCCTGAGCCATCAGCACAGAGCCCTATGCGGGGCTCTGACTCACAGACCGTAAGATAATGACCTGAGCCAAAGTCGGCCGCTCAACCGACTAAGCCACCCAGGAGCCCCTGATTTGTCTATTTTCTATTTAATTTATTTCTTTTCTGCTCTTTATTATTTCCTTCCTTCCATTTACTTAGGATTTTGTTTGTTCTTCTATATCTATTCCTTTACCTGGAAGCTGAATAGTTGATATAAGATCTTTCTTTTCTAATAAAATCATTTAGCACTATAAATTTTTCCCTAAGTACTTCTTTGCAAGTATCCTACAACTTTTGATACAGTGTACTCCATTATGTTTTTTCCTCTACAAAATACTTTCTCATTTCCCTCTAGGCATCTGTTCTAGCTCATGTTATTTAGACGTATGTTGTACTGTTTCCAAACACTTGGGAATTTTCCAGATATCTATTATTGGATTCTAATTTAATTATCTTGGGGTTAAAGAATGTATTTTATATAATTTTAATCTTTTTTAAAGTAGTAATACTTGCTTAGTATCCCAGAATAAGATCTAATTTGGTAAAGGTTCTATGGACCCTAGGAAAAGAGATGTGTATTCTGCGGTTTTGAGTGAAATATTCCGTAAATGTCCATCTTGTCAAGATTGTTTAGAGTACTTTTTTTTATAGTTTTTTTTTATTTTATTTTTATGTAATCTCTATACCCAACATGGGGCTCAGACTTCAACCCTGAGATCAAGAGTTGCATGCTCCACCAACTGAGCCAGCCAGGAGCCCCTAGAGTACTTTTTTCTTACTGATTTCTGTCTTTTTGGTCTACCAAGTATTGAGACAGATATTTAAATCTCAAATTATAATTGTGAGTTGTCTGTTACTCCTTGCAATTCTAACAGTTTTTGTTTCATGCATTTTTTAGTTCCATTATTAGGTGCATAATAATTTAGAATTCTTACGTCCTTTTTTTTATTGAGGTTTAACTGATAGGTTACATTATATTAGTTTTAGGTGTACAATGCAATTATTCAATATTTGTATGTATTGTGAAATAATTATCACAGTAAATCTAGTTAACATTCATCCCATGTAGTTATAATTTTTTTCTTGTGATGATAACCTTAAGATCTACTCTCTTAGCAACTTTGAAGTATGCAAACACAGTATTATTAGCTGTTGTCACCATTCTGTATGTTATATCTCCTGAATTATTTATTTTATAAATGGAAGTTTGTATCTTTTGGTCCCCTTCACCAACTACCTACCTCCCCCCAACATACTTTTGGCAATCATAAGTCTGTTCTCTGAATCTATGAGTTTGGTTTTGGTTTAGATTCCACATGTAAGTGACATCGTATGGTATTTGTCTTTCTCTGACTTATTTCACTTAGCATAATGCCCTCAAGATCCACCCTTGTTGTCACAAATGGCAAGATTTCATTCTTTGTATGGCTGAAATATTCCATTGTGTGTATTCATACACACATATCACAGACATATAGATATACACTGTCTTCTTTATCCATTTATCTATCTATGGACACTTAGGTGTTTTCCATGCCTTTATTATTATGAATAATTATAAATAATGATGAATTAGAATTGTTATGACATCTTGAGGAATTGATTCCCCTATCATTATGAAATTACCTTATTTATCCCTGATGACATTTCCTGTTCTGAAGTCTGCTTTATCAGATTTTAATATAGCCATTCCAGCTTCCTTTTCATTGGTGTATTTGAGCAGATCTTTTTCTATCTTTTTAACTTTTAACCTATTTGTGACTTTAAAGTTGTTTTCTTTCTTTTTTTTTTGTAAGCAGCATGTAATTAAGTTCTGTGGGTGTTCTAATCCAATCTAACCACCTCTGATTTTTAATTGGGATATTTAGACAATTTACATTTGATGCGATTTTTTTAGAGCATAAATTGTTTTCTATTTGTACCATAGATTTTTTTTTCTAATTTTACATAAATCCAAGTTAGTTAATGTGTTGTATAATAATTGTTTTAGGAGGAGAATTTAATGATTCATCACTTCCATATAATACCCACTGCTTATCCCAACAAGTACCCTCCTTTTTTTAAAATCTTTATATGTTTATTTATTCTTGAGAAAGAGAAATACAGAGTACAAATGGGGGAGGGGCAAAGAGCGAGAGGGAGACACAGAATCTGAAGCAAGCTACAAGCTCTGAGCTGTCAGCACAGAACCTGATGCAGGGCTCGAACTCATGAACTGTGAGATCAGGACCTGAGCTGAAGTTGGACACTTAACAGACTGAGCCACCCAGGCGCCCCAGAACAAGTGCCCTCCTTAATGCCCATCACCCATTTAGTCCATCCCCCCACCCAACACTCTTAAATCAACCCTCAGTTTGTTCTCTGTATTTAAGAGTCTCTTACGGTTTGCCTGCCTATCTGTTTTTATCTTATTTTTCCTTCCTTTCCCCTACGTTCATCCGTTGTGTTTCTTAAATTCCACAAATGAGTGTAATCATATATTTGTCTTTGACTTATTTAGTTTAGCGTATACACTCTAGTTCCATCCACATTGTTGCAAATGGCAAGACTTCATTCCTTTTGATCACCAAGTAACATTCCATATATATTTATCTAGTTTTCTATTGTTTTAGGTGGGATGAAAACTCAGTCTGTTACTCTATGTTGTCCTGAAGTAAAGTTCCTGGTATCCTCCATAGAAACTTTATTCTTTTTTAAAAATACTTTTAATCCTAGAGGAAAAAGCAGGGAAAAGCCTCTTTGACCTAAGACGCACCAATTTCTTACTTGACACGTCTCCAAAGGCAAGGGAATTAAAAGCAAAGATGAACTATTGGGACTTCATCAAGATAAAAAGCTTCTGCACAGCAAAAGAAACAACCAACAAAACGAATAGGCAACCAACGGAATGGGAAAAGATCATCGCAAATGACATATCGGATAAAGGACTAATATCTAAAATCTATAAAGAACTTACCAAACTCCACACCCGAAAAACAAACAACCCAGTGAAGAAATGGGCGGAAGATATGAATAGACACTTCTCCAAAGAGGACATTCAGATGGCAAATAGACACTTGAAACGATGTTCAATGTCACTCATCATCAGGGAAATACAAATCAAAACCACACTGCGATACCACCTCACATCAGTCAGAGTGGCTAAAATAAACAAATCAGGAAACTATAGATGCTGGCGAGGATGTGGAGAAGTAGGCACCCTCCTACATTGTTGGTGGGAATGCAAACTGGTGCAGCCACTCTGGAAAACGGTGTGGAGGTTCCTCAAAAAAATGAAAATAGAGCTACCCTATGATCCAGCAATAGCCCTGCTAGGAATCTACCCAAGAGACACAGGAATGCTGATGCATAGGAGCACGTGTACCCCAATGTTCATAGCAGCACTTTCGACAATAGCCAAAACATGGAAAGAAACTAAGTGCCCATCAACTGACAAGTGGATAAAGAAGATGTGGTACATATATACAATGGACTACTATGTGGCAATGAGAAAAAATGAAATCTGGCCATGCGTAGCAACATGGATGGAACTGGAGGGTATTATGTTAAGTGAAATAAGTCAGTCAGAAAAAGACAGATACCATATGTTTCCACGAATAGGTGGACTTGGTGAGACTAAGCAAAAACCAGGGGGAGGGGAAGAGGGGAAAGAAAAAAAAAGACACAGAGAGGGAGGGAGATAAAACATAAGAGACTCTCAAAGACTAAGAACAAACTGAGGGTGAGGGAGATGGGGGGTGGGGAGAGGGGGTGATGGGCATTAAAAAAGGGCACATGTTGGGATGAACACTGGGTGTTTTATGTAAACCAATTTGAAAATAAACTATTTTAAATTAAAAAAAATACTTTTAATATTTATTTTTGAGAGAGATAAAGAGAGAGTGTGCACACACATGTAGGGGAGAGGCAGAGAGAGAGGGAAACAGAGGATCCAAAACAGGCTTAGCACTGACAGCAGTGAGCCAGATGCAGGGTTCAAACTCGTTAACTGTGAGGTCAGGACTTGAGATGAAGTCAGATGTTTAACTGTCTGAAGACATAGGCAGCCCAAAACTATTTTTAATAGCCAAAACCTAGAAACTACTTCAATGACTTTCAACTGGTAAACAGACAAACAAATCATGGTATGGTCATATAATGAAATACTACTCAGCACTAAAAAGAACAAACTTCTGATCTACACAAAAATATGGATAAATGTACTATGTTAACTGAATAAAAATGCCAAAACTATGTAATATAAGATTCCATTTATAGAAAATTCTAGAAAAAAGCAAAGTTAAAGTGACAGAAACAAGAGCAATGGTCGTCCAGCACCAGGAGTGATGGAAATGGACTGAATACCAAAGACACAAGATAATTTTCAGGATGATGAAAAGTTAGTCCAGTTCAAGTCATGATCTCAGAGTTTGTGAAATCAAGTCCCGCCTCGGGCTTCTCACTGACAGCATGGAACCTGCTTGGAATTCTCTTTCCCCCTCTCTCTGTGCCCCTCCCCTGCTCTCTCTCTCTCTCTTTCTCAAAATAGATAAAAGAAACTTAAAAAAAAAAGCAACAAGCAGTTAAGATGAAAGAAGGGGTTCTTCTGCATTAGAAATATAAATTTATTAGCTCTAGTTGGGTGTTATTGAATGCCATCAAAAATAGCACTTCAGCACTGATTCAGAGCTGTAGGGTGCACTATCAGCATAATTAAAATGATAGAATCTGAACCATTTCCCCATCTTGCTTCCTTATTATTGTCAAATTGTTCAGAATATCTGTCTGTTATGGAGACAAAACAATTAAGCCCAGCACGTTGCAACAATGAGGATTACAAAGCGGGGGCCTGCTTCATTAGCAACTTGGATATCAGCATAGAAAACATTAAAGAAAGAAACACAATTGAAATTGGAAATAATTAGATATTAGATGGCACCACTCACTTAGCTGGGGAAGATACACTATCTGCATTTGCAGGCTTTTTTTTTTCACTTCACGGGTCTTTTTTCACCTGGGCTCTTCAAATTGAGTTACAGAAACATCAGGGTATCATAGTTGAAGTACCAAAGGGCCTGGTGAGCAGAGATCCTTTTCATATTATGGTACCTGACTATTGGACATCCAAAAGAAGTTTGTTTCAAGACTTTTGTTTTAACTGTCAACTGGCCCAGGAAGAAGAAAGACAAGGGGGTCAATGTTTCTGTTAAACACAAATCACCAGAATAAACATCTGCTATCCCTTTCCTGCTCTATTTCTCGCAAACACAGAGCTATGTTCCAAAAACCCAAGGTCTACTCTTCGAACATGTATTAAAAATAGCGATCATCTTTAATACATTTATAATGCAAAAGGTTATGTAACAAGCCTAAAGAATCACAACCATTTTTGTATCTGGAATTGACTATAGTCTCAAAAACCTCTTGATTAAAAGCTGAGGCTCAGAGAAGAGACTGACATGCCCTGGGTAAAAGCAGGTAGAAGAATCACAAAGAAAATTACAGTTCGCTTGATTTCAATATAATAATCTTAGCACTATATACTGTACTCATACTGTGTGGTAGACACTATGTTAAATGTTTCACATAAGTTGTTTCATTTAATCCCATAATGTATAGTAATACGATTTTTTTGGATAAGGAAACTGGTGCTCAGAGAAGTTATACAATTTGCTCTACTGTGAAGTAAAACAGATTCGAATCTAGTTGTGTCTGATTACAAAACCTACACTTGTAATAATAAACACTTCCCTATGCCAAGGAGAAAACATCCATCAAGTAGTGGGTCCTATTTTGCCTTTAACCAAACCAGAAGCAAGAGAAAACAGTGGCATAGGTGTGAAAAATATCCAACGATCAGCAAACTACAACCCACCATCCATTTGTTTTTTTTTTTTAATGAGGCATGAACTAAGGGAGGTTCTATATTTTTAAATGGTTGAAAAAAATAAAATATAAAAAACACATTGTGGCACATAAAAGATATATGAAATTCAAATTTCAATACTCATAAGTAAAGTTTATCAGAGTGCAACCACACTCATTCATTTGTGTATTGTTTATGGTTGCCTTTTGCTCTTCTGTGGCAGAGGTGACAGGTTGACAAGATACTGCGTGACTCACAAAGTCAAAAATATTTAGTATCTGACCCTTTGCAGAAAATGTTTGCCAACTCCTACCCTAGACCCCACCTAGTTCAATTGATGAAGAAATGTTTACATGATCAATGCTCTGCACTTCTAGCAAGAGGAAAGAGAAGATTATATATGAAGAGGAAGGGAAGGAGGAAAATGGCATGCTTCATCATTTTGTCTAAAGGTATGTGTCCCTCAAAAAGGGGAGAGCAGCTTCGGATTCTGTGTCTCCCTCTCTCTCTGCCCCTCCCCCACTCATGCTCTGTCTCAAAAATAAATAAACATTAAAAAAAAAAAGGGGGAGAGCAGAGAGGAGAGCCATTTTGGTGAACCTACTGGAATTCTCCGTCTTGTCAAAGGAGACCCTCTGACAACATCTTCATGGTTGCTAGTGGCTATCAGATGGTGGCTCTCAGGCTAGAATAGTCTCCTTTGTAGGCCACAGGTTTTGCCAATAAAATGAGCTAAGTGGGATAGCAAAATCTCTCCTCCCTTTGTACCAATGAAACACAAAGGAAAAACAGTAGTGATGCTGGGCAATGAACTTTCTTATGCTCTCCCTTGAAACCACATAAATTCAGTTCCCTGTGAGTGTGTCAAAGAAAGGTGAATTGAACTGCACATGAAAGTAATTTGTCCACCATCGGTCCGTGCAAGTCTCCCAAATGCTGAACTCAAAGACCTATTTCCAAATACAAGCCTATGGAATGACTCACTTACTTGGGAAATGAACTAACCCTTTCATCCACCAACATCTTTCAACAAAACAGCTTGGATCATTTTCATTTCGTATCAAACATTTTAGAAAGACTTTTGTAAATATACTTGGTCTTCCCATGTAGGCTGCCTTTGGGTGATTACAGTGATCCACTGATACCAACATTCCAATCTATGCAACAGCTATATTTCTCAACAAAATTTGGCATCCTGGTTCATATGCTCATCCCTGTATTAACTAGGGAAATAATCACTTTGCTGTAAGTCTGAAATCATTAAGATTTTAAGGACCAGACTATGGACCACATTAAATTCATCAAAAGCAACCTCGTGACTTCCAGGAACCTGGTCTTCCCTGGCAAAAACCCTCTCTGAATTTGGGTGTTTGACACAAAGGTACTGTGTATATGCAAATTTAACATATGTAAATTCAATAATATGTGCTGAGAGAGAGAAAAAGTTTCAAAACTATTTATATAGTATGTATAATCAATCTCATGGGCCATTCCACTAAACACAGGTACTGTCTACACTTCAGAATAGGACACTTGAATGTGCTATTTCCTCAGTCTTCATTATCACCCCCATCTTAAAATGTGAGCATCTCATTATGTTGAGTGTGTTTCTAGTATGTAAAGAAACATGCTCTTCAAACTAGATGGTGTCCAGATACTTGGTCTGATACTTACCTAAAAACACAAGAACAGTGACAAGTGCCAGCACTAGAGGTAACACAAGCTATACTAGACTCCTTGAGTGATGGCAAGTCAGTCTGTAATATCAATACTTCAAACTTGTTTCCAAAGAAAATTGAACTAAAATGCAGTCTTTGCTTTAGGCACTCAACTGGCTTCTAACCTTCATATAAGATATCACTTCACTATGGATGACTTAACTTGGAAAGTGTGCAAATTCAAAGTACATGCAATTAAGCAAACTCAATCCTGTCCTGTCCACAACAGGACAGGAATGGGGGACTTCATTCTGTTTCAACAAGAACAATGATTCTCTTAGAGTAGCACTTTCCATAGTGTTTTCTGTGAAACATCCACTATTAATAGGCATTCCTTCAAAACAGATTTCTGCAATTTGAAAAGTTTGAGGAATATCACATATTTTATTCTCTTCTTAAAAGTCATAATGCACCTAAGTGTTGCTGTTGAATGAATTATGTCTCCCCCATCAACTTATATGTTGAAGCTCTAACCCCAAACCTGATAGTATTTCGAGATGGGGCCTTAAGAGGTAATTAAGTTTAGATGAATCATCAGGGTGGAGATTTCATGATGGAATGAATTTTCCTTATAACAAACAGGAAGGAGCTTTCCCTCTATCGCTCTGTCCACCAATAAAGACACAGCAAAAAGGTGGTCATCTGCAAGCCAGGAAGAGAGCTCTCACCAGAACCCACCCACGCTGCACCCTCATCTTTGACTTCCAGCCTCCAGAACTGTGATAAATGTCTGTTGTTTAAACCACCAAGTCTATGTTATTTTGTTATGGCAGCCTGAGCAGGCCAAGACAAAGAGGCTGAGAAAATCTTCAATAAAGAAATCAATTTAACTTTACAGAACCAGCATTTTTCACATGCAGTTAGGAGGAGGTCTCAGCTATTTTTGTCCTACCCATACCCCTCCATAATTCCCAACAGTAGAGAGTTCTAATCTAATTGATCAGATCTGAGGTAGATTGGTCAGAAGACAGGGTATAGCTACATACACAGATATATAGAAGTGAGGAACCTGACCCCAGACCTATATCCTGAGACAGGATTTCTTAAATATGAACATGCATACAAGGAACATGGAAATCTTGTTTAAAATGCACATTCTGATTGACTAGTTTTTGGATGAGGTCCTCGAGTCTACATTTCTAATGAATTTTGAGGTGATTCTGGTGTTGCTGATCTATGGGCCAGACTTCGAAGGTTATATTGCTAGGAATAAACCCAAACATCTTGCTGCCTGTCTTCTCATCTCTTTCTCATAAACGTTTTTCTGTCTCCAGCAGCCAACTGGAAATTAGGAGGGAGAGAGGCCTTGAATAGACTAAACCTTGAGCCTGAGCTTACTGCTCCAATCCAACTGTGTAGGATACCTCCCAAGGGGGTACTATACACTAGCTTAAGTAGAAGTAGTTTTCAATCCCATTTTCTTTGCCTCTGGTATGTGAGGTTCCTTCTGTAACCCTGCGGTAAAAGTGAGAATTGACACAACAGGATTTATGTATTCTTAGTTCTCTTAGCCATAATGTCATCTTAACATGATCAAAACTCCACTTGTGCCCTTTACATGATACTTGCTTGATGATGAATTACTATTTACATGGGACGTCTTCTAGCAGCAGGCTATGGAGAGAAAAATAGAGTTTAGAGTTTCTGATGTTTGGAAGTCTGTTTCTTTACTAGTTTAGGACATATGTAAGTTGGTCATCTTCCAGCTGATTGAGAATAAGTCTGAAGAAATTTCCTCTCAAAGTTTCCCAAGCTCTGTCTCTATTTACATATGGCAACTCAGATCCCACAGCATCAAGGAGTATAATTAGCAGCTCCATCTTTTTCTCACTCGGAATGGGAGCATACACCATGTCCGCACATAAACAATAGGTAGTCAAGATCTTCAATCTACCAGGTTAACAATTGCAAACAGAGCAGTACAGGGGGCCCTCTCTGTCATAGCCCAGAGTCAGAAACTGACCTCCTGGACATGTTAACTTGGCTGGGAAAAAATGGGCTCTATCCAATGCCCAAATGCTGAAGAACAATTGAGCATATTTGAGAAATTAAATTACCAAAACAAACAGAAGGATCTTCTTGATTTGCACCTGGCAGTTAGAAAATAGTTTCTCATTGCAATTTTTTTATGCATGAATAAATTATCTTTGCTATTAGATGATGGTAATTTCCACTGAGGAAGAGGGGGAAGGTAGGCCAGATGACTGTTCAAACTGCCTTGTAATACCTGAAGCATAGATGCCTAGAAAGATGAGTCTTGAGTATTTCTGATTTTTCATCCAACAAAGCAGGCAAACTGCCTTATCCATGGTAGCTTGTTAGATATAAAAGAACAGCTTTCCAAAGGAGGATTTGATAAATCCTGCATTCTGGTTTCCAGAACAAAAACAAAAAAGGGGGTGGAGATTTAAAAAAAGGTTTAATGTGTATTACACTATTTGGGCTGCATGAATTCTTGGATTCAATAACAAGAACAAATTTTGGATATATTAGAGGAGACAGCAGACATTCTGAATTTTGTGGTCTCCCCATGGTTATCTTTAACAGAAAGGTATGTTCTTGGCCAGCCATCTTCCATACATGGACTGTCATCACCCACAGCTTCCAGAAAGGGGAATTGAATGGGTCGAGGTGAAGGTCTTATTCAGCTAGAGTTAGAAAGCCAAACATAGAAACCAAGAAGTGTGGTTCCCACTTAGAACTCTCTAACTAGCAGAGTGGTTAAAAACAGATTTATCTCACTAATAGCCTCCTGGGTCACAAAGGTGAGGTATGTGTTTACAGAGCTTAAAGATGGTAAGAATGTTTTCACTGTCAGTTTGATAACTTAGAAAAGTGGGTACACTATCATCCATTTTCAATTCAGAAGTGACTTGGAGGAAAATCATGGAAGCATAACAGGAAAAATAAGCTCTTAATAATAACCCCAATTTATGGTATCTCTTCATTACATACAAAGATAACTGGTGGTATTTTTCTAGAGATTAATACTTTTATAATATTTAACATCAAGGTCATATTTGCCTATTTAATAATCTATAAGCTTATAAGAATAGATAATAGAATGTCCAATTTTAGAAACCACATGTAATTTTTAAAACAAAAGGGAAATTACTTTTATGTATAATTTTTTCCAATTATAAAAATAACTGGCTACTTTGAGAAATTTGGAAGTAAACCCACTATCCAAAGAAAGGCAAGGAACATTCTGTTGTGTTTCCATTTTCTATAGCCGTGTATTTCATGCTACTACTGGTACATGAGGTTTTACCTATACTGGGATATTTCTTTCTTCGTTTTATTTCACATTAAAATTTGAACAGATTCCTGGGAAGATGAAGTAAGCAAACGTATCTCTATTCCTCTCCTCAAGTAAACCTAAAAAACTGGAACTTTATATAGAAAACACATGTAAAAACAATTCTAAAAGGTAGAGAGAAAACAGACCAGCTAAGGGCCTTGGGAAACAAGAAATGATACGGTAGTGAGTTCCCCAGGTTGTTTGTTTCATATATTCCAGACTCAGAGGTGAAAACACCAGCAACCTGGAATCCTAATAGTCACAGAATAAAAAAGTCCCCAACAAAAGCCAGCTCTTTTAAGCCAAAGACCAGAAAAGGTGCAGTCTAGCAACGCAGAAAACTTTTAGATAATAACCACTCTACTCCTGCCAACCACAACAGAAAAAACTATTACCGCAACTCCATTCGTGTGATCAAGTAGCCTAGACCTCCACCCTTTGCAGGCTGTAATAAGGATTCCCAGTCTACCATCCTCACTAGGTCGGCATCAGAAAAGACTGAGCAGTAAGATGGAACTTTGATCCTCAGTGGGAAGGAAAAATTACCCCTGAATGCATCAGTGGAGACCATGTGGGAAGCCCAGACTCCCATCCCTACCTGGCATTAACAAGATCCCCACCACCACCACCTACTCCAATGACATAATGTCAAGGGAAGTCTAACAGAGAGTCAGGACCTTAACCACTTCCCAGTTCCAGTGTCGTTGTCAGTGTCAGTGTCAGTGTCAGTGGAGGCTATGTGAGAAGCAAGAACCAGGCACTCCTACCCTTACCCAGGCAAGGAAGTATCAGTAGAGATCTAGTAGGAAACCAGAAATCATCCCCCTGCCCAGCAGTAATGAGGAGCACCCTCCCTGGAGGTCAAAAAAAGTCAAATGGAAAACGTTAATTTCCACCCCCACCTGACAGTATAAGACACTTCCTACTCCCTTCCTCTACCACAGTTGTGTCAGGGAAAAGCTAGCTAAAATAGAAGGTTTAAAACAGATTCAGAGCCTCATAACATAATACCCAACATGTCCAGGTTTCTGTGAAAAAAAATCAATCATCATACAAGAAGCAGGAAGATCTCAAAATGAATGAAAAAAAAAAAAAGATAATAATTGGGTGCCAACATCAAGATGACAGTATTTCAGAATTATCTGACAAAGATTTTAAAGTAGACATTATAGAAGTGTTTCAACAAGCCCTTATGGACAAACTTGAAACAAATGAAAAAATAGAAAGCTTCAGCAAAGACATATGATGTGGAGCATCTTTTCATATGCTTGCCCTGTATATTTCTTGGGTAAAGTGTCTGTTAAGGTCTTTGACCTATTTTTTATTTAGGTTGTTCATTTTCTTACTGTTGATTTTTAAGAGGTCTTTGTATATCTTGGATAATAGTCCTTTACCAAATGTGCCTCTTGCAAATATTTTCTCCAAGTATGTGGCTTGTCTCCTAATTTTCTTGATATTGTCTCTGGCAGAGCAGAAGTTTTTAATTTTAGTAAAGTCTGGTTTCTCAATTATTTCTTTCATAGATCATGTCTTTTGGTGCTGCTATCCAGATCCCCATTCCCAATTGAGCAGGCCAACGATTATGGTATCTCATTACAAACTTATTTTTCAGCTAGTGCTTAAGATATGACAAACTACCTCAGCAACTTCCTTCGACAATGAATGACATTTTCCCCAATCTACCCACTCACTGGAATATAATTTTATTCAAAGTATGAGACCCGACAGCCCTCCTAGGATATAAATTATCTCCTACAACGTGTAGATATTAAAATCTAAGCCCCATGTTTAGAGACCAGAAATCCCACCTCCAGTCCTACCTCAGAGCAGTGAATGCTTCTGCTTGACATTCTCTGTTTCAATATCCTCTCCATTTCTGGCCCCTAAAGACTTCTGCTACATTCTTACAATTGCAGCTATGCATTTAAGTATGATATTTAAGTATTGTCATATTTCCCCCAGCAGTTCTGGGGATTTTGTGACAGTTTTCAGATTAACTATTGTACACATATTATGAGGATGGGAGCCCCTTTATTTAGCCCCTCTTAGCCTCAATTTCCTCATCTGACCAAAGAATTAACAAACTAAAATGTGTTAAGTATCTGGCATTCAGATGACCTATAAAAGGAAACTTTTTTTTTTTTTACTGCACCATAATTATATAACTTGTTGCTGACAATATTTGCTTGCTACTTCTATTATAGATAACATTCTACCAGGTACACATGAATATAAATCTTTGTCATTCATGGTTTTGTCCTCAGGTTAAATGCCAAGAAAAACCATTTCTAGATCTATTTTCATATTTTAAGACTCTTAATATATATTTCCAAGTCACCCTCCAAACAAGATTTACAAAGCTGCATTCCCACCAATAATGTGTTTCCATGCCCATTTTATCCTATATTGTCACTAACACTGGCCAATGTAATTTTCACAATGTTTTCCAAATTGATAGGTAAAAATGGTCTCTAATATTGGCAATCCTTTGACTGCTACCATAAGGGCTAAGCATGAAAAATATTAATAAAAGGTATAGATAATAGAATTCCAATAGAGGAAGACCTTCTCTGTGACCCAAGAGTATACCTCATGTCATAAGAAGGCAACACATGAAAGTTGGAAGCAAGGTTTAATGGCTATGAAAAGAGCTCTGATGGTTGCAGGAGGAAGAGAAAGTTTAGAAAGTAAGATCAAGATAATGCCAGTTCCTGGCACATGTGCCTCCATTCTCCCTTGCCCATACTCAGTAGACATGTTTCCCACTGAGCTGGGAAGAAACCTCAGTACTCAATATAGTATTCCAGGCACTAATTGATTATAGCTAGTTCTTAAGATAAATTCTCTTTACTCTCCTTAATTTAGTAGATTATAATTTTAGGTTATGATAGGAGCAAAAGCTGTAGAATATTTAATATTGTTTTGTATTTGAGCCAATGCAACTAGCAGCTGAATGCAAACGCTATTCTTTATGGGATTTGCTTACCCAGCACAGAGCCAGCCTCATGATCATTGCTGGAAAATTCTTTCCTCTTAGGACAGGACAAAAGGAAAGTGATAGTACTTTAAGTCCAGAATATAATCTAAAATAAAAGTACCTGAATTGCCCAGATAGAGAGTGGGCTACCAGGGGGAAGAATAACGCAATCAGATGATCAAAAAACACCTGACCTTTAGCAAAGTCTATTGCCTTTGTGAAAACAAGAGAAGATGGTCAGGAAGTGAACATCTGCTTCTGCCGTCTTCCTCTTCGGCCTGTGAAGCTTCAGGTCAAAGTCACCAGAACACATCAACCTCAAATGCTCTCAGAAAAAAAATGAGGGTGTTCCCAAATAAATTCTAGACAGTGAAGGCTCAAAATGTATCAACACCTTATTTTTCACCTCAGCACAAAGGTGAGCTCTCCAGAGAGAAATGCTGACAGAGAAGTGTCAATCCAGCAGCCCAGAAAAGAATTTTCTTCCTAGTTGGGGCTCAATATTTTTTTATGAAGATATAGGTTTGTTAGTTAGCCATTACAAAGGGATAACTCAGATCACAGTCCTCATGCCAGTCTGACAGCATCCAAGCCCCCCTCCTTCATTTGTTTTTCTACTTCTGGCATCTCACCCTAGGGGGTTACTACGGGGATTGTCTGCTGATGTAGTATTAGAACAGTAAGTATAATGACTTATAGATCACAAAATTCAACTACCATCAAGTGAAGTTTCCCAACATGAACAAATATGTTTGTAATTCTCCATCCAACCTATTTATATGATTAGCTCAGCCTATATTTTGTGGCCCTTTGAGACAATTGGGTTGCTTCTTATAATTTGTTTTCTCCCCAAAAATGGCAATGTTCCTTTTCCTTCTGAGTAAATACCTCTATTCTAGCATATACATCTCACATCATGCAAACTACATTCTCTCTCATGACACTTTGTCACATAGGAGCACACATACATCACTCTTTGTCCTGTATGGGTCTTGCTGCTTCTTATATCCCACCTCTAGCCAGAACAAAGCCATCATTCCTTCAACTGGGATTGGAAGAGATTTTGGATACTGAGGGCAAAGAAAGGGCACAGAGATCCTCAAGATGAGGATGGGTTTACCCCCAAGATGCCTTGAAGATAATAAAAACTTGGTTCTGCAAAAGTTAATACCTGGTAGCATAACTCCTCTATCCACTGTACTAAAGAATCACTGTCTCTTTCTTCACCCTCATGTTTAATTTTTAAACACCCTTTCTATTCTTAGCATCCATTGCCTTCCAATGCTAATCTCCAGGAAAGGGAAAGAAAACACATCCAGGCATTCACATGCTCTTCCCCAAGCTCAAATGCTCTCATCCTTCTTCTTTAGCTGACAAACTCCTCCTTTTCCCACTCCTCTGTGAAGATGTGAGCTCTCCTTGGGAGATACAGGTATTCCTCCCTAATATTCCTTCTGCAATCTGCTAGAGCAATTCTGTCCATATTTCCTGTATGTGCCACATGCCTACCTTTCTGCTGCATTGTGAGCTCCTTGAAGACAGGACCCTTGCTTCTGATCTTGCTTTCTCCATCATTTAGCCCATTGTTGAGTATCAGGATGTCACATGATAAATATTGTTGGACGACTGATGGATTAATCCTCATGATGATAGTTAAGAATCGTAAAACATGAAGGCTGGAAGTAACTACATAGCTCTTAAGGTTCAGTTTCCTCTTTTCAAAGATGAGGCCTACAGAGACGTGACTTAATTAAGGCTACTTAGCGAGAAGGTCACATGGCCTACCTCCACCTAAAGTCACAGCGTAGTCCTCCTTCCACTAAAGAGCATTTTTCATTCATTTGTAGAAGAAAGATATACTGAGCATATACACTATAACATGACCTGAAGATACAATGGTGAAAAGGGCAGAGATGGCTTTTCTTCACACAGTTTACAGTCTTGGAGTATATAGCTGAGTAATCAGGTAAATAGGCCAGGATCAAGAAGAGGCAACTAAGATGTTTCATTCAAATCAGAATCAAATCCTGACTTTATTTAAAATGTTGACATTTTGTTCACCAAGGATTTTTGGTACTGATTTCAAGTTTTTAAATGTATTCAAATATGATTTATCTTGATTCTTGAGTTTTTTGGCACCTCCTTACATTTTGTTCCTCAGGCAAGTACCTCACTCGCCTTACCCTAGGTTCTGGCCTTGTCACTAACCAAGAATTAAAAATAATAAGAAAGCAAAAGACCAAGCCTCCATGATACATGTCTTTAGACAAACCTTTATGATTTTCTACAGTTGTCAGTCTATTTCTGAATGGGAGGAGATTGTATACTTTGGAGCATGGACTTGTTAATTCAGTGTTCAGACTACATACACTTCCCCACTTAAAAGGCATCTCTTAAAATGTGCCAATTTATTAGATTTTTGTGATCATCAACTAATTATGCAAAATCATCTCAATTTAAACAAATTCTCTTAACTGTTGGCAGTGTAGATGATAATTATCCACCCTGAGATTTGTGCCACAAGGAAGACACTATTTTAGTTGATTTAAGACATTTTTACCAAGTAAAATAGAACCTTTATTCATATTTTCCTACCAATGCTATTTCTTTGAGGTCCCATACTATAGTTTTACTAATAATGATAACATGTAAGAAAATGAAACTAAGCAAAAAATAATTAGTTAACTAATTAAAAAAAGAAAAAAAGAAAATGAAACTAAGCAATGTCAAGTACTATAATGCATAAGAAACATTACCAAATACCAATGAAAACACAAAGAATCTGTGTATCATATAACTAGTGGCTTAAGTTCAAACAGTAAACAATGTGCATGCCATGCTAAAGCTGCTTACAGTTGTCCCCTGTTTCTAAAGTGACTCTTTGATCCAGAAGTTAGAGCTGAAGGTACAAAGCGAGACTTATCCATTTATGCTAGCACCATCACTGGCCTGCAGAATTACCTTGGGCAAGCAATTTGACCTCTCCGTGTGTCAATCACACAGCTAGGCAGCCGTTACACTGCTACCTTACAAGGAACTTGTTGGAAGGAAGAATCTATAACACCCTTTCCCTGCAAAAATAAAACAAACAAACAAAAACAAAACAAAACAAAGGGAAAAAAAAGGTTTCTTAAAAAGAACTGGAAAGTGTCAGGGTGAACAGGGGAAGAACTTAAAGAGGATCCATCTGGACCCATCTTGTAGGGTGGAGGATACCACTGCATGATTAACCTTCAGTACAACAGAGAATTTAAAGGAGTTGGCTCACATCAACATTAAAATAAATTTTTAAAAATGCAAGTAAGAAAATAAAACTTTTTTATGTTAATGCTGTTAATGGCTGATCTCATTTCCTATGTTAAACCTCATGGGATAGTGGCATTAATTCTTTGTCAAAACAATGCCCATGTTCAAATATCGCAATCCACCTACTGGCTGTAAGACACTAGACAAGTTATTTAAGCATCTATGTGAGTTTCATCTCATAGCACCACCAATCTGTATGGCTTTTTTTCTGACTATCGAAGATCATGCCCATGTAAAGCACTAAGAACAGTGCCAGGTACATAGGAAGCATGGGGTAAATGTAAGTAAGGATGAAGAGAAGAAAGAAGATGACTAGATGTCTGAATGAATAGTGGGTATTTATACACTCAAAGTATTATACTAAGGAAAAGGAAAGAAGAACAAGTAAGAAATAAGGGAGGGATAAAGACAGACATCAAGAAAAAATATATGCTTCCCTATCCTTGGGGGTCAGTCCATTTATTAGTGCTTATAAATCAATATGTATCTTAACTTCTCCTTACACACAAAATGGCTGTTCAGACACAATGCCCAGAGTTCTGTCCATTGAAAGGATTCTTCTTCCTCACTGCCTTTTAGTCCCAATCTCAACACTGCAATGCAGATGTCATTATTTTCAGCTTGCCTTCTTATTCCACATCAACCCATCCATAAACCAAGTTTGATTTTTCCCTCCTCTATGAGATGGTCATAAAGGGTACCCCATGCAGCTAGGGGTATAAGCTGAGGTTGAGGCTCTAGTGCAGCGGTGATGGATGACACTGATTTCTGAGCTACTTGCTTATGAACCTTGCTTGTACCCTCTGGTCCTACTTGAGGTCAATCTCAAATATACCACTTCCATCTTATGTTGTATTCCTGGGCCCTTTCAACCTTATTATTTTTTGATGAGTCTGACAGCTAAAGATGGGCAGTTTCAAACACATAGTATCTTGGTATAACCCATGTTGCTTTATCTCCATCAGGGTCCAGTAACATGGCAGGAATAGTTTTTTGGAAGGTGTGTAAAGCTGTGTCATTCTTACTCTCCGAGGAGCCTGTGTTGTTCTTCTCCCACTGAAGCTTGATGTAAGTTCAACATGACATCTTTTTACATACCTCTAATACCCTAGGGGTTTTCCAGGTTATCTGGGCCAAAAAGTTGCTTACACTATGCTCTGGTCCTGCTACAGAGCCTTTTCCTGCTCTGGGCCCCACTCAAAACTGATAGCATTTTGCATCATTTCATATATGGGCTGGAGCAATGTTCTCTGGTGTGGGAGAGGTTGCTTTCCCCCAAGAGGCCTGCCAAACCTTTAGTTTCCTTCCAAGTGGTAGGAAGTGCTAGATAAAATAATTTGTCTTTTACTTTGAAAGTAAAGGCCTTGGTTGTTCCGACTGATTACTAGACTCTTAAATATTTTACTGACGTGAAGTTTTCAGAATCTTTAGAGGATTTATCACCCATCCTGCAGAGAATATGTGTTTACCAAAGCCTTTGGCATGCTAGTCACTTCTTATTTGTTGGGTCTATTAGCACAATAAAATCAATACAGTAAATTAACGTGATATTCTGCCTGATGTCCAAATGTTCCAGATCTCTTCAGAGGACATGAGAGCTAACACAGCTCTGAGACAAAACTCAGGAGGTACATTGCTGACCACTGCATGTGAATCTAAACTCTGAGGTTTTTTGTTTTTTGTTTTTTTGTTTTTTTTTTAAATGTTTATTTATGAGAGAGAGAGAGAGAGAGAGAGAGAGAGAGAGAGAGAGACAGAGCACAAGCAGAGGAGCGGCAGAGAGAGAGGGAGACACAGAATCCGAAGCAGGCTCCAGGCTCTGAGCTGTCAGCACAGAGCCTGATGTGGGGCTCGAACTCACAAACTATGAGATCATGACCTGAGCTGAAGTCGGACACTTAACCAACTGAGCCACTCAGGCGCCCCTGTTTTTTTTTTTTTTACTGGAATAAAAAACAATGCATTTGCCAAACCAATGGCCACATGCTGAGGTTATGTTGATCTACCCTAGAAGAGATACTACATCTGGAACACAGCCACAATTAGGTCTTCTACATGGTGAATGCGTGAAGATCTTTTTGTTTTTAATTATCCAGGGTACATGGGGTTTCTTCAGGGATTAGCCTGTTGAAATGGTTGAAAATATGAGGACCAACACTCTAACATCTTTTAGATCCTTCAAAGTGATAGCAAAGTCAGCCATGACTATTCCCCTACACTGTTCTGGAATACAATAATGTCTTTGATTTACTCTACTTTTGGCCAGGGGGAAAGTGAGTTTAGAGTTCAGAGCATACACTGGCATTCTCCAAGTGAAAGTAATAGCCCTTACCACAGAGGCTAAGGAACCAGTGTAGGGGTGTGACCATCACTAAGTATGTTCATTCCAATCTTGCATTCAGACAGAAGGGAATAAACCACCAGGTGGGTGCATTAGCCAAATAGATCTCCTGTAAACTGGACTTTGGCCAGGACTCCATTTGTCACCTGCATCTCACATATCTCCATTCCAACAGTCTCTTATTATTCTCCAGATATCACTGTCAAGTCAAGTACTGTATATAAAGGTCCCCAGAAAGTTTGGCATTCCCCTCTTACCAATGCAGTTACCAAAGGAAGTGGCCAAAAGCCTCTCTGGGTAAAGACTGGGGAAATCATTCCCATGTATACTTGCTAAGGTGTTCCAGGGTCCTTCCTCCTGTAAACCCAAGCTTCTCTTCAGTTAATGGGCTCTAAATCTAAAAAAACTCAATCAAATCTGAAAAACAGTCAAATGATCAGGACTTTTTATTGAGGCATCTGTCCTTAGATTCCTGAGATTTTTTGTAATGACACTATGTCGACTCAAGTAGTATACGTGTTGGTAGCCGTTCTAATTTAACTCCAGGGACTCTATATTCCACTAAACATATCCTAACTGTGGATCAGGCCCTCTTTATTGCCAATCTGACCCTGCCACTCTTTATGATAGCTGTATCCATATCACTTCTGACAGATGCACTACACCACCTGGCTTCTATTTTTCATGGCCCTATCATTCCCATGGCTATCATGGAGCCTGATTCTGTAACACCATGTTCTACAGTCATACTTGGCTTTAGAAAAAGGCTATCTTCTCCCCTGTTTTAACCTTAGCTACTTATGCTGTGGCTAAGATTTTCATCCGGAAAGGTAGGAAGCTAGAGAAAGTATTTTTCTGTGTGGAAAAAGTCAACAGGATTTTATGGCAATTTTTACCCTCCCCATTCTCCCTTATTACCTAGCTGCCCCAAGAGATATTAATATTTAATGGATTTATCTGCTTTCCCTAATAAGGGAGGAAGAAAGCCCCTAGCGTGAGATATGGAGAACCCACGGACCAATGTCAAATTGTTAACTAAGCTACCTAGAGTCTTTGGCTATGAACCACTGGCACTGGGATCTAGCTGTCCATCCACAAAGGGCAGGGGGAAAATATGTGTAAGAAAGTTCTCTTGGGTACCAGACATGTACACAGGAGATACAGTGAGAACCTACATTCAGCTTTCTCTAAATTCTGGCCTCGAGTGCCATCTGGATGACTCAGGTGATAGTAGGGAACAGGGTCAATGACATATTCCCTGGGAATTATGGAGGAAATACAAAAGGCCAGCAGATAGCAAAGCATCATCTGCTTCACAGAAAACACAAATAATCTATCCCATTATGCAGAGCCACCGAAGAACCTGCCACTGGCTCCTAAGAAAAGCAATCAGCAATGATTGCTCACTAAGCCCAAGTGAAAGTCAATTTTAAACATTCATCGAGGTCAAAAGAGAGAAGACACCAATGCCAATTTCCTAAATGCTTTCTTGTCCTTTACTACCTCTCTACCCTTTCCTCCGCTGGACTAGCTAGGGAAAGATCAAGTGGTTAGTGAGAGGGTAAGTGAAAAGTTAAGAGTGGTGACGAGGTGGAGAAATAGAAGCCCACCAGGCCCCCACACTCACCTTTCCTGCTGGAAGTATCCAGCCCATCCCAGACTTGAGCTGGCAGAGGGGAGAAAAGTTGACTTTAAAGTTCCAAGTCCTTTCTATTCCATGGGACAAGATCTGCTAATCATAGAACTGAGACTTCTTGGTTAACTAAAAGGTATAGTGGCTTTTTTATAACCTAAGAGCATGAAGATAAGCTACAGAACCTGCCTGATCACACTCAGGGGCCTGGAAAGATCTATTGGCACCAGATTATGTGTTTGTTTGTGTACAGGCACACATGTGCTATGTCTGCTAGAGCAAAGGAAGGTGAACAGTAGGAGTGTGTGTGGAATAAAGTTTCTCTTTTTTGACTGTGCTCTGTGAGTCCCACTCATTTAACCTATCAATTACATATAGCTTAACATTTTTATTTCTTAAAATTAATTTTAGAGGAAATATATTTTGTAGCTGCTATACTGAGCTCTCTACAACTGTTCCTTTCTACCTTCTGGGAGGGAAACCTTCAATTACCAGGAAACGTTTATTGATTTCCTCCTCTAGGATATGGAGTGGATTTTCAGCTGCGTGAGACCACTGTTGTCTGGTGTTATTTTTTTTGTTGTTGTTGCAGCTGCTTTGGAAAAAACAAATTCTATTGAATTGTATACTTTATACTTCTCAGAGCTCTGGGTTTATTATCCATCAAACACTGTGTAACTTGTTTTGAAATATTTCTCATAGCTTTTTCATGGGCTTTCTAGTCCTGGGAGGGAAAACAGCATGAAGTTCTGGAGTTTTCAATTCCCCCTTCTAATGTGTAGTTAACAGAGGCAGGATGACTTTGATAAAACATGATGACTCTTTTATGTCATAATAAAATTGTTAAGTCTTTACAGAAATCGTCACACTAGGGGCTTTTCTCCTCCCTAATAATAGGAGAGCAGATAAATAAAGCCATTAAACAAGTTTCCTCTTTGTGCACCAAGAGCTGAAAAGCCTCAGGGATGATGGCAGGGGAGGAGTGGAGGACGATCCAGACTTCTTTAGGACAGTTAGATTTTATTACCTCTATTTTACCCAAGAGTCAATTAATGGAGAGGTGAACCAACTTAATCCCTTTTTTATCCCCGTGCACAATGCAATGCCTGCACACAGTGAATGTTCAGTATCCATTTGCTAAGTAAATGACAGCTCTAATTATAGAATTGGTACCAGGATATCAGCAAGAGTACCAGGGTGCTGTGTCAGTCATGCTGAGCAGAACCAAAAAGTTAAAATAATTATTTTAAATCATTACATCAAACTCCCTAAAACATGTTTTTTTTTTCATAACATTTATTATATGAAATTATCTTGGCCATTTTATATTTAATATATATCCTAATTTTATAGTATAAATACAAAAACACCTAGCTCAAAGGTTAGCATCTCCAGCAAGTACTGCCCCCCCCATTTCCTTTTCCTTATATCTGTGTTGAATCTGTAGAAACAGTCTACCTCGCCAGCCAAACTTCTTTTTTTTAAGCTTATATATTTATTTTGAGAGACAGAGACAGGATGAGTGGGGGAGGGGTAAAGAAAGGAGAGAGAGAGAAAATCCCAAGCAGGCTCTGCACTGTCAGTACAAAGCCTGACGTGCGGCTCAAACGCACAAAACTGTGAGATTATGACCTGAGTCAATTGATAATCAGACACTTAACTGACTAAGCCACCCAGGCACCCTACCAAATTTATCTTCTAATCTTAAGTCATTTTCCCTAAAAACAGATTCAAGTGCTGGGGTGGGGTGGGGGTGTGTGGTCAAATGGATGTGATGGACAGAAGTAGGACAGGGAAGCTGCTAAGCAAAGAATGTAATACCAAATTTAGCCTTGGGTTGAGTGGGTAAGTTGGGAGTGCTCTGACGCATTAATCATACCAGAGAGTGTCTTCCCCTTGAAATTATATCAGTCATTTGCTGCTCTTTGGAGGCAGGAAGGATGGGGACTATCACCTCTTTGGTGAACTCTACCAAGGGCAAGTCTCCAGAGAAGGTTCCACTAGCCACAACAGTCGTAGCTACTGGGAGATAGGTACACACACCAGAAGAGAAAAAGGATCTGTACAGAGCCAAAACAGTCTATGACCAGGCTACATATACTATTAAGTCTATAGGATCATTAAGTCTTTGAAAGAAGTTGCTGATCTTGTTGATTTTTTAACTTTCTACATCCGTTAGCATAGGGCCTGGGGAGCTGAGATCCACTCTTACTGCTATTGGGGAGGAATATTTGAGATACTGGTAATACTTTCCTACAGAAGCACATAGCCTCTCACAATTTTAGCTGCCCTGTGAAAAGGCAGGAAACTGAGTTTCTTGGCGTGCTGCATCGAGGAACGTCTGTGGCCCCAAAGCTGAATTCTCTCATCACCCAACATTATAAGGAGCAAAGAATGAGTCAGACACCAGTGGTTTCAAATGGGAAATCTCAGCCCCTCTTGGGGAGCAGCCAACATAGTTGCAGCCATCTTCACCAGCCAGCTGGGGAGAGATTTATTCACAGGAAAATCCCAGACTTCCTGGAAAGCTTCTGTGCTCAGAAGCTGCCTGACTGGCTCTCTCCAACATTGCTCACAAGAGTATAAATGGGTAGAACCACTGTGGAAAGCAGTTAAGCAACAATAAATAGAGCCAACATTGACTAAATACTACTAAGTGCCAGAAACCATTCTAAGTGCTTCACACATGGACTCATTTCATCCTCAGAACAACCTTATGAACTAGGTGTTACTACCATTCTTATTTTCATATGAAGAGTTCTGAGAGTGTTTGTAGCCTTTGATCC
The DNA here is from genome assembly GCA_030068075.1 of Paguma larvata. Taxonomy (NCBI): domain Eukaryota; kingdom Metazoa; phylum Chordata; class Mammalia; order Carnivora; family Viverridae; genus Paguma; species Paguma larvata. The sequence continues at coordinate 44,930,099 of CM057826.1, read as the reverse complement.
AGTAACTTAAATTGTAAGAATTCTCCCCTTAGGAAACAATATTTAATACAAAAGATCTTTAGCCACAATGAAATTCATCAATGTAATATTTACCATAACAAAAAAAGGAAATATTTTGTGTATCATTAAAGAGATATATTAACAATAGAATTTTATATAACCATTAAAATCATGTGTATGCAGATTCATAATAAAAATGAACAAAATCTTACAAGTTTAAGTGACATCAAAAAAGATTTTCTCCTCAGAATGATCACAACAATGCAAATTTAGAACAATACACAGAGGGTTTTCAGGGTCAAAATGGCACACTGTATATGCAACATTATTTTCACTGTACTAGAAAGTCTTGGTGGTCTTTCAAACATTATATTATAAAAAATAAAGTAGTGACGGGCCAAGATGGCGGAGCAACATGGAAGATTTTTTCTCATCTCTGAAATTCAGCTAGATAAACACTAAACCATCTTGCACACCTAGAAAATTTATCTGAGGATTAATTCAACAATCTGTATAACTTGAACCACAGACCTCATCAGGTATGGTGGCACGGAGAGGTGAACTGGTGGGGAGAGAAGCCACAGAAGGTTGGGAGCTATTTTTGCTTGAGGAGAGAGGATGGAGACAGGGGGGAGAGTACAGGAAAAGCACTTCCCGCAAAAGCAGCTGGAAATAAAGACAAAGAGTGGAAACATCCATAAGGGAATTAACAAGAAAGGGAGAAAGTAGAAAGATCAGGGTTTGGATACCATTAAGACTCTGTTAACAGAGGAGTGCAGAGTCTTAAACTCCCCAGTTTGTTATGTAGAGCTCTAGTGGGAAGAGTGAATCCCCGGGAGCAGACAGTGAGTTCAAGGGATTCTTGGGCCACACGGGGAGAGATGGTTCCCCCTGCTAAGAGGAAATATTGTAAGAGGCTGTGTGGCCTCCCCATTGGCAAAGGTCCCAGCGGTTCCCAGAGAACAGCCATGTTTGCTGATATTGCAATAAGGACATTAGGGGATGGTGAAGCCTGCCTGGCACCAGATGTGTGTGGCGATTTACCATAATCTCTGAAACACTGATGCCACATGATCATGTGAACTCCTTCTGGGGCGGGCTGGCATCTGGCTGCAATTTCTGGGCGTCTGCAAGGGGTGATCGTAGGAACATTCTTGGGGGTGGGCTGGCACCTGGTCATTGCTCGGCAAGACCCTCCCCCAGAGGATCTGAGCGGGTCAAAGCCACAATGCCCTTAGAAGTGAGGGGTTTGGTAACACAACCTCAGCTGAGAAAACTCAGGAGGAAGGTGCCACCTGGTATGCTGATGACTTGGTCACCTACAGGGTAGAATTGGGGAGTGGATAGAGGCTGCAGACAAAGAAGGGGTGCCTGATTCCCAGTTGTCAAAAGCAGACAGTTCTGATACCAGAGACTGGGTAGCTGAGTGAGACCATTTTCACCTCTCCCATGCATGTGTATACACGCATATATGCCACAATGATCCACCCCAGTAAGCTAAGCAGCGCCTTCTAGTGGAGCATGAAGCTATTACTCCAAGCCCTGTCCAACTGCACCAACCATGCTGTAGAGGAACACCACAAGTCTCTCCACCAGCTTAGTTTATGGACTATAGAATGTCTCATAGTTTGACTTCTAGGGGAAACTAAATATAATTTCAATCATATTCCATTCTGTTCACCAGTCCATCTATTCATTATTTTTCTTTCTATTTTCTTATTCTTGAATACATAAGGAGAAAAAAATTTATTTTTATTTTCTGTTTTTATAAAAAAGATTTTTCTTTATTTTTTTCTACTATATTTTTTACTTTCTGGACTTTTAAAATTCTATTTTACTTTCATCATTTCGTTTTATTCTATTTTATTGTATTCATTTTTTAAATTTTCAAATGTTTTCCTTTTTTTTCTTTTCTTTCCCTTTTTTCTCCAATCAAGCTTCTTTCAACAATCAAACCAAAACACACCTAGAATCCAGCATCTTTGATTTTTTGTGTGTGTTGTTATTAATTTTAATTTTTTATTTTATTAATCCTTTTTCTTTCTCCAAAATAAGAAAAAGAAGGAATTTACCCCAAATGAAAGAACAGGAATAAATGACAGCTAGGGACTTAACACAGATACAAGCAAGATGTCTGAACGAGAATTTAGAATCACGATAATAAAAATAGAAGCTGAGATTGAGAAAAGCATAGACACCCCCTGTGTGGAAACGAAAGAAGTAAAATCTACTCCGGATGAAATTAAAAATCTATAACTGGAATGCAATCTTGAATGCATACCATGGTGGCAAGGCTAGATGAGGCAGAGGAGCAAATCAGTGATATAGAGGACAAACTTATAGAGAATCATGAAGAAGAAAAAATGGGAAACTAAGGCAAAAGATCATGATATAAGAATTATAGAACTCAGTAACTAATTAAAAAGGAATAACTTCAGAATCATAGGGGTCCCAGAAGATGAAGAGAGAGAAAAATGGGTAGAAGGTTTACGTGAGCAAATCTTAGAAAACTTTCCCAACCTGGGCAAAGACACAGACATCAAAATACAGGAAGTTCAGAGAACTCCCATTAGATTCAACAAATAACAACCATCAACAAGGTGTATCCTAGTCAAATTCACAAAATACTCAGGCAAGGAAACAATCATGAAAGCAGCAAGGGGAAAAAAAAGTCCTTAACCTGAAAGGGAAGACAGATCAGGTTCACAGCAGACCTATCTACAGAAACTTGGCAGACCAGAAAAGAGTGGCAAGATATATTCAATGTGCTGAATTGGAAAAATATGCAGCCAAGAATTCTTTACCCAGCAAAACTGTCATTCAAAATAGAAGAGATAAAGAGTTTCCCAAACAAAAACTAAAGAAGTTCATGACCACTAAACCAGCCCTTCAAGAAATTTTAAGGGGGACTCTGAGGGGAGAAAACATGAAACAAAACAAAAAAAGACCAAAAACAACAAAGACTAGAAAGGATCAGAGACTACCGACAGAAACTCCAACTCTACAGGCAACACAATGGCAATAAATTCATATCTTTCAGTACTCACTGTAAACATCAATGGACTAAATGTTCCAATCAAAAGACATAGGGTAAAAGAATGGATAATAAAACAAGATCCATCTATGTGCTGCTGACAAGAGACCCACTTTAAACCTAAAGTCACCTTCAGATTGAAAGTAAGGGATAGAGAACCATCTATCATGCTAATGGTCACCAAAAGAAAGTTGGAGTAGCCATACTTATATCAGACAACCTAGATTTTAAAATAAAGACTGTAACAAGAGATGAAGAAGGGCATTATATCATAATTAAGGGGTACCACCAAGGATACCTAACAATTGTAAACATCTATGTCCCCAATGTGAAACACCCGAAAATATAAATCAATTCATCACAAACATACAGAAACTCATAGATAATAATACCATAATAGTAAGGGACTTCAACACCCCACTTACAGCAATAGACAGATCATCTAAACAAAAAATCAACAACAACAACAACAACAACAACAGCAACAACAACAAACAATGGCTTTGAATGACACACTGGACTGGATGACTTAGCAGATATATTCAGAACATTTCATCCTAAGGCAGCAGAATACGCATTATTCTCGAGTGTACATTGAATATTCTCCAGAACAGATCACATACTGGGACACAAATCAGCCCTCAACAAGCACAAAAAGATTGGGATCATACTGTGCATATTTTCAGACCACAACGTTATGAAACTTGACATCAACCACAAGAAAAAACTTGGAAAGACAACAAATACTTGCAGACTAAAGACTATCCTACTAAAGAATGAATGGGATAACCAAGAAGTTAAAGATGAAATTAAAAAGTACATGGAAGCCAATGAAAATGATAACACTACAGCCCAAAATCTCATAAGATGGAGGTATATAGCAATCCAGGTCCTCCTAAAGAAGGTGAGCACTGGGTGTTACACATACGGAATGAAGCACAGGAATTCACTCATAAAATCATTATTGCACTATATGCTAACTAACTAGGATGTAAATTATAAATGAAAACAAAGAAAGAAAGAAAGAGAGAAGAGAGAAAGAAAGAGAGAAAGAAAGAAAGAAAGAAAGAAAGAAAGAAAGAAAGAAAGAAAGAAAGAAAGAAAGAAAGAAAGAAAGAAAAAGAGAAAGAAAGAAAGAAAATAACAACATGTTAAATTGGGAAAATTTAGTGAGAACTAGAAGTTTCTTTAAAAAATGTCTTTTTAAGCTCAGTCATGGACACGGCCCAAGGTGTAGTGTTTTCACTTACTACCATTACTCAAGTGAACGCATAAGCCCAGATCTCCAGGGTGATCATTCACTGAAAGAAGCCAGGACTCCTTATACTATTACTCCTTGAAGTGTAGTTTCTTACACCTTGGGATAGGAAAAAAGTGAGAATATCTTCCAGAAAGAAGACATGGTAAAAAAAAAAAAAAAAGAAAAAAGAAAAAGAAAAAGCAAAGGAGTCAGCTTAAAGAGTGTCCCACTACCCAATTTGAGCATCAAAAAGAGAATAAATAATCACTGTTAATTGAAAATTTTTGAGCCTGCCATAATTGTGTAATGGCACACAAAATATACTGCAAAGCATACAAAAAGAGAGCTGTAACACAAAACAAAAATAATTATGGCATACTTATTTATTTATCTATTGATTTTAATAAACAGTGTATTAATATATAGTTGAGCAGTATATAGTGAATTTTAATTTAAAAATCCTATGCATATACATACACACATCTTTAAGTCTGTGAACTCCCAAAAAAGGTGAGGAAAATGGTCTCCAAAGAGTTAGAGGTTCTTAAAAGAAGGATGATCAGTGACAACAGTCATTCCTAATAACCAAGTAAAAGGGGAGATTCCTGCTTCTCATCAGCGCCCATGAACATACACAATACGTAATTAAAAAGAAGGTCCAGCAGAGTGCTCCAAGATGATAAATTAGCCGCATTCCAAAGAATAAGGGACATGAAGAGAACTTGACTCCTTATCTCCTAGGAGATTAAACCTCAAACTGACCCTATTAATTATAATGAAGTCTTGATAAGGCATAAATTTCCATTGATTCTAACCTACCAGAACCATATATACTCATGGTAGGACAATGAGATAGATAATGATAGCCAGACAAAACTTAAAAATATACCATTTCTAGAAAAACACCAGATTCCCAAAAAAATGAGAATCTATATGAAAAGCTAAAGTCATTATATAACAAATACATTTTGACTATATAGGGAATTTGGCCTAATGAGGAGAGGCTTGAGGTTTGAATCACCTTGAACTTCATAACCAAGGCCCATACATATCCTCATCAACTGGAAATAACCCAGATTCTAAAACTTCTACAGATATAAAATAGTGGGGTTTTTTTTCTTTTCATGCTTGTAAATGTGACTATAACCCTAGTAAGGTGTAAAACAGTATTTAGCAAATACACTGCAACTTGAAGAAGGTCAACTTTGGAAGAAATAGAACAGTAACGAAAATCCAAATTTAAATTCACGGTATTCACATTTTAGATTGAAATTTTAACCACAATACAATAATCAATTTAGTAATTGTTAAAATATTCTGATATACCAGCACATAAATGTAATAAACTGCTAAAGAGTTTTTTAAAATAAGTTTGTAACCAATGTTTAAATATTTGAGGAAATATTTTATTGAGCTTGGAAGCATTGATGTGTCAAGTGTGTAAGAGGTGTACAAATATTTAGATAAATGTTTAGAGGAATGTTTATTATTAAGTTAGTAAGATTTTAAAACCAGGCTTTATACCCAATACAAATTATAGTGAACCATGTGTATTTTTGGCACTAATGAATATATTAGTGGTTATCGTTTTCCCATTCTGAGACACCATTATAATGGTAATAATTTTTCTTAAATTATAACCCACAATAGCAGATAAAGAGAATGGTATGTTCACAAACCTCTTGAACACAGAGATGGACAAGTGTTGGGTGATGAGCATAGAAGAGGAGAGTGCAGTCCCGAAAAAGTTCAGCCCAGAGATGACTGAAGCTAAGAAAAACTAGGCATAGCAAAGATGAGAGGAGGGGAGTAGAGCAAAAGCAAGGGGATTTAGAGTCAGTACCTCACCCCCCTACCACCAGGAATTTAACCACCCACCTCCTGCTCCAAAACCTCAAAAAAAAAAAAAAAAGAAAGAAAAAATCACCTGAGAAATTGAAGTAAACATCTGACGAGTGTGAGACTAGTTGGCAAGAACTAGAGATAGTGAAAGGGATCAGAATATGCCACTCCAAAATATGCCACTTTAAAATTACGATTATTTTAAGCTAAAGGCAACTGAGCAACAGCAAATATCAGAAAAAGCTCTCTACCCTCTCTCTTGCTATGTAAAAGCAGGGCATAAGATGCCATTTGTAAAGGTAACATTAATTTCCCTTCACAAAAATGTCCCAGTCTCCTCTCCCATACCAAACCTTACTGATATAATCTTCCTCTTCCATTAGTTCTCCCCTGATGTTTACCTTCCCACAATTCCCCCCTTCTAGAGGTCCAAAGCCATTTTCCTGTTGTCTTGTCTCATTTCCACAATTTATCACTCTGTTAAAATGGTATGTAAGTTCCCACGTCTAATCCCTTCTCTGGTGTTTTCACTTCTTTTCTCTAAAGTGCCTGTGCCAGGCACCATGGACTGAACATAAGAGGGTGGAGGGGGAAAAATTTCCTCTTCTGTACAGATGCAAGAAAAGGGACAGGACATAATTCAAAGGAATGAAATACTGGGAGTGAGATTTTTAAGCATAAGGAGAAGAGCCACCTCAGCCAAGGAACATTCCCACCTCTTCTGAAAAGTCTTCCAAATAGGCAATTGATAGCCTCACCTTAGAACCAATTCTTCAACTTCTTCTTCCTCTTCTTTTCTTTAACCATTATCTTCAAGAAGTATCTGTGAACATGTACAAATATAGTGTCAGAAAAATTCTCAGACCTACTCTGGCTTACTCTCTTGAGAGCAGGAAGATGGCACGACATGGACAAGCCACACCGTTGGACAGCAGCAGAGCTGGGTTTCCCAACTCCCAGCTCAGCACTTATGTAGTCAGGGCAGTTAGATAAGGGTTTCACATGGAACCCACAAGTACAACTGAAATCATGCCCCACCCAAAACTATTCCTTCTACATAAAAAATTCTATACGAACAAAATTTTAAGATTAGTATTGAATTTAGTTTCTCCAATAAGCTTCCACCAAATCCATTGAACAAAGAAATGTTTTCACTTGAAGAATAAAAAATGTGTGAGCTCTTAGCAAGTTGTTCATGGCCATGAAGTCAATGTTGCTAAAATAGATGAGATTCATAGACTTTCATGTACTTGAATATAGATGAACATAATTTTTCATTTTTAAAGAATGTATGTAGAAAAGAGAAAAGCTGCAAGCACTTTTCTTTCTTTTTTGGCTTGCAATGAATCAAAGATATGAGTAACAATAGTTCTGAATCATAAACCACAAAGCATCAACCTGGTATGTCAGAAGGAAACTTGATTATTAAGATTTACCTAGAATGGGGTGTCTGGGTGGCTCAGTTGGTTAAGTGTCTGACTCTTGGTTTTGGCTCAGGTCACTATCTCATGGTTCATGAGTTTGAGCCCCATATCGTCTCTGGGCTGGCAACGTGGAGCCTGCTTGAGATTCTCTCTCTCTCCCTCTCTCTCTGACCCTCCCTTGCTCTCTCTCTCTCTCAAAATAAATAAATAATCTTAGAAAAAAAAACTTATCTAGAATGAATTGGAGCTCTTCCACAGACCCCAGAGGACTCCAAGTTCTTCTTGGTTCTTGAGTTTTGCATCTGAAAATTGGTGAGATTGGATAATCCTGATGATCCTAAAAGTTTCTTTCCTAGTTCTTCCCACTTCTAATATTCTGTATCAGTATATCATTTGTCCTCATGATCACTAGCTTTGCAAAAAAGTATACCTGTATCCAAAATACACAGCACCTCAAACTGTGATACTTTGGTCAATAAAACCAAACTATGAGAATTTGACCTTTCTGATGGCATAAGGAACTGGTTTCAGCTAGCCAGAAGCTTTGAAAATATCATAATCCAAAATAATATGAAAGTTGGCACTTTGAAGAAACATTTAGAACCTTATGGGAAATTTTACAGAGATTAAGACCCAAAACAGTAATTCTGGATACATGGTTATGTTTGTGAAGCAAGAACTATGTCCCCAAATTTGGAATAGGACATGAGCTGGGAATCCACTTGATTCAGGAAATTTTAATAAGTTTCTCAATTGTGAAAACCCCTGTGCTCAAAGCTGTGGAGGATGCTAAGAGGACACAATATAGTTCCCCTCCCTGGGTTCAGAGTGTAGTAGAGTTTAGTCATTAAGAGCATGGATTTTGTATTCCTTTCTGATTTCACATCCTACTAGTTTTAAAAGTCACTGAATTTTTTGAAGACTCCATTTCCTCATCTGTTTGATAGCAGTGATAATAATAGAGGGTAATTCATCTAAAACACTTGGCACAGTGTCTCAGACACAATGAATTCCCAAGAAACATGAATTTATGGGGCGCCTGGGTGGCTCAGTCAGTTAAGTGTCTGTCTTCAGCTCAGATCATGATCTCATGGTTGGTGACTTCGAGCCCTACGTCAGGCTCTGTGCTGACAGCTCAGAGCCTGGATCCTGCTTCAGATTCTGTGTCTCCCTCTCTCTCTGCCTCTCTCCCTCTCTCTCTCACTCTCTTTCTCAGTCTCTCCCTCTCTCTCTCAGTCTCTCAAATATAAATAAACATTTAAAAAATTTTAAAACGTGAATTTATGTTATATATGTTATAAAGAGTAGACAAGGCAAAAAACATAAATAGGTAATATAATCAAAGGTAAGATGGAGTAAGTATTATAGCAAGGGTACATGCCAACTATCAAGAGAGCACAGAGGCAAGGGAAACAAAGCCAATTTTTTATAGTAAGTATTTGCAAAACAACAGCAATGGGTAGAGAAAGTAGGGAAGGATAAAGTTCTGACTTGTTTCTTCTCCTGGGACCCAAGATCAAACCTCAAATTGTTTTACCATGTAGAAAGTAAAACCTCTCTAAGCACTGGAAAAGTTTTAAAAGTCATAATTGGCAAAGGAGTTTGGATGATGTGATGACCACAGGACACTGAGGTCAACTCTGGTGCTTTTCAGTGTCAAGAGGCTAACTATACCAAGTAATTAATGAATAAGCTATATTAGACTGCAATCTGAGAATAAGTTGGTCCATGCAAGCCTAAGAGGATGAAAAATATCCTCCAACCCCATATTTGGGTTGGATCTGTCCCTGTCCAATTTTCCAAGTAATAGGTAACTACTAAAATAGCAATCACCATATAAAGTAGTCCTTGGCAATAAGTCCCATTTTATAGATGTGGTAAGTAAAGCACAGAAAGGGCAAATAACAAAGGTCATATAACCAAGAAAATCTGATAGTTACCCATTCTACTATCTAGAGGAGTGATGAGCACATGGTAGATACTGTACAGATTGAGTTTTCAGATGAGCTGAAAAGCCTGCTACACTCTCTGTCCTTCTTGCTAATAATGGGTAGTCATGTTCTCAGCAATTGCTTCAAAGACTAATTTGGGAAACTACAGACCCTAAGGTTTGGTTAAAGTCCAACACTCATCATTATTTTTTTAAAAAATCTAACAATGAGCACTTACCAAGTCCAAGGCACGATACTGAGCATGCTGCATATTAATTTCTTTAATCCTCAAATCAACCCCTTGTTTAGATTACCATCATTGTTTCCAAGACAGACAACTGAGGCAGAGGAATTAAGAAAAATGGCAGAGCCAGCATTCAAACCTGGGACAGTGTGATACTAAGAGTCCACTCTCATAGTCATCTCATAATGGCAGTATGATACTAAGAGTCCACTCTCATAGTCATCTCAGCCCTTGTTAATACTTCCTTCACAATGTCATTGTAGTCATCAATCAACTTGACTTTCAGTCCTCGACCAGAGAAGTAGTAGACAGTGTATCTTCTCTCCTCTTGGAATAAATCTTGGGGGACTGGTGAGTCCCTCAAATGGTAACTTCCTGAAGGAAGTTTTGCTGACCCCAACCATAAAACTAGATTACAGGAGGAGGGAGGGAGGAAGGAAGCCAATGTAAGTGATGAATGGGTGGGATATTGAATGTGAGAGGAGCAGCATATGAGTGACAGCAGCTGCCTTGTTAATCTTTTACCTGCTCTACTCTTTGTAAAATACTTACCCTACTAGATTTTAATGAAAAGGTTGATTTGGGCCATGATTTAGTGGGTTTCTTAACCATGTATCTTTCAGAGACATGCCTGCAAGACATTACTTCTCCTGACCTTGGAAGTTCAAAGGCAGTTCAGGTTCGTCCCTGCAGCACTGTAGGCAGTTGCCTAGGAGATGGGATTTCAGTGGGTGGGAAAGGCTTTTCCCTGGGTAAAGGGGGAGGAGGGAAGTCAACTCTTCCTGCTCTATAAGGTCTGAAACTCCTCAAAGAGGAAAAAAATAACTTTTATTCCAGAATGACAGATGGGGCTTACATGCAAATACCCCTGAGAGAGGAAATACAGATTTCAATTCATGTTAAAGAGGAAAGTGCTAATAGCAAAGCATTCCCTGAGAGTCCATGTGAATAGAACAAAATACACAGGGAGGAAGGAGGCTCCCATTCAAGAGGGAAAGGAAAATATATGGGAGAAGTCCACTCATTTCGCAGATGAGGCCCCAAGCGAACTCCCTGCCTCATCTTCAAGACCACACCTAGCCTCTGTGGGTTGCCTATCCTTTAAGAGTTTCCTCCACTTGGGACTCTCTCCTGTCTTTATCATGAAAATTCATCTTGTGCCTCCTCCAACACCCTTCCTGCTTGAAAGTCTCTTCCACAGGGCTCCTCCATTCCTACTTCCACAGTACTTTATATATCCTTTGATCATCACTATTCATATTTAATTTAAAAAGGAATCAAAGAAGTGAAGCAGAGAGAGGAGAAAGACATACATTCTTCATTTCACATCTGTATTACTGTGAGGTAAGTACTGTTATTTGTGAATTACTAAAGACAAAATGGGCTTGGGATATAAGTAAAGTGTAGGTCACATGGCACATAGAGAGCAGAGCCAAGACATGCTGTTGGCCATTTAATACAGTTTGGCTCCAAGCCTTTTTCCTTATCAGAGCTTATCATCCACTGTTTTCATGATCATTTCCCCCGGTGGACCATGAACTAACTCCTTGGATCAGGAATTCTGACAAGTTTATTGCTTCATTTCCCATTGTTCCCAGCTCAGTGTGTGGCACAGACTAGGTAAAGGTCTGCTGAAGGGAGGAGAAAAGAGAGAAAGAAAGAGGAAAGAAGTGTAAGAGGAATAGAAGAGTGATTTGAGGAACAAGGAGATTGGGGAGGGACTATTTCAGTGAACCCACACACAAAAACTGACACAAGCAGACATAGACTCTAAACGGCAAGCACGGTGACAGGATCACGGGATCACGTTAACCTAAACAGTGTCTGGTACAGATTATACCCTCTATCTGCTATAAACACAACCCTTTTAAGGATGTTATCTAGTAGTTGGGACAGTCTTACTCTGTGAGGAATGCTATTTTTTAACAGTCACTGAGCCTGACCCACTGAGTGTGCTTAGGGCAATGATTTCCAATTGCTTTGCAATTCTGACATCTTATCAGTGCTTGGCCTCAGGAAAGCGGACCCCCATCTTTAACAGCACTGTATGCCAAGCATTTTATCGTTATTGCTTTTGCTGATTACCAACATAAAGTCAGCTTGTTGCAAGATTTCAAAGGATGTGGATATTTATAACTTGTAAGTTCCTCTACCTCTCTCTCTCAGTTTTCATTCTACACCACTGTTGGAAATAACTACAGAGAACCACTGACATACACAACAATAAATGTATAGTTCTTTACCCAGGTGGGATACTATACTATATCCAATCCTACAACCAGCTTTTCTCACTTAACCAACGTTGGACATCTTCCCATGTCAGTTCAAAATATTTTTCATTATTTTTAGTATATGCATACTTCACTGTGGAGATATACCTTTATGTATTTAACCATTCTGCCACTAACAGATATTAGAGTAAGGGTTTTTTCCTAGTGAAAACAAGCTGCAATAACAGTCTCTATAGAGATAGAGATGGTAAAATAGATGACATAGATGTAGATATAGATGATATTTATCTTTGAATCCTATGCAAATATTCTGTAGTCTAGACTTCTAAGGTAAGATTTTTGGGTTAATAGGCATGCACCATTAATTTTAATAGAGATCACAGACTGCCCTTGAAAACATTTCACTAACATGTACTCCAATCATGTACTACACATGATGAAAAGAACACTTTTAGGAATGTGATCCAGGAAAAAAACTTATTTCCTAGGAGCTTTGATTCCCTTTGTTCTAAAATTAGAATACCTTGAGGCACCTGGGAGGCTCAGTTGGATGGGCCTCCAACTTCAGCTCAGGTCATGATCTCAAGGTTCATGGGTTTGAGCCCCATGTTGGCTCTGTGCTGAATCCTGCTTCCGATTCTGTCTCTGTCTCTCTCTGTCTCTCCCCCTCTCTCACTCGGACTCTGTCTCTCTCTCTCTCTCTCTCTCTCTAAAAAATAAATAAAACACTAAAAAAATTTTTAATTAGAACATCTTTAAGATTCCATATCCACAGGGAGAGAAGGTGTAAAGTATTAGACAACCAACTTAGAAATCATTGTTTGAGATCATAACCCTAGTATTCTGGAAGAATCCAGGTGAATACCAAGAGAGCCTTACATGATGTCCCCCACCTGCCATGTTTAGAAGGGGTAAAAAATATTCTCTATTACTATTTCTTCCCCTCCCCACTCTTTAATCCCACACACAACCTTGCCAATATGGGCTCATCAAACCCTGGGGCTCCAACTTCAGATGCCTGTAGGGACCAGAAGGTGAGGGCAGGAACAGAATAGACCAGGGTACCCCAAGTTGGGTGATGTTCATATCACTATCCAAAATCCCTAGGATTAAATTGCATCATAGACTTTAGTATTTGGCTATACTATATATGTTCATATCACTATAATATACTATACTATTTATGTTCATATCACTATCCAAAATCCCTAGTCTTAAATTGCATCATAGACTTTAGTATTTGGCTATCATTTTTATATCAACTGGCCAAGGAGAAACCAATTTATTAAAAGAAAGAACAAGATAAGAGTTGCAAATCATTTCAGGCCATAGATAAAACCTAGAAGTCAGGTTTTCACTTGCTTGGCATTAACACAAATTACCTAGCTCCTCTGCTCCTTCCACGGAAACCTGAAACCATTTCACTCATCAAGTCTCTTATTTCTCCCAAGTAGCTCCATCATTTTCTCAAACTCATTTTTTACTCTGATGCTGGGGATGGGGATGAGAAAAAGGTTCATTCACGAAGGTAATAAATGAAGCCCTGACTTTGGAAGAGGGGTAATTAGTGCACATCATCGCTAAAGCTAATGAGATCAGAGTGGGGCTGCCCAAGACCAACATGCCTAATCAGGAATTCAAATTAAGAAGTCCCACTCTCTGTGATTAAGGAGATATTCACTGAAACACTGCACTCCTAATTCCTTTGTATTTCCATTCACCAACTCAGTATCAAATGTTTTATGACACTGAAAATATGCTTAGTTTAAAGGGAACAGATGCCCAAATCTCCTCGTGCTCATTTAGAGAGACAACCTGATTTTTCTTTATCTGGGGTGTTATCAGTCAGGATTATATACAGACACAGAGACACACAAGTGATTCTAACTGGATTTGGTTGAAATTGCTTCTTTATGAGCTATATAAACAGAGCTTTCACAAAAGAAATCCCACTGCCTTGGGGGGAAAGAAGAGTTTAGGTGCGGGAGGGGTTAAGGGGATATGTCTGAATTCTACTATCATTAAAAACTCCTTATTTTATTTGGAAAATCATAGTGGTGGGGGATAATATAGCTTTGAATAATATAACAAAACTTTCCTAAATTTCTACCCTATGTCTGATCCTCTTCCACACACTTCTGCATGGAGATGGTCCAATATGACAGAAAGAGATTAATTTTTGTACTCAGATCTGGATTTAAATCTGTCTCAGCTACTACCTACAACAAGACCTTACATAAGACATTTAAAGACTCTAAGCCTCAATTTCATCTCATATAAACTAGACTGCATTAAAATTAAAAACTTCTCTTCATAACGGTGCCATCAAGAGAGTGAAAAGACAAGCTACAAATGTGGAGAAGCTATTTGCAATTAATATAAATACAAAAAAGTCTAACATACAGAATACATAAAGATACCCTGAAAAAAATGAGAAAATATAAAAAACCAAACATAAAATGGGCAAAAAGCTTGAACAGATACTTTACAAATAAAAAATACAAATGGGTAATAAGTACATGAAAATATACTCAATCTCATTACAAACTAGAAAAATGAAAACCATTGAAATGCTGACCAAATGAAATCCTGAGATACTACTTCACATACAAATACCAGAATGGAAGGGGAAAGTTAGGTTTAGTAATATCAGGCAATAACAAGAATACAGGGCAACAGAATATTTATATATGGCTAGTGGAAGTAGATTTTGTTATAATCACCAAAGCTGGCATCATGCAATAAATTTGAAGATGGGTATTCCTAATACCCAGCAATTTCCAAGTTTCTACTTGAGGTACCTGCTCTTAAGAAGTTCTTACAAACAGGGGTGCCTGGGTGGCTAGTTGGTTAAGCATCTGACTTCAGCTTGGGTCATGATCTCATGGTCTGTGAGTTGGGGACCTGTGTTGGGGTGTATGCTGACAGCTCAGAGCCTGGATCCTGCTTCAGATTCTGTGTGTGTGTCTCTCTCTGCACCTCCCCTGCTCACACTCTGTCTGTCTCAAAAATAAACATTAAAAAATGTTTTTTAATAAAAAGTTCTTACATATAACAGGATTCGATGTATATTTGTAGCAACCCTGTTTTTAGTAATAAAAAAAATCTGGAAACAGCCTAAATGGCTATCAAATAAAGAGTTGATAATTTGTGCCATGCTCATACTGTAGAATACTACACAGGTGGAAAAATGAATCGGTGTTACAGGATACAAGATGAATGAGACTCAGAAGCACAATGTTAAACAACAAAAGCAAATTATAAACTAATTCGCATAGCATGATTCTATTTATGTTTAAAAATATGCAAAATTCAATCCTATGTCAAACCCAACAGCTGTAAATCCATAAACACACATAAACACAAGACTATAATCTTAAGTGGAGAGTGGGGGGCAGGTAGGAACAGAATAAAGGGATACAAAAGTGGCTATAGGTGAGGGTTCATTCATGCATACCTGGATGTCATGACAGGACACTGTGGAAGTATCATAAATGAAGTCAGAAGATGGCTATGGGAAGAGAAAGCAGTGGCCCATATCTATACAAAGCATGCCTCATAGGTTGGCTTCAAGGTGCTTTGATGATTCTGCTATTATAAGATATCTAATGCCTGGAGTCCATTAACTAGAGCTGAAGCAGCAGGCCCTTTCAGGCCAGTCTAATGAGAAGTGTGACTACAAAGGGCAGAGATCTAGAAGGTATTAGCTTATGCCCACTCCTTAAGTCCCATGCCAACACTGGATTGCAGTCAGGATTCTCACTCAAATCTGGGCACGAGAGTCTCTCCTTCCCTTTCCCAAGGAGGAAAAATGGAGAAGAAACAAGCTGACATGAAGGACATGCTATGGCCTAGACATGAAACACAAGATCACATCTAATCCACACTGCAGACCTGTACAGCAGTTAAGATTATCCCCATTTGCCAATGAGGATATAAATTATCAGAGATGTTCAGTAACTTGCTTATGCCTGTTCAGCTAGAAAATGACTAGATGGGTATTCAAGCCAAACCCCCACAATCATCGGCCAGGTATCCAAAGTATCTCCTGCTGTGTAAGGCTGAGAGCTGTGTTGAATAGGGATGCATAGTGGACTAGAAACAGAAGAGTATAAAAGATAAGAAGTCACATGTACTACTTGAAAAAAATAACTCCTGATGACCAGAAAATCAGTGTCCCCAAAACATACCAACTGTAAGAGAACACACACACAGGAGACTTTGTTAGCAGGGAGGATTTGTGAAAGAAGAGGGATACCTAGTTCTGAAAAAGAATAAAAATGTAATAGAAATTACAGGTCTTAGAAAACTCTCATCTTAACCTCGTTGAGACCAGAAGTCGTTAATCTCTCTATTTAGATCACAGTCACGGTACTATTCACCATTGGGCTTTCTGCCCCAAATCCCTCAAAGTACCTCCAAGCATCTCAGCCCACTCCCACCCCTTCATCCTGGAGAAGTTAATAAATTAGCTAGCAGAGGCTGTTTCTGTCTCCCTGCTTACCCGATTAATGATAATCTACTGGGGATGAACAATGTTCAGGCTGATACTGAGGGAATTCCAATTAATACCTCAGAAACCAATTCTCCTTTGACAGGTTTCTCTGCAGAAAGCCCCTGCATTTATCTCAGCCCAACAAAGACGTAATGAGATCAAAAGCCTTTAAGAAAGGCAGTCTTTGACTCAGACTGGGCACTGAGGGTTTTAGCCGATTCCAGCAACTAGCCTACTTTATACCCCAATCTCAAAGCCAGCCTAACATCTCACTCATATCCATGACAAAACAGTCTCATCACAGTCTTTATCCCAAGTAGTGCTCACAGAGCGCTTGTGCCAGGTCCTAAGGAGTATCCAGCATTGGTTAGGAGCACTAGCTTTGGGGTTAGGCTGCCCTGACAGGAAAGCTGGCTCTGCCTGTAACCAACTGTGTGAACTTGAGCAATTACTAACTAAACTCTTCTGAATCTCGGTTTCCTTGTTTATGAAATGGTTACGATAGTACCTCTATGCTCAGGAGGATTACAGGATTAAAGGCCCTAGAGCAATGTATGGTACAAAGAAAGTTTAATAGATATTGACGCTTTTGATTATTGCCATTCTAACCACCTTTTTTATGCCAGTAAGATGGGTATTTTAATCTCACTTCACACCCGAAGGAAACAAGATTCAAACAGGTAAAGCCTTTTATTTACCCAAGGACATAATTCATTCCTGGCAGAGCCAGGTTTCACATCTATTTCAGGATGGTGTCAAAACTAGAAAGTCTCTGGGCTCATCTGTAGTGTTTCTCCATATTTATTTGCATTCATTCTAAATTAGAGGCAGGGAGCCCTCATTTAAGGACTCTTTTCTGACACCCCTCATACAGAAAAGGAAGCCTCTCCAAGTAGTGAAGCGACCATTCAGAATCCAACATGATAGGAGTTGTCCCCAGAGACTGAAGGAGCAAGGCCAGAGTGTTGTGGCATCACCTAAAATCTGACAATAGGCAGCACTCATGCCCCACAGCCATCAGCACCCACCCCAGTGTTGTCTCCATCACAAGCATCACCCTGAAACAGCTATAGGAAGCAGGCTTTCTCACCACAGCCCAGACCCCTATTTCAGAAGGATGTGGTAAAATCCAGAGATTATGAAAATCTAATTTTGAGAATGCAGGATCTTTGAGGAAAAAATTTAAGGTCTGAAAGATAGCTATTATTCTTGAGATGATAGATGGTTTCTTATGTAAGACTAGTTTTTCTATTGGGATGTTTACCCTGAGGACAGTTTGAGGTAACAGGGAGACAGTCTGGTGCTTCACAAACAGCCAACTGCGATGTTCTCTTGTCAGTTGTCACTCTTGTAAGGGAATAGTTATGACAACCATGATTGCCTGTTTGGAAGGAAATCAGTACTGAGTTAATATCAAAGGCAAGGGATGGCCCCCAAAGATCTGTTTCCATTAATAGTCTTTGTTTAGAGATCATATATTTATGCTAAGTGTTTCAAATGCTCTTCTAGTCTCTAACACTAGTAAACTTGTTTCTCACACACAGAAGAGGCTAGGCCCTTTCAAGTCTCCCCAGTGGCCTTCTTAATAGTAAGAGGCAGTAGCATCATCTCATCAAGCTTATGAGGGAGGAGACCAAGTGAATGAAAGAAAAAATTCTACCCCCTGCACATAATCTCTTCAGTTCATTTCTAAAGACCCACTTTAAATTCCATCCTTTCCAGAAAGCCTTCCTTAATAACTGCCAGTGTAACTCCAGCCAGAGAAGGCCATGAAACCTCTTACAGTCTCAGCTCCTTCTTTGCAACTCTATTCTTCAGTGATGATAATTCAGTACATTATTTTATCACTGAATGCTCACAAATACATTTGTCATGTTCTAGAGTTCACTTTTTTGACTTTTATAGCTTTTCTCTCTAAATTGATTGTATGCTCACTGAGGACAAAGGAACAATCTTATTTGTATCCCTATTACCTTCTATGGCTCATAATACAAAATTCCAGTTTAGGGAGTACTTGCTGACAGGTCACTTGAAGGTAATATTATTTGTGTTTGTGTCTTGCCAAATTAGTAATTCTATTTGCTTTTATTAGTCCTGTAATGAGTCAAGGAAACATAATGGAGCCATTGTATATAGACTGGAACTGCTGATGGAAAGAATAGAAAAGTCCTAGTTTTCTTTCTTTCTGATAAGCCAGGAGACCTTCTAGGAAGTAACCTTTACTTGAATGAGATCAGGAAAGAGGAAATCTGGAGGGCTATGTCTGGCAGATGCTGGTTTAGACCTCTGAGAATAATGTGTAAAGGATTCTCGAGGTTTCTATATTGACTAGTTCAACTGACCACAATGTGAAGTTTTGTTGGTGGTGATTGCTCAACACATTTCTCTCTTCAGTTTCTGATTCTTGCTCAGACCCACCTACCTCTGCCATGTTTGATGTTCATTAGATGTTTTAACATAACGTCCATTCCCAAAGTAGAATCTTTCAACAGTAGTAACTTAGCAACATGATACAACACCTCCACAGCATAAAGAAGCAGGAAAGAATTGGTCTTTTGTCATACTTATTTTCTTGCAACAAGTGTGTCACTTAGTGATAAGCAAAGTAAACAGAGAATGTATGTTTCCTCTGTTAGTGTTGACAAAGATGTTTGGGTACAAACAGGAAGGCAACAGAGCCCATGTACATAAATGGTCCAGCAAATCTTCAATATTTCTAAATCCCTCATTAATTTTTCAGCCCACTACATCCATATGAAATATTGGAGACTTAAAAAAGAGAAATATTTGGAATAAATTTAAAAGTATGGTCTTTTTACTGCAGTTTGGCAGAGACAAACAAATATGTTCCAGTATATTCTGGACAGCAGTGTACTGATATAGATACCTTTTAAGTTCTTGGAATTAGGAAAAACACATGCTGAGGATTTGACCCCTGGCTCCTGTGTTTTAGGTCTACATCCATGATTACCCAATGGCCTCCCTTAATTGGACACTGGATCAACAGTGATGGGGAAGTATGGCAGAAAATCAGGGCTAATACTGTGAAGAGATGTTCCTGATAAAGAGAGTCTATGAGACAACAGTATTTGTGTCTTCTGAGCTTCACAGTCCTTCTTTGATATCACCTCATAGTGTCCATGATTATCAGCCAATGGGATAACAAATGCCATCCCAACATTTGCTCAGCCCCAGGTAACATTGGTAAGACAACTCCAAAATGTTGTCAGAGTGATCTTATTTGTGGGGAGATTAGTCCATATCACTCTACTACTTTAAAACTTTTAAGGAACCCCCCATAACTTATGGGATGGAACCCAGGTTTCTTCACACACAACACAAGGTTTTTGGTGATCTGAGACTTCTACACTCAGCCTCATCTCACACCAACTTGGACTCATACTTTGCTTTCCAAAAGCACAGACTTTCTCAACATTTCCATGCATCTCTCAGTGATTCTTGCTCCAATGTTTCTGCACATTTCTTCTCCCTCTACTTGGCCTCCACAGATGACCTCAGTGGTCAAAATCATACTTATCTCCTCCAATAACCCTTTCCTAAGCTCTAGTATCTGGGTAAGGTTTCCTTCTTGTTGCTCCCAATGTCCTGTATCTATTGCTTTCATTGCATTTACCACAGGTCATTATAAGTTTCTATTTATTACTCAGTCTCCCCCATTAAACTAGGACATTATTCTGGGCAAGAACTGTGTCCTAGGCAATTCTGAGTCACCAATGCCTGGCACAGAAATTGGCATATAGAAGGCACTCAAAAAATATTTGTTGAATAATGAATAAATCCATCTCTAATTTTTCCCAAAATAAACTATAATTCCCCTTAAAGCAAGGGGATACCTGCAAGCATGCACATGTATACCCGCAAGCATGCACATATCCTTGCACATGCAAGTGCACACAAACCCCTAATTACAACTTTTGGAAAGAGGAAAGGAATTCTAAAACGATACAATGCCAGCATTCGAGCACCTTGTGAAGGGCTAACCTTTTTGTCTACCTGAATACTTTCTTATCCAAACCCATAGACCATGTTTAACATGCACATCCCCAGTGACTGATGAGGAACTTACCTTAAGAAGCAACTTTTTCTGTTCTTGGACTGCTTTTAGTGTTAGAAGGTTCCTGCTTATGATTAGCTGAATTTGCTTGACTATAACTTCCACAGACTTACTGCCCTACCTCTGTTCCCTAGAGACGTAAGACATACCTTCAAATATTTTAAGAAGCCAAGTCCTCTCTCTTCCAAAGTGCATACTGCAAATTCCTTAAACTGACACCCAAACTCTTAAATTCTGAGTCCCTTTACAGACCTGGTCATTCTTCCTGGACATGCTCCAGAATCAGCCCTCAAGATCATCTGTTATTAGAAGTACAGGGGCACCTGGGTGGCTCAGTCAGTTAAGTGTCCAATTTTGGCTCTGGTCATGATCTCACAGTTCATGAGCCTGAGGTTGGGCTCTGTGCTAACAGCTCAGAGCCTGGAGCCTGCTTCAGATTCTGTATCTCCCTCTCTCTCTGCTCCTCCCCTGCTCATACTCTGTCTCTCTCTCTCTCTCTCTCTCTCTCTCTCTCAAAACTAAATAAAAAACATTAAAAAAAAACTTAAGAAGTACATATTGGTATAAATTCTAAAATGAAATTCTTAACTTCCATTAAAAATTAAAATCACTGGGGAGAGTTATTAAAAAATACACTTTGGGGGACCCTCACCCTCACAGAATCCAATGGGTATGCAGTAGGACCCAAGAAACTGCTCAACCAATCCCACAGACCACTCTTCAAGAAACAATCATCTAAGAAGTCATAAGTTTTGGCTTCCTTTTCTGCAAACGGGGGTTAAATCTGTCTTCCTCTCTGATCACAAGGTAATGTGAGACTTACCTCCCAAATTGATTACAAAATACAGCCTAAATATTGAATGCACAATAATGTTGGAAAGCAATTAGGCATTCATTAAGACTGATTTGAACAAAAGAAGAGCCGGCAGATGGCATCTCCTCATCAGAGACTGAGTTAGAAATGTTGGTCAAGGGGGTTAGAGACCAGATTTCATGCTCTTTATCCTTCTGAACAGCAATCTTTTAAGCAGCATAAAGATAAATGATCTGCTGTCTGTATTTTCTGAATGTGTCATGGGAAGGCTTTTCCATCCCATAAATACTTATATTAGTAAATCAAATAAGCTGGAAAAGCACTTAGGCATTATGCCAGGAGAAAAATCATGCCAGCATTGTTTCACTTCGTTAATGTTATTAGTAAATCATTAATTGCCACTATTGATGAATTCTACTTAAAGAGAAGCTTTAAAGAATGAGCTACAGAGGGTAAAGCAGCATGGACACATTTCCAGGGAGGGAGGCAAGAATGAAGGATGCTAAAATCTCAGACTCTAGAATCAGACAGGGCTGAGTTCAAACCCTGGCCCTTCCCTTTACTAATTTATTACCTTAAGCAAATTATTTAACTGCTCAGAGCTACCATTTTCTCATCTGTAAAATGGAACTTCTAATGGTTCCACTATCATGGAGCTGTTATAAAAATTAAATGATCAGCAATGCAAGGTCCCAACTCATTAGGTATTATTTCCATAGCTGTGCATATATGTATTTATTCTTTTATTATTTATTTCTTAGCCATGCTGCACTGAGTTAGTGGTCAAACTACCCCTTCCTTTTCATAGACAGAGATGCTAAAGCAAAGGTTTGGTCAATCACCATGGAAACAAAATTCAGGTTATTCAGCCACAAGACCAAATCAGCATTTTCCATCAATCTCTCTCTCAGTGGCAGTAGAACCAGAGGATCTCCTCAGAGCAAATTGGCCTGATGCCCATCCTGGGAGCTAGAACAACACAAGAAAAGCTACAGACCTGGGTTCCATCCTCCTCCATGCATTCAATTATTCCTTCATTTGTTCACTTAACAAATATTTATTGAGCCCCTTTACTGTGCCAGGCACTGGGTCAGGACCCGGAGATACCAGTGAGTAAATTAAGTCAGATAGATGGTCTTTGTTTTCACTTTGCTAAGGTCTCTGCTTAAATGCTGCCTCACTTAAGAGGCACACTATCCAACAGAGCATCCTGTATCCCTGTCACACTCTGTCCCTTTTACCTCTTTTTTCCCTCCATTTTCTCACATGCTATGTTTTTATTTTCTTCCCCCAATCCTTGCTAAAATTTAAGGCAGAGACCTACCCCAAGTTTGTTCACTTTTATATCCCTAGCTTCAAGAATGATGTCTGGCCCATGGTACATAATTAATATTGGTTGACTGATTAGAAGAAAATTCTTAGTGGGAGGTGGGTAGACAGGGAGAGGAAATAAATGACTATGAATTATGAATACTAGAAAGGAAATCCACTGGGTTGGTTAGGGAATGACAAACAGGGAGCCTCTTGGTAGAAAGATAGTGATGAAGATCCTCCCTGATCTGAGGAAGTGATGATTAATCCAGGAGTCAACGAGCTGTCATGCATGGACAGGCAAAGAACTCTGCCCCTTGCCCCTGTGTGACCCTAGGCATGTCACTGCCCTTTACAACCTCCACTTGAAACAGAATTCAGCAATCAGAAGCAACCCTCAGCTGTCAGAATCCTCCTTGGACTTAGCACGCTGAAGATACAGAGGGCTGGAATAGCACACAGGACCTGGCTGGACGTGATACTTGAACAAAATGCCTTCATAAAATCCACTGCACACACCACTAAAATTACAACAGAAAGAGGATTTAAGTCTAGGCTTTCAGCTCAGGGAGCCACACTGCAGCTCTGCAATATTTCGGTTATGCTCTAATTAGTTGTTAGCATACGGTGCAGGTGTCAGGTAATCTGCACTTACTAGAAAGAAATATGCAAGTAGCAACCAGCAGAAAAGGATAGGGAAGCCAGGACACTCCTGCCCTTGGAAGAGATCCACCATCCCCTGTGCCAAACACAGGTAGTACAAGGAGAAAAAACTCACAGGGCAGTGGCACATTAGGGATTTGAGTAGGAGACAGAGATTGGATAGCCAGATGCATAAAAGAGGTTAGTTTCCAAACCAGTAGGAGCACTGGAGCACCTCTGGGAAGGGCTGCCTGTATGGTCACCATGAGGTATACTGGGAAGGGAAGTACTTCCCCATGTCTTCATTCTATCAAAAACCAAGGCCACATAAAAGCATCACCACCTCTTCATGCTAAAAAAGGAATGCAGGCAGAGGGGAACAAGCAGCTCTGAGAGGTCAGAGTTAACCACACAGGTGCTATGACATCCAGGACCACCAAGCACATCTCCTTCCTGCCCCTCTGAAAGCCTTGTTCCTATAGTGTGAGACACTCCACACTCTGACGGTATTCACACTCTGACACTGGATGAAAACTACCACACTCTCGGGACAAGTACCATGTCCCCATTCTGGCACATTCTGGCCGAGTGGCCCAGGCTCATCACTTCAACTCTGGACCTTAAAAGCTGAAGTACAGAGCATTCAG
Source organism: Paguma larvata (assembly GCA_030068075.1). Lineage (NCBI taxonomy): Eukaryota > Metazoa > Chordata > Mammalia > Carnivora > Viverridae > Paguma > Paguma larvata. Next base: position 44,906,169 of record CM057826.1, on the reverse strand, counting down.
TGGAGAGAATAATTTTATAAAAGATAATTTGCGTTAAACCATCAGTACTCGACCTGGAATTCATTTATTAGATTAGCTTTTGAAAAGACATAATGCTGAATGAATGGAGCCAAGAATGTACAAGTTTTAATGAAAATAAAAGTTAAAAAATGGGCTAAAATATGGCCCACTGCTGGAGAGAAAGCTGGCTTGGAGAAATGGGGTCTTACTTGCCTGCCCAGAGTGATCATGGGAGGCAGAAGAAGGCTCGGAACCTGAAGACAACAGGCTCAGACAGGGAGACACAATCAGAAAAATACCCCTTCTTGGGGCTTGTTGGTTGAGCATCCAACTCTTGACTTCAGCTCAGGTCATGATTTCACAATTCGTGGGATTGAGCCCTGTGTTGGGCTCTTGGCCAACAGCATGGAGCCTGCTTGGGATTCTCTCTCTCCCCCCACCCTCTCTCTCTCTCTGTGCCCCTCCCCTGCTCACATGCTCACTGTCAAAATAAGCAAACAAACATCATTTAAAAAATGTTTATTAGGGGCATCTGGGTGGCTCAGTCGATTCAGTGTCCTACTTCGGCTCAGGTGATGATCTCGTGGTTTGCATGTTTGAACCCCATGTCAGGGCCTAGAGCCTGCTTCAGATTCCTTATGTGTGTCTCTCTCCCAGTCCCTCCTCTCTCCTCTCTCTCTCAAAAATAAATAAAAACATTAAAAAAAAACTTTAATTAAAAAATAAAAAATGTTTTTTTTAAAGTCCCCAGAGGGGTTTGACAAGTGAGGGTTGCTTCTGGTTGTTGATGTTTTGCCAACAGCATGCCTCACTTTCCACATTTCCTTTGGGTTTCAGTCTTCCCGCCTGCAAAATGGACATGACACCATGGATCTCTTAAGCTTGGTTAAAGATTAAGTGAAGCAGCATTAGTCAAGCACCTGGCAGAGAGCTTGGTACATAGTAGGCATTCAGATAATAAGAGTGGACTTCTGTTTCCTTCTTGTGGATGTGGCTAATTTAAAAAAAAAAACAACAGTAATAATAGTAAGACCATGAAAGAGTAAACATACAGAAAGAAACCTGAACGAAGACTATCTTTATATATTCAGCTCAAGAGATGCAGGACAACTGCTTTAAAATCATTTCTCTGGAGAAAAGAGGCAACTTAGGGATGGGGAGATGAGGTCTCCCCCACACTGAGTCAAGCTATCTGTGGGCCTGAAGCATCTCAGGTTTGCCTGAGGTAGACAAATGTTCCCAGCTTATCAGTGGGTTTCTTTTCTAATTAAAATGCATGGACTTCTGTAAGCTCCAGGTGCCCAGAGGAAGACGGGTGGGATGGGAGGAAGAGAGCAGTGAGCCACAAAGAATCTTTTCCCCTGTTTAAAATCCAACAACAACAAAAAGGTTATTGCCAAAAATGTGAGCAAAAATCATGATTGACCTGGCAACAGGGGTCTCTAAAGAGATACCAAATTAGGAAGGAAAAGAAAAACAATGGATGGCCTGGGGGCCCTTCCTCCATGAAGGTGAGGTCTCTCTCTTTGGGGCTAGGGGCACCCAATTTCTCTCTTGGCTGGCACTTTCCAAGTGACAGCATGGTAGGGAGCCAAGAAGTTTCCATAAAAGGACCATGGACTATAAAAGTAATAGTTGATCTTTACTGTGTCCTTCCTTCATGCCAGCATCTCATTATTCCCTATGACAACTCTTTTAATTTAATATCTACTATCATCCCCACTTCATCCATGAGGTATCTGAAGCACCGAGAGGGTAACTTCCTCAAGCATTGTAACCAATAAATGGTAAAGATGGGATTCAAACTCTAGAAGCTCCATAATAATAGCATTTATTGGTCACTTACTAAATGCCAGGCACTGTGCTAAATGCTTTACCACATTATTTCATTTAATCTTCATGGCACCCTGAAGAGGTGGTTATTGTTAGGACACCCATTCTACAGATAAGTAAACTGAGACACAGACAAGTTGGGTGACTCACTCAAGGTTATACAGCCAGCAAGTAGTGGAAATAAAATCCAAACCTAGATTCCAAACTTATCTTGTCAAAAGTTGTGCTCTACACCCCATACTAAACAACTGAGTACAATGAGGAAGGGAGGTTAGAACTGGAAAATAATGTACTCTGGAATGGGGTTCTAGAACTTGCATTTCTGACAAGTTCCAGGGGACGCAGATGTTGTTGGTTTGGGATCACACTTTGACAAAGCGATTGACAGAGGGTGAGCCGGAGGATGAACGTGGTTGGGTGGAACACAGAATGCACTGGAGAGAAAAAGAGTTGGAATACTCAGAGCAGCTTCTGTGTGGCACACTCCCTACAACTATTTAGGAGACTGTGACCATCAACCTTTTACAGGTGAAGCACTTGGCGACCACACCCCTGTCTTCAGGACTTCAGACCTGTGGGATCCCAAGTTGGATGTCATGAATTCTAGGAATCTTCTCCCCAAACTCCTGAGCTGTGCATTAGATGTACTCTGTAAGGTACCCATCACCTACAGAACGAGCATCGCACTGCAGTATGAAGGCGGGCTTCAAGTGTGTCTCCTATTCTATGAAATCTAAGACCTAAAATTAAGGTCCAATATTACGTGCCACCTTGACATCTGAAATAGGGAGGGTTTTGGATGGCCTGACCCCAACTTCCCCTCCCAAATCTGCTCCCACAGAGAAGGTCCTCATTATCAAGGGGGACCAGACACACTTCATGCTTATCCCTGAGAGGCAGGTTTCACTTCCTTGCCAGCTCATGGAATTATTCCAACAAGCCAGTCGCATCCTCCTGTGGGAACCAGGGATCCCTCTACCCTCCTGATATTACAGAAGTGACCTCCTACAGTCCCTAGTTGTTCATTCTGTCCCCAATTGCAACCCCCAAGTGGTTGTACATGGTATGAAGTACCCTACTCCATGCTGTGAGTATACATGAATAACTGCCATCATTCTCATCTTTCCAGTGTCAGATGTCCTGTCTTCAGCTATTTCCATGACCTGAGGGTGGGCATCATTCCTTCACCAACACAGCAAGACCCTGGATGGCAAGCTCCATATGAGGAGACTTTCTGTCCATCTTGCAGTCCTCTCCAGAGCACGGTGTGTGCCCAGGGCATTGGAAGAGCAATTACAGACACATGGGATTTAATGGCTTTGAAACCTCATGACAACCCATTTTTTTTACAAATAGAGAAACTGAGGCTTGAGAGTTGACATGACTTGCCAGGCCTGCTGGCTGCCAGCCCACAGCAGAGGGACAATGTCCATTAAGTACACAGAGTTGCCCTTGATGGGTGAGCAGATCCCTGGGGACGGGTCCATCCATTCTGTGGACAGTCTGCTGGACCAACTCTGCCACAGCCCAGGGACTCAGCAGCCACAGGGAGCTGCTCTGGGCAGTTTTCAGGTTGCCTTCTCTCTCTGCCTGAGCCCACCTGAGAAATGGGCCTGATGCAATGAAAAGATGCACTCTCAGAAGCCCTTTCCTGGGCACATGTGTGATTCCAGTTGTGACAGAAATAGCACTGAATATGTTCTAGTGCTTAGAATCACAGGTGCCCCACTTGCGTACCAGGGCTGATGCAGTGGGGTGGGGGGTAGGGAGGGACGAAGGGTCCACTCAGCACTTTTCAACCTCCTGTCATAAAAGTATTTTGGCAACAACCACACCCTCCACTTGTGTTCAGCTCTTTAACAGGCTTATTATGTACCATGTGGCATCTAATCTTCATGGAAGAGCTGAGAGCAGGGGCACTGAGGACAAGAGGTCAAGGAACACACTGTGTAGCGCAGCCACAGTCTGAACCCTGGATTCTGTGGCTCCCAAGTCTGTGCTGCAAATATCCCCTCCGTCTCCTAGGTATGATGGAGGAGGAACAAAGATCACAGATGGCATGGTACCTTTCCTTTGGTACCTTTCCTTTGAGACTTTACAGCCTACTCAGGGAGGAAGGAATACTCACAGGGAAAAATAACTTAAGAGATCCTATATAGGACTGGCCTAATAACATCACAAGTGGGGTGGAAGTCACCTTCCCCACTATGAAAACACTAGATAGCCTCACACCAAAGATTTCCCTTTGGGGAAAAACATGAGTACAAATCTTAAAGGCCAATTTAAAATACCATCAGTAACATAAGTAGCTGACCTATAAGAGAGTTTTCCTACAGACCCCACACTGCTAAGTGTTTATATGGAAAAGTGAAGATCCATTTGGAGAAATATTTCCATTTGTTTATCTAGGGCTCCATTATGTACCAGGCATTGTGCTAAAGGCTTTACATACATGATATGTATATTCTCAAAGTAACTTGAAGAGATCATGGTTGTGTCTGTTCCATTTTAGAGATTAAGAGAGCCGAGGCAGAGAGATTAAGCCTGGATTTTCTAACTGAAGTTTGTGATGCATTAGTGGGTTATAAATTATTTCATCAGGTCATGGCAAGCATTATTTTAAATTAGTACACAGGAGAAACCATGGGAGGGGAATGAGACAGAACAGATCAGAATGCCAATTATGTGGAAGTATTATTTCTTTCGTTTGACTCCAAGACATGTGTTTGTGTGTGTACACATGCATAATATTGTAATATACTACTTTGGGCTATTACAATACTATGGTAGAACACCAGAGCCATGGGGCTGTATGACTGGGTTCACTAACTTGTTGGCGGTCACAAGGCTAGCGATTTGTGAACCCAGGGTTCATATTCACATAGTCTTTTTTCAGACCCTACACTCTTGAGCTCTGAACCAGTGTTTTCCAATGAAAATATTTTAAAAATCCATACATGTAACTTTAAATTTACTAGGAGGCACGTTTAAAAACGAAAGAAGCCACATTTAAAAGTTGTTAAAATTAATTTTAATATTTTTTGGTATTGGGTTATATAGAATATATTATCATCTCAACATGTAAAATTAATTTTACAATTAGGTCCATACAAATGGAGTGTTTGAGAGTTGTTTTTGTTTTCTTACTGTTATTTGGACCAAGTCCAGGAAATCTAGGGTTCATTTTATTCTTGCCTGCACATCTCAATTCAGACTTGCCCTCCTTCAAGTGCTCAGTAGCCATATAAGACTAGTGGCTACCATATTGGGAAGCACATCTCTCAACTATACTACCTCTAATATCCTTTTTGACACTGGGCCTTCATCCTCAGATCTTACTGCAGAGGAAGGTTTCCTGCTCTATTCTATCCACCCCTTTAAAATTCTAGTGGCCTCTTCCACAAAGCTCCAAAATATCTAAACCCCAAGCCCAATGTTCTTGGCTATTTCTTTCCACTTGCCTTGACACCTGTTTGATTTCACATCCTTGCTAGATCATCAGGGAGAAGAACCAGTAGGAAAAGGGACCCCAGAGCGAAGACCTGCTAAAGCGAGGAGAGGACAAAGGCCCTGAACAATAGGAACTTTTGTGGGGTGACAGCCTGACCATGCTGCTGGCAAAGCTCCAGGCCCACTGACAGCTTAACACCAGCTTTAAGAAGCACATCCTCCTATTCAGCTTTGCAGAGACACACTTGATCCTTCACACTCAGCTCTGACAGAAATCAGCTGACCCTACATTCACTTCTTTGCCAAAATAAGCTGACTGTGGAAATGCAAAAAGACTGGCATCTGGAGAGTCATTAGAAAAGGCAACAGCTATCTAGTGACTTCACAACCACCCATTAGATAATCTGATAAATATCAGACATAAATATGCTGTAATGATGGTTGGTAAGCTCCAAGCCCTAGGTAGCCATTACCCAGCATGCTCACTGCTCCTGTGAGGGGAGAGAGGTCTTTGCACAGACACAACAGCAACAGCCAGGGCCAGGAAGACAGAGAAGACAGCTTCAGGCTCTTCTCGATCTCCCGTAGACCCCACCGCCATCTCCTGGGGAAGAGTAATTTTCAGTCCACCCATTTGGTTTCCTAAACCTCTCCAGAGAATGCTGAATAGGAGGAGGACTCGAGGTGGAGGAAATGAAACAGGGGCTGGGAGAAAACCATCAGGCACTTTTGGATGCATGGTGTGGCATCAGTCTTCAGATCAAGAAATGAAATTTAAATCTGTGGGGTGTTTGTTCATGGCCCTGGAAAGGATGGAAAGCTCTTCCATCATTCGCTAGCTTCCTACTCAGTGAGCACCTATCATGTGCAAGGCACTCCATCTAGGTCTCAGGCACTCAGAGATGCTCTGCCTGTCCTTCTTACATCCTGGAGCTTGATACACCAGCCAACAAAATAGGGTACTGAGAATACAGCATAGCAGGTGACAGAACAGAGGTGTAAATCAAGTACAGTACAGGCCTGGAGAAAGGAATAATGAACCTGCTGGGAAAGTGTCAGGGATGGGCAGCTAGTGCCCACGAGATGCCTATAGCTCTTTACGACTTATAGGAGCTTCTCAGGAGCATTCCATTCAGTTCTCATGGTATTTACTAGGCCCAGTAGGGTTTATATTTCATCGCTGAGGAAATGGAAGGCTCAGGCATCAAGGTACTCATTTATAAGATGGAGAAGAAATGGGTCATTTGGGTGGCTCAGTCACGTGAGCATGGGACTCTTGATTTCAGCTCAGGTCATGATCCTAGGGTCATGGGGTCAAGCCCTGAGTCAGGTTCTGTGTGCTGGGTATGGAAACTGAGACTCTCTCTCTCTCTCTCTCTCTCTCTCTCTCTCTGTCTCCCTCTGTCCCTCTCTCTCTCAAAAAAAAAAAAAGTTTAAAAACATGGCTACAGTGGTGACTTTTTCAGGGTGAATTTCATCCTAAAAAGAAACTTAAAGGTCTATGTAGCTCTTTGAGAAAGCTGGCTTCAGTAGGTTTGTGTTTGTCACAATTAAAAGTTGCTGATGTAAGTGATTGTATAAAATGTCTTGTCCAAGACACACAATGCATAGAGGCCAGAGCCTGGACACAACTTGTGTCTGGTCCTGCTGACCTAGCTCTTTCTCCTCCATGCCGTGCCCTCACTTAACGTGGACGATGGAAGACTTTTGCGATGCCTCACCAGATAGCTGCATGCTTACCCAAACCTGCCAATAGGTGGGAAGCATCCATTCAAGAGTATTTATTTTGGGTCCTGCCAGCAGAAACCAGACTTTATTAAGAGGATGTTAGCAAGCTTCTTTGCTTCCCTGATTTTGTGAGAATTCTTAATGACTCCAATGTGCATATGTCATTTTTCAGCAAAATCTAATTTCCAGAGAAGGAACATTCGATGCTCTTTAAATGTACCACTCTTCATTTTGCTCCACGGCACAGGCTGGACACATTACTCAGTCATTTGTCACATTTCCCCTCACCATCTCCCTTCAGGTACAGAGTTAGGCATGACATCCACAGAGACAGGAAAATCAGTGAGGTGCTAGGATAAACCTGAACCAATGTGACAGGAACTTCCTGATCTTGTGTTTCACAGAATCTTGGATCAAGAAGAGACCTTGAAACTTTTAAGTCACTGAAATTTTGTAGCAAAAACAAAACAAAACAAACCCTTAAGCTTAACTGTGAAGATTGAATGTTAATTTATAGCCAGTGATTCTTATTTTTAGAGCTTAAATAATAATATAATTGCCCTAAAGTTTAGAAGCAAAGATGGTGGGGTGGGTATATACTCCCTACTTTCAAGTTGCTTACAAGAAGATAAGGTGTGTGTTCAAGTCTGTGGTACTTGTGGAGCAATACTTGGTTCACATCTTACATCCATTATCTCATGTAGTGGGAATAGTTCTCCTTTTACAGATGAAAAAACTGAGGCTCAGAACTTTCCATGATGTACACCAAGGTCCAAAATTAAGTTAGTGAAAAAGACAGGTATAATATCAAAGCCCATAGTCTACACCACCATGATGGAATAGAATGATTACATAATATTTTAGAGTCACATATTGAGTGGAAGATATACTGTTTATAGCACTTTATAATTTTCAGAAATTTCACACTTGGAGTACATTTGTACAGACATTAAGAGCTAAAACACTTCTGAGATGATAGAGATGATAAAGGGCTGTAACCGATGGATAATATTTCATAGATTAGGTGGGCTTTGAAGGATAGGTTGTATTTTAGTAATTAACAAGAGAGCAAAGGGCAGCATGGGATGAGGGAAGAGCAAAGGTGAAACCATGGAGGAGGGGTGGTGGTGACAAATAGCTGGCTAGGGTGATAAAGGATCCTCTTAATTCCCAACATGGAATACAGTAAGTATCACAAAGAGATTTGTTTTGAGGATCCCTTCCTCATGGAAAACTAACAATGACAATAATATGATCACCATTCGGTGGGCAATTTATAGATGAGCTATTCACAGTGCAAAGCACTACTGGTAACTATCTGCTTGGGTTAACCTCCTCTGGTAACCAAACACAATTCCCGTCTGGGTAATTACATGCACACATTTTCAGGCCATATGGTTCTCTCCAAGCTGAATCCAACCCTAGCTCAAAGGTAAGTCATGTAACCCAAACCTACACCAATGGGATCATCATATATGAAGAGAACCTGGCCTTGATACTGGTTTGAAGATGAACATGATGCTAGTCAGAGTCAATAACATGACTTTTTTCCTGAAAAGATACAGGGGTTGGAGCTACTATTGCCATCTTGCTGAAGAAATGGAAATTTTGGATAACATTGTTGGAGCTGTGAATCCAGTCCTACTCCTGAACTTCACTGCAGTCAACAATAAACTGTCTCTTGGCTTATGCTGGTTTGGGTCAGTTTTTGGTCACTCTCAAATTAAGAAGTCCTAATCAATATAAACATGTAAATGAACCTCATTTAATCCTCTCCACAATACCATGAGATAAGTGTTAACAGGTATTGTCCCCTTCTCTTTGAGATAAGCAGTTGAGTCACAGGGAGGTCAAGTCACCAGCCAGCTGGTGGAAGCAAGTGTAGTTATAGAGCCAGCACTCCCATCACCATACCAGCTGGCTGAAGTCTAGCTCTACTCTTATGAAACAGGACTCTCCATAAGCCGAAAATAAGTCTTTCCACTCAAAATAATTCTGAAGGCTTAAAATACCTTAGAGGGTGTAAATTTTCTCAAGCTCCTTTAGGTTTGCAATGATCCCTTTTTGGCTTCAGTTGTCTCCCTGAAAAGAATCATTTAAGCAATAAAAATGTCTCTCCCCGAGTCATCCTTCAACTGCTGATACTTCACTTTCTCAAAAATTACAGATGAAAATAACAATGCACAGCAGCAAAGACTACACGGCTGCTGAAATGGACAGAAGGGAAGGGAAGATGAGGTCCTGACCCAGTGTTTTATGTGTTGGCATACAAGAAGTTTGGATCAACACTTGATGGTAACTTTCAAAGTCTGTTTCTTAATCCAAGTGTACTTTTGTTTATCACACATATGCAAAAAAAATCTTGGACTGGTGGCATGGGAAGCCACAGCTGCTCCTTCTTGAATGCTTTGAAAATTCAAAAATAAAATTAAATAAATACTAGCTAGGAAGATAGTTTGACATGCATACCTCATCTGCACAATTTTTCTCTCTTTGTTCAGTTCCCAGCAATTTGCAAGAGGCTTGGGAACCCTTCGATGCCAAAATAAGCAGCAGCAGTCTTAAAACAGAGTGAAAGCAAGGAGACTATGCCAGGTTATGTCCGCAGTCTCAAAGAACTCTAAGTCCCATTGGTATTCCCAGAGAGCTTCGAAGGTACACTCCAGCCATGAATTTGCTGGGCTTAATCAGTGTAATGGAGGCAAAGGACTGGCACATGGGAGCAAGAGAGTCGAGTCCTAGTTCACACTGTCTTTAACTTTGAGTCCCATGCTACCAATTATAAAATGGCAAATGAAGACTGTATGACTTTGTTGGACTCATTAAATAAAAAGGTTATATAGCATAGTAATGGAAGCATGGGCTTTGGAATCACAAAAAGTTGGATTGACAGCTCAACTGTGACTCCATATATGCTACCCTGAGCAAGTCATTTACCCTCACAGGCCTCGGTTCTTGGGGCTATTGCTAGGGTTAAATGAGAAAATCCACTGAGCACAGTCTCTCTCCCAGCATTAGGGAAAATAAAGTTGACCATCACTATTTTATTAGCACTATTCATCAAGTTTAAAATTCTGTGTGACTGTGAGGGTAATAATACCCTTCCCACCAAAAGCCATATCTGAATGCTTCTTGAAAAATGTTAGCAATGTAAAGATTTGACCTTCAATAGCAATGGTTTTTTTTTATTATTATCCCTATTCTTATCAAAATGCAGAAACATGAGTGTATCTGAATAGTCCCAAGCATATGCCAACAGTATAAAGGCTTGGCTTCAATTTGACGAATGTGGAACTTTGGGCGCTGAAGGAATGGCAGGTTAGACAAACTCCAGCAATGCTGCCAAGCCTGGCTGCTCTCCAGCATCACCCTTCACCATTGCCTTTAAGGGGAAATCTCAAGAAACTTAACTCTTTAGTCGCACATTAAGTCATATCCATTCACTCTCAAGGTCCATCCACTGTCATTTGGATTCTGTCCAAATGGTTAGGAAAAAACGTATTTTGTCATCCATAGGGTCTGCTGCCTAAGAGTACTTCTGGAAAACCTCAGAACTCTTAGAAGCTGCCAGAAATATTTATTTTTGATCAGATGGTTTGAAATTCCCAAGGCAGGGAACCTGGCATGGGATGTGGCACTATCAGAGAAATCAGACAAATTGAGTATTTGTAGCTGTAGGTACAGTGGCTCATTGGCCTGAGGTAGCATCTTCCAAAGGGGTCTGTGCTTGGTTACAGTAATCCATACAGATCTCTCAAATCTCTGAAACTCAGCAGCTCTCAGTGTTTATACCTTACAATTGAATGCATAATTATATGCCCTGTGGTAGTAGTCTGATGGTCTTATAAGTTTCCCAGTTGAGTAGAAAGAACATTAAAACAGGAATCCAGGTACCAGGTTCCAGGCCCCATGACCATGGGCATATACCAACAGCCATATTGGTGTGCCACATGGATCTCTCTTCAAGAGAGGATTTACTGCTCAGGTGCAAGGACTGTAATTGTTTGACAGCCTGGAACCAGGCTGGAAGTTTTAGGTTCCATTTTTGAGCTAAGGACATGACGATTTTCCTTGATAGTCCCCAGTAAGTGACTGAACATGGTGAGAGTAGGAGGGTCCAGACACTTCTCAACATGGTACTACTCTCAGGTACTATGGTCTGAGGATATCTCTCCCCCAAATCCTGCTTCCTCTACTTTTCCTTTCATAGTTTGAAAATAACACAAGAATCTTGAGCTCTCCCTAATTTATCTGCTTCCTCCTTGCATCTTTCATCATAGTCACCAACTATTTGTGCTCTGAACTCAGTTTCAGTATCTCTGTCTATGAACTGACATGGGGCCAACTTGTCTAAACCTCTGTTGACTTTTCTTTTAAAACAAGCATAGTAATAATAAAGAGGAGGGGATAAATAGGGAAGGGGACAATAGTTTTACAGGAAAATATCCTAAGGCATAAATAAAGACTCCTCACCCCCAATTTCTCTACACTTTCCAAGTACTCTCCCCACCACCATTTACACCAAGGGATTTTTTATAACGGGGGATGACTGATAGGGCAGAAACACAGAGAAGCTGTTTCAGTTTATAAGGCACAGCTTTTGAGACCTAAGAGCCAGGCTTTTTGATGTTCACACATGTAAGCCCTAAAGCACTAGGCACAAAATTTGTGCCTTACAAAAAAGAAAAAAAAAAGAAAAAACTGCTCTACTTATGATCCTCTACATAAGGATAGAGGAGACTGAGAAGAGACTACACGGAAGGAGAGGTCTGTGGAGCTTGGCATTGAAGGGATTGAATCTGGAAGAGCTACCTAATGATGTCATTACTATCATCAAGATGGATCATGGAGCTTCCCTTCAAAAAAGTAAACATCTCTCAGCCCTTGGAGCCCCAGCCCACTGACCACCCAGTCCCCATGTGGGTTATCCTCTACATGGCCAATGCCAAGGGACTTTCCTAAGTTGTCCTTGCTCTGAGGCAACTCCCACTGATCAGAGCCAGCAAGAATGTCATCTATCTGTGCCGTGAGACTTGGCTCAGTCGCCATCCAACCTCCCCCCCGCCCCCGCCATGGACAACCTTTTTCTTAACATCTTGGGAGTACTCATCATCAGCCTACAGCTTCCTGAGATAAAGGTAAACTCTAAATATCTCAAAGAAAGGTGCTGAGGGATGGTGTGGGAAAAAAAGCAATCAGAACCCCAAAATAACGCAGTGAATGAACAGAAATAGTAATAATAACGACTATTTTATGTAGTTCTATATATACCTGAATATCTGCCAGGTTCTGTAAGCTGTTCCTTCCAGACATAACTGAATGAATTCTCACAACCCGATGAGATAAGTAACAATGTTGGCCCCATTTTACAGTCAAGATAACCAAGGCTCAGCGATTTGCCCAGACTCACTCAGCTGGAGGTGGAATAGCAGGGGTGTCCTTAATTCAGATCCTTTCCCAGCTATCAAATTGTACGTCTGCAAGAAATGTCTTAGACTCTTCCTCCTCCCTCCCTCTCTCATATCACTCTCAGCCTGGTGCTACACAGCTAGAAGATTCTAGATAAACAGTTTGTGCTTTGACCATCCCATTTACATATTTTCCCCTCAGAGAAGGAAAAAAAAACTGCTCAAAATGTGTATCTCCATTTTCTCCCGTAGAACTCCTGGTGCATCTGCCTGGAAGGAGGTGAGAGGCAGTGAGTGTACATCCACACACGAGATTATATCGCAGTCTTTTCATTTCATTTGACAGGAGAAATACTGATTAAAATCAGCCACACATGTCACGAAAAGGTAACTGGGTTCTTCATTTTTTTCTGTGCAGAGGCAGCCTCAACTATACTTCAGGAGGTAACTCTTCATGCATAAAATTACTAATAGACACCATCTATCTGATGAATGTCTTCTCCTTAATAATTTATATCACTTGATCTATTTTCAAAGGTTAGTCTTACATTAAAATTACAATTTTGAATAGGTCAGTCTGTTATTTAAGGATAAATTATTTCACCCCTTCATGTTAGTGTTGTGTTTGGATAATGATGAGGTTTTTATTTCTAGCCCCAATGAAACCATAGAAGGAATTGCTTTCTTGATCTAACCTCTCTCACCCTGAATCTTATTCCTTGATTCATGCTGACTCACTGTACAGAAATAGTCTGCATGTTTTAAGACACTGTATTCACATTCTTGTCTTCTTGTTACTTATCTACAGTTCTCTCCTCTCTTTGGCCACCTGTCCCCACTTTCCCTCCTCACCCCACTTTCTCAGCTCAAGGACAACCCATTCTCGGGCTCTCTCACCGCTCACAGAGCCCTGTACTTGTGTCATCACTGTCTAGTCCCTTACGAAGAAGGAATACCTCTGAGGAAGACCCACGCAGCTCTTCCTAGGCTCTGACTCATCACTCATTTAGCAAATAAGAATGGAGAGGCTCTTTAGTTAGCAGAAAGAAAACCAAAGAGAAGCTAGTGTGAGTCTCATATGATCCAGTCCAGTAGGTCCACCATTCTGGTGTTTGTTCCATCCATGTGATGGAAAGAAGGCAGGCTGTGAAGTGAGATAGTCCTGGATTCAAATTCAACATTCCTCACTACTCAGCAATTGGATCCAAAACAATCTGGGTCAGCTACTTTTATGAAATAAGGATGGTAATACCTTACTCAGGCTCATTGTGAATTAACAAGTTAAAATAGGAAAAATATCCTATATACTGCTAACATATTAAGTGAAAGTTAATGAAACTTATTAAATGAATCAGAAAAATTTTTAATGAAAATTTTGTTTGGCCAAGATGACTAGAGATTGTAGATTCAGAAAAAATAAGATGTTCCCCATGTTGAGTAGAGGTTAACAACGTCGTCGCTTCAATCCATCTTCAAACCTTGATCCCATCACTAACCAGTTCCCCTACAAGTTGCTTACTCCCATTTTCTTATCTGCATAAGTGACATGTACATCACTGAGCTTGCAGAAGCTTAAATGAGACAAAGCCTGGACAAGACATGGCACAGTGCCCAACACAGAGCAAACCCTTCATGAAGACAAGGTATCACCACCAAGATGAATACATGTCAAACAGAGCAAATGGTCTCCATTGCATCTACCTCATGACACATTTGTAAGGGTTGATCAAAAAAAAATGCTTTGCAACCAGAACTATATAAACACAAAAGGGATTTCTTTTTACTATTATTAGGAATAATGGACTAAACAAATGACTTTTATTGGAAAACAGTGCAAACTCCACGAGGTCTTTTTTCCACTGACCCATATACATGCACACAGATGCTCAAGAAAGGTACAGGGTTGGTTTAATTAAAGGAGAATTTCTGTCATTGCTCTGAGTGTACAAAGTCATAAAGTGTGGATGTTTAAGAGAGAGGCTGAATTAATGTGTAAGAACTTAATTGATACTCTAAAGCTGTTGATTGTAAATATGCTCAGGAGGTAGATAAGTTCAAACTGTTTTATGGCAAGAAGGTTTTTTTTATTGGTAATTTCATGTAATTGTGAAATAGGAAGAATCACTGGGCCGGAGGTTTTCCATGTATTCAGCAGGGAACATAACCTGCTTCCTGACCATGAGGAGGCCCCTGGGAGCCACTGGCCATGACCTTCTATTTTCTGGGTGAAGAGTTTTCTTTGAAAGGGACAGGAGGAGGAGACAAAGTACTTCAGAAGGAACAGATCCCATTTGTGGTTTTCCCAAGCGTCTTTCTCCATTCCCAGAATTGTCCATTGCATCTAAGGCTGTGGATTTTAGTGTTCTTTTAGCTACTGGCATCAGAAACCTAGTCTAGCCAGGGATGCTGAGGGAAGAGGTGATCTTGCTGTGGTAAGGCCTCAACAATTGACAGGAACTGAAATAGAGAATGCCTTCAAGAAGCAATGCATTGGCCTCTTCTTTCTTGTATGCATGCCTCATGCTTGTGCCCCTTCACTTTTTCCCGTTGATTTCCTTATCTCTATTCTATTTCACCTCCTTGTACTGCTGCTCTGTCCTCTCTCAGGAGATGGACTCCTCTACTCCTTCACAAACACGGCAGGGGATGAATGCACCCCAGTTCCCAAATTTGACCTAAGTCCACACAGCTAGCAGAAAACTGGCTTTTCATGGGGAGACATTATTAGGTCAGGTGTGCACCATCTTTGTTTATTGGTACACAATGTAACAATATGGTGTCGGGGCCTACTGAGGCTGTTTTCAGAGAAGGGTCACAGGCTGAGCAGTTATCCTAATAGGTACCTACTGCACTGAGATATAGAAGATAGGAAGTTTCTACCTCCTAAGGATGAGGAC
This sequence comes from Paguma larvata, assembly GCA_030068075.1. Lineage (NCBI taxonomy): Eukaryota > Metazoa > Chordata > Mammalia > Carnivora > Viverridae > Paguma > Paguma larvata. Next base: position 44,890,853 of record CM057826.1, on the reverse strand, counting down.
CAACCATTGACTAAAAATATTAACAAATGCAGAGAAGAATTATAACCTATAGCTTCTTTCTTCATCAAGCATAATGGAACTAAGAGGTGTGTGTTGTTCCAACCCAAAAACCATCTCCCATGTGTTTTCAGAGGAGACAAGGAAGCCTAGATGGAATAGATCCATAAGTTCTCCTCTACTAATGACTTAGTTTGGAATCCTTCCTTTTCATCTTGAATAAGTTGAGCACTTTGTAGAGTGCCTATCAGAACAGAAGCAGAAACACTCATTTGAAGTCAACATAGGCTTGTTCTTTCTACTTTGTTCCACTGCTAAATATAGAATCTGAAGATCTTACCATGGCTTAAGTTATATCCACTCAACACAAAATAAATTGGATTAAATGTCAACGGTGTTGCTGATAGATTTTTATAATAACTCCATCTTCAAATAACATTGGTCTACAAGTACTATCTCGTAACTATTTGGCCTCACAAGCCAAGAGCTATTTCTTCCCATGCTACAGCTAGCAAAACTGATGCTCAGAATGAAGAGGTTTCCCAAAGTCAGTTGATTCATAAATGGTAAAGCCAATAACAAAATTCATAACTTCACACTTAGAATCCGATTGCCTTTTTGCCATATTGCTTTGCTTCCCAATAGGCAACCTACCTGTTATTTTCCCCTTTGGCCCTCCAGGGCTACTCTCCAAACTTCTTCATCCTGCTTTGTACCCTGGAAGGATGACTACTGATTAAATTAACAGAATCCCTTGGCTTCTAGCTTCTAGTGAGTAGAGTTACTGGGAAACACCAGCAATACACTAGGGAGTGAGGTCAAAGTATGTATTTTCTGGATTTCTTCCTGCAGGGTGTTTCTATCAAAGCCCACAGCACCTTTTGGACAGCCCATACTTTCTCCAGTTCCATCACCCCTTCCTCCACCTTTTAGGGCTAAGATGGTATCATCTATCTCTTGACTGCTAACCCTAAAAAGCTGCACCATCCCTTGTTGGTTTTCCTTAGCTCTTCCCTCTATTACACTCACCTGAATTAACCAGTTCAAGTGCCCCCTATTTTTCCTACCACAACTATGACTGAGCTACAAACAAACAGTGTGCCTTAATCCCCTGATTATTGTTTAATTGAGGCTTGTATAGATGTTTTTAATAGTCTAAATAACATCCTCTGAGAAAGACAGACTTTACAATCTTCTACTTGCAACTCACCACCCACAAATACTCTTTCAATTTTAGTCAAAGAATGAAAGTGTTTTTCCAAACACCAGCTTCTCTCCATCCATTGCAAAGGCAATGTCCTTTGTGAGTCTCAGTCTTATGTAGGCAGTCAGGATGACTGGAACGCGTTGCCACAGTTCTTATCTTTCACATTTGGGATTATCTCTATCCCTTCATACAGGAAGAAAAGAAAATATTCAAAGAATCTCCCTATCTTGGGGGACATGTGGGGAAAATACTGGAACTGAAAGACAGAAACATAAGAAACAGAGACAGCAAGGAATAGAACTTGATAAATTGCACATAAAATTGCAAAACTGCACAATCACAAGGGATGGCCCAGTCCATACAGCCTGTTGATAGCCAGGAATTGTTCCTGAGCTTCAGTCAGTTGTTGATTTTCTGGTATATCTTATTTTGCAGAAGGCAAAATACAGACAGTGGTTTATTTTAAAGTTGAGTATTTTAAAACACCAAGGGAGAGAACTTTTAAATGGGTCACCATATTCCTCTCCTCACCCAGATATACAAACGTAAGAAGTCAACATTCCCCATGCAAATTACTCTCTATTGCTATTTTGGTGTTTACTGATCCCTGTCAACCAACTGTGCTCAAAACACTAGCAACAATCATACCCCAAATGACAAATTTACTCAATCAGAGCAGCTTTTCTATGTCTTCTGACTGCCCCAGGATCTAGCACAGTGCCTGGCACGCAGCAGGCATTCAGGAAATGTTTTTAGGTAAAATTGAATGACTGCAGGATTTTGGAAAGTGCTAGAACAGTGGAATCGGGTTGGAGAGGAAGAGAAAGAAAGATGGAGGAGTTCTGAGAGAAACACAATGCAGGATCTATTTGGCCATCAGATTGCTCCCTGTGGCTCCTTTCTTGTCTGCTCTCCATTTTGGGAAGAGATGCTTTCTCAGAAGTCAGCCAAACATGGCTGTTTTTCTAATTCTAGCTGTAAATGAGCATTAACACAGGCATTTCAACTCAACTTGTGTCTTCCCTTACCAAGAAATGCTTAACAATGGAAGAAAATAAATTCCAAATTATTCTCAGAGGAGGACACAGCACGGCACAAACTGAGGGCGGCTCCCACTGCATTCTATTCCTTCTTACCAACAAGTCACACACCCGAAGGAGGGCTGTAATAAAAGACACCTCCAACCCTTCTTGCCAGTCAGCACCTTAGTTTTTCCTGGGTGACAAAAAGACTCAAAAATAGTTTGTCGCTGTTTCCAGTTTCCACAACGAATTCAGAGTTGTTGCTGAAGGTAAAATATTCGGCTCTCCGGAAAGCTGGGTGGTAAAATGAATTTTTTGTGCTATAGCAAAAGGTCTTATTTTATTCTCTCTGGTACAGCAAGGGACAGGGCCACCCCCATCACACCCTGCCAGCCTGCCCCATAGAAATTTTGGGCAGAGTCATGCCACAGCATCCTTCCTTACACCGGATACTTCTTAATCCTCAAAATCTGGAGATTTCACCTCAAATAAATTCAAGACATATTTTCTGAGTTCTAGAGCTAGAAACTGCAGAAAATACTAAGATAAACAAAGTTGATCCTTACCCTTAAGGAACTTACAATCTACCATTTTTTTTTTTCATTTTATTCATTTATTTTCCCCCCAACCTAAAAAGGATTGAGGGGGCTTACAAAAATGCAAATGCTAGATTGCAGTAAGCTAAAACTTGGGAAAAGCAGGTGAAGACATCAGGAAAGCAATAAAATGAGGACAAAGCATAAGGTGAAGCTAGGAATGAAGTTAGCACCCAAATTGCAGTCTGTAAGATCCTATACACTTGCTTGGTGTGATCCTCAATTTGACTGTAAGATTTCTACCACACAAGATACAGTCTAGTAGAGGATATAAGCCAGGTCTTCCAATAACCATGAAGATGAAAGGCTTAAGATCTAGGGCCAGATCAACTGGGTTCCAAATCCCAGATCCCAATTACATGATCTAAGGAAAATCAATTTTTCTAAGTTATCATGGTACCTACTCCACTCAGTTATCTGAGGAATAAAATAATTTATTCCTGTTGGAATGTAAAGCACCCAGTACAAAAAAAGTACTCCCTAAGCATTGGCTAGTACAAGATAGAAAAATAACAAATGTTGTAACAGAAGTTCAAGTTCATTACTATAAGACTATAGAAGGAAAAGATTGATTTTGGCTGAGGATAGGGAAGGAAAATAGATTAGGAATCACTTTGTAGTGGCAGCAGTAACCAAATGAAGTAGCAGAAACATTTTGGCTAATAGATGGAAGGAAAAAGGAAGATATTTTAAGCAGGAGGAACAGTGCAAGTGTTAAAATAGAAAAGTACAGCCGGTGCTCAAGGAATAAAAAGTATTCGAGAATCCAGAAGTGAAGTGGGTTTTTTATCATCACTGTATTCCTCGGGAAACTTGTGATTGCAAGTGACAAAAACCCAGTGCAAACTGCCTCAAGAAGAAAAGTGGATTGTAATATTTCATACAACTCAGAAACTCAGAGATTGCTTCACATGACCAGATCCAGGACATCCAACAACATATTATCAAAAATCAGTTTCTCTCCTCTCAGCTTTGCTATTCTCCATGTGGAATTCCTTCTTAGGCAGGAAAACCACCCAGCAGCTCCACGTCTACTGTATCTCAGGTCCATGGAAATGCCCACATAACGATCCTTTAAGAAGTAAATGAGGAAATTTTGGAATATTTTGGATAGCATTTTTGACCTCCTTCTGGGTATCAGGTAGGAATGTACTTCCCCAGCCCCCTTTGAAGGGAAAGGTGGCTATGTACCAGCATAAGCCAAACATACATGAGTGGAAGTGACATTTTCCACATTCAGGTGGCAGCTTTAAGAGGCAGTAATATCCCCTTCCCTTGCCATGATGATTCTATCCCTCTCATGTCAAAACAGGACTATATAACCTGGGTCACTGATAAGCAGAACTCCCAAGCTGACTTTATTTGAACATGCAGCAAAAGTAAGAAACATTTTTTTGTTGTATGAGGTCATTGAATTTTGGAGAGAGGTCAATTTTGTTCTATTAAAGCCTTCAACTAATTGGATGAGTCTCATCCACATTACAGAGATTAATTTGCTTTACTCAAAGTCCACTGATTTAAATGTTAATCTAATCACCAAAAAACACCCTTATGGAAATATCCAGAATATTTGATCAGGTAATTGGCACCATGGCCCAGCCACGTTGACACACAAAATTAACCATCTTAGGATATGACTCACCATGTTGAAGTGAACAAGGCCCTTCACAGGCAGAATTTCCCTTTGAGGGAAATTATAATTGAATTTATGATATAAGCCTTAAATATAAAAACTTTCTCTCTCCTTTCTCATGTTATCTCCACGACTTTCTCTAGTCCAGAGAAAGACCTTGCCGGCCTCACTTTCAGTATTTGTCTAGTTGACAAGTGAGGCATCAGTTTCTATATTTGTCCCATCTTACTTGAAATCTTCATGCCTCTCTGGTCTCCCTCAATACTTTCTTCTCCTCCACAGATCCAGGCACCAGTAGTACACAGCATAACAAAAAGGCAGGACTAGAAATGGTGACTTAAACTCTGTTACCAACACTGATTTGTACAAATCCCCAGGAACTAGTTACCCTGACCCTATCTGACAGTCTCCTTTCAACTAGGAGTCGTTGGCAGATTTGGTTCTCCAGAGCTCTTCGTGAGCAAATCAGTCACCTTCAGCTATCCTTTCTCATTATTCAACAGAGGTAAATTTTCAGTACTTCCATGGTTTTACCCATAAAGCAGTCTCAAGGTATTTGTACAAGGGAAGTGATATTAGGCTTGGGTCAGATAGGCCAGTGACACAGGAGTTTTTAGCACTTCCTGCTCAGCAGGGAGAACATTTACCAAATTATAAAGCAAACAATGTCACCTTTGCTCATCCAACACCTAAAGTTCCCAGGTCCCCTTTCCTTTGGCGGCACAATCTCCCTCACCTCTGCTCATTGCTGACAACTCACCCAGGTATCGCCTCAGTGTCTTTTTCTTAGGTGGCTACCAGAAAAGACTGTATTTTGTAGAACTCCTTTACACTGTGGTATTAGTTACAAATAAGAGTTTGTTAACTTTCTTAAAAGCATTTGAAAGTTAAAAGAGGGTTCTTTTAGATATCATTCCTAACAAACTAAGCCCATGAAATTGTGATATGTTTTTCATTTCCCTTTGAGTAGTTTTTTTGTCTCTGTTAAGAAATCCCTGGATATTCCATGGTTTACTAACCCAAAACTTATCCATTTAACACAGATACATGGATACAGCTTTGTGCTTTTAGACAATTACCACTTGAGAAAACTTGACCTTTAAGGGACATCCTTCTACATCATCATCTATTCTTTTCTGCCTAAGAGGAGTCGAATGGGCCTATAGACAGGGAAATCATAATACCAGGTGATGAGGATAATAAAAGTGACAGAAAGGAAGCACTGGGGAGCAGAGGAATGAACACTAACTCTGCCCAAAAAGCATTCTCCTCTCAGAATTCTCGTGTTGCTTTAAATACATAAAAAAGTCCATAGCAAATTATTACCATTTAAAAAAGAGCAATTCAACAGGAGTTTAGGCTGCCATACTGCACAAATCCAAGGGACATTACAACTATCCAAGCAAATGGTGCCCTAGAGTTGTACAACAGAGCAATGTTGTCTGAAAGACATAACACAGTTAACAATTGGCTCTTTCCTAACTTAGAAACCAGTTCTATCTACTCTATTGTATAGGTAAATCTATTTGGAGAAGTTAGTGGTGATCCTTTTCAACTTCAGAAGCTTTTATAGATTTTTCTGAATGAAAAACTAACAAGAGAGTACTATGTGGATATGAAGTTTCCAAATGGAACCTAGTCAAGAAGGAAGGGAGTACTCCCTGACCTATCCCAACCTCTGACACCCTCAATATTCATATGCATCTTAATCAAGGTACTATTTGGCTCTAGGACATCTTTTCCTTAAAGTTTACCAACATGCTGTGGCAGTGTTTTGATTAGAATAATTACAAGTCTTTCCATGTGATTCACCACATATTGCCTGGAAGTTTCTGGAATTTTTATCCCAATTTTTTAAACAATCATTTTTAAAAAGAATTTTTGTTATTTCCTAGCAAAAGAACTTTTCCTCCTAATTTGCCTCTTCATATTGATGGCACCATTTTCATAATTCCCCGGCCAGCCTAATCAAGCCTTCTGCTCCCACTTTCCTATAGTTTAACATCCACTCAACTTGCCAAATCTGTTGGTTCTATCTCTGCAAGTTTACTATCACCTATCCCATTTCTTCTCACCAGGGTGTGACCTCTCTTTTACCCTGTTACCTGCACTCCAAACTCTCCCTTCTCTAGTCCTTCCAAAACACTTTCCTCCTTAAAATTAAGCCTCAAAAAATTCTACTGCTCTGTTTGAATACCTTTAATGGCAATTAAGTACAAGAGTTTCCATAGCATGGCCTCAGTTTTTCACTTTTCCATCATCCCTTTCTACCACTGTTTACCACTGTTTCTCAAAGTATGATCAATGGCCTATTGATCCCCCAACAGATCATGAACTAATCCAAAAATGCAAATCCTGTTCTCAAGAGATAATTATGATCAACTCCACAGATGACTGTTTATACCTATGACTGCATATTTTTACTAGAATCCACTAGGTAGATAAGGGACCAAAATTTAGTAGTTGTAAGCTGTAATTAACACCACTGGAGAGTTCTTAAAGACTGCTATTCAATATTCCACTAAGCTATTTGGCTGCCATACAATACTGGAAAGCTGCTATACACACGCACATGTGGATGAATGGCATTGCCATCAATGAGCATGGATGGGACAGGTGGACTATAAGATATTTTGCTGAAATAGTTTTCTATCAAATTAAAAAAAAAAGAGCTTAAGAAACACTGCTGCTGGAACAGGCTAAATTCCAATCAAACTGAGATACTCTGTTCTCCGAATAAGTCTGTTTGCTTGCCTGCTTTTCTGCCTTTATTAATTCAGTTTCTCTGCTCAGATTACCTTTCCTTTTCTAGCTATATAAATATACTTTTTCTGGGGCCATTTCAAAAACTCCTGCCCCATCAGATATAATGCTAATGTCTCTCTTGAAACCCAGGTGATCCTTACAAATCTTGTCTGAAACAACCCAACATGCATTACCATCATTTTTCTACTTATATTAATACCTCTGCTAGACTGAAATCTCCTTGAAGGTAGGTACTGTATCTAACTTATATTTGTATCTGAAAGCACCCAACACATAATGATCACTCCATATCTTCATATACACATGTACACACACGTACACACACACACACACGCAAGCACTAGCCACAAAGATATAATCTACAATGAATTTTCTCTGGGGTTATGAAATAGTTTTATATAGTTGAAGTACTTCAGCTAATAGAAATGTAACTACAGAGCTGTTCTGTCTTCAAAGGTAGTTATCACATATATAATTCAATTATAAAATTAGCAGTAGACAGGATGAAACATTTTAGGAATGAAATGGCAAAGATCTCCAAGCCTGGGGCCTAATGAAAATTACAATGTGAAGAAAGCTTTTATTATACTCCCCTATATCTGAAACTGTCTCTCCCCAACTGACCCTCTATGACCACTCAGAAGCAATCCCTCTGCTATACTTCCCTCCACCACATACACATGCATGTGTTCTTTCTCTCTCTCTCTCTCAAGCTACTGCATGGCCCATTCATAGAGCTCCCTAAATGTTGCTTTTCTCATTATTTGCTTATGCCTTTCCAATGTCTTACAGAATTAAGGTACAAAAAGTTACTTCTTCCTAATAGGCCAACACCTAAAACTGTATATTCCAATTTGAGTTCTAGCAGGCAGCTGGGGCCTAATACAAATACTGGCCATGGAGTCTCATTACCAAGGTTTCGATCCCAGCCCTGCCCCTTTCTTGCTGCCTGTCACATAAAAAGTCATTCTCTCTGAATCTTAGTGTTCTCATCCTTTAAGTGGGGATTAATGAAAAAAATCACTATATGCTTCACAGTGGTTTTTCTAAGAATTCAATGCCATAATGAATATGTAATAACTATGTATGCTATAAGGCACTTGAAAATTATTTCTGTTCTATGAACTTGAGAAGTTAACCTAAATCCAGGGATTTCATCTCATTTTCTCACCAGTGCATAATATGCCAAGTTTTAGTATGTAATCCTACTTCAGATCTTCTGTAAGGCAAGAAGTCTGAGCGTCTGGACTATGAACTTGATTAGTGAGAAAAAAAAAGAAAGGTAGAGAAGAAATGGAGGGAAACCAAGATTTCTTGATGTTTCTCAAGCCCTGGAAATGACAGCATTCAGGACTGTAAGGATATATTTCTGGTTCTGACAGTCTGTATTGCTATCCCAGCCACTCCTTCACCTGTCACACACATGGGGTGGGTGTCACAACTCCAACTTGGCTCCCCAGATTCACAGCCACCTCACATAAGCTTCTGCTCTCAGGGAATTCAGCCATCTCCTGGAAAGCATTCACAGGATTCCTAAGGTCTTTCTGCCAGCATCACTGCTTCATGGGGAAGGAGCAGATGAGGAATGAAATGGCAAACATTTCCCAACTCGAGAGTCAGTACAGCTAAAGTGGCTACAAGAGAGAAATGGCCAGTCCCCCAGGCTATTAATATTTCAGGCTTGGTGGCCTGGTTCCATAGTGGAGAATGGGACACCAATGTAAATGTGATCCTGAATGAGCCAATTATTTTCTACCAAAGAGGAAGGAGACTAGTCTAAGATGATAGATGCTGCATGCCTAATACACTCTTCAGGCACCTGACAAAAATGTTGTGGGGGGGGATTCATTTATTCATTCATTCAAATATTTATTAAACACTTACTATGTGCTAGGTATTGTTTGAGGTGGTAGAAGCAAAACACACAAGAACTCTGCGGAATTTTCTTTTTAGTGTGTGGTATAGGAGAGGTGTCCTAGGTGACAGATGGGAGAGCAATTAGTGACTGAATAAAACAGGGTAATTTCAGACAATAATAAAGGTCATTAAAAGTAATACAAATATGGGGCGCCTGGGTGGCTCTGTCAATTAAGCCTCTGACTTTGGCTCAGATCATGATCTCACAGGTTCGTGAGTATGAGCCTCGCATTGGGCTCTGTTCTGACAACGCAGAGCCTGAAGCCTACTTCCAATTCTGTGTCCCCGTCTGTCTCTGCCCCTCCCCCACTCACACTCGGTCTCTCTCCCTCTGAAAAATAAACATTTAAAAAAAATTTTAATAATACAAATAGGATAGAGACTGCACAATGGGTGGTTTTAGTCTGAGGATTAAGGAAAAGTCTCTCTTTTAAAAGCTGACTTCTAGGGGCGCCTGGGTGGCTCAGTCGGTTGGGCGGCCGACTTCGGCTCAGGTCATGATCTCGCGGTCTGTGAGTTCGAGCCCCGCGTCGGACTCTGTGCTGATGGCTCAGAGCCCGGAGCCTGCTTCCGATTCTGTGTCTCCCTCTCTCTCTGCCCTTCCCCTGTTCACGCTGTGCCTCTATGTCTCTCAAAAATAAATAAACATTTAAAAAAAAAAAAAAAAAAGCTGACTTCTAAACTAAGAACTAATTAGAAGGATCCAGTTGTGCAGAGTTCTGGGGGAATAGCATTCATGACAGAATGGAAGATATGCCTATGTGAGAAACCCCACCATTTCTACTTGAAGTACATGTTTTATTCATGATACTTCCATGACGGAGTCTCTATCCACAGCTCACGAATACTTCGGGAATGGTGGTACCAAACGAGTTTACTCCTCTAATCCTCTGGAGCCCAGAAACACTGCTGAGGTAGATCAGCTAATGATCTGGAGCTTCGTTTTGCTTTTTTGGCAAGAGATTGTCCTTCCTCTTTCAGAATTTTTCATAGAAACTTCCCCAAAATCATCTTTAAGAGTGAGAGCATATGCTATATATGTAGGAGTATGCCATGAGTGTATTTATGTGTGTATGTGTGCACATGTGTATTATCTATATGCAGGCATACATAGGCATGTATGTTTTATACATATGCATATACAGATGTATGTAAACACACTAGGTACTTCTAGGCACATTTATAAGAGTTTGGAATGTCCTTTAGAAATTATATGTGAGGGAACCCAGAGGGAAAATCTCGAGCAAATACAGGAATACAGTGTCTATGATCTTGGTGTCCTTGACCCCCACCTACCCACACCTGCACCAGGCTTGCACCTAAATTTCTGTCTGAGAAGCCTGGAACAGGCAGAAGCAGGTAAAGTGGTTTTAAAGGTACATGGAGCTGATTTAAGGACCGGGCAGCAATATGCACCTTAGCAAGAGATTAGGACACTTGGGCAGGGAACACAGTCCTGCTTATATATCAACAGAAAGCCTTTTCTTCAGGGATATGTCAGTTTAATGTATGCCTTTCCTTACTGGAATGTCCATAAGGCAAGGGACTCTGGGTGTTCGTACACTGCCTGAAACATAATAGATTCACAACAAACTTTTCTTGAATTTGCTTGATTCTTACAAAGGTCACTGGTAATAATGGCAAAAGACTGATATCACTGAGAGTTTAAAAATAAAGAGCTAAAGACATGAGGGGATTATTCACGAGCATAGTTGACCCTTGAACAACATGGGATTAAGGAATCAACTCACAGCACACAGCTAATTGAAAAATTAGCATGTAACTTCTGACCCCCAAAAAACATAACTACTAATAGCCTACTATTGATTGGAAACCTTATTGATCATATGATTAACAGTTATTTTGTATGTTATATGTATTATATATTATATTCTTACAACAAAGTTAGAGAAAAGAAAGTTATCTTCATAGCACAAGACTATACTTAAAAATCCACTTTTAAGTGGACCCACAGCAATTTAAACCCATGTTGTTCAAAGGTCTTCTGTACACCAAGTATCTCTTTGTATACCCATAAAAGCATGGTGGCAGATTGTGCAGGTTAGAGGGTGACAAGAAACAAAAGATAAATAATTACCATTAACTGGCTCCCCTTGTACTGCAGATGAAGAAGCCTATAGATGCCAACCTAATCCAGGTTATCGTGGCATTTTAGGTGCTTGGGAAGGCCAGCTCTACTTCCATGGTCAAATTATGAGGTCATTTGAAGCAAAGGAAGTCATTCTGTTTGCATATATGCTCTGAATGCCATCTCAAGTAGATAATGTATTCAAAATCAAACCCACACTAAGAACTGGGTGCCACCGGTCCACCTCAATTTCCTAAACAGTTATTGGGCTCACTACCCTTCTAGGAAATTTAGGTGATATTAACTACCATGTTCTCTCAATAACTCTGATGCCTTGAGCTAGAGCTCCGTGGTCTCTACTGAGACAATAATGCCCTTTTATTTTTTGGACAAAGCAAATTCACTATTGTTTATGGCTTTGCATAGGCAACCAGTAAGATATGGTTAAGAGATCTTCCCAGTGAAATTTTTACCTTGGTCACTGTGAGGAACCAACAATTTTCCTTCTCTCCACAGTGATTTTCTTAATTTACTTTCAGTCCTCTGAATGCTTACCCGGACAGAGATAAGCCCTGCTAAGCTCAGTATATGAACATTTGCTGGAAGCCCAAATGTGTACAAACTTCATCTGGGAGTGTTCACCCAAGAATGCAAAGTTAGTAACTTTTAGAAGCCATTGTTACATTAATAATGAAAACTTTAGGCATAGAGGAGATAGAAGACTTCATTGAAAAAGTAAGATTTAAACAGCCAATATTTCCATTGATGAGGAGATTCCTTATTCACTTGATGAAGCCAGGGCACAATGTAAGAAAATGGTGTTAAGAGTGGAATCTAGGCAGGTTCATATTTTGGCTTCACCACTTACTATCTGTTTGGTTAAGTTTCTTAACTTTGCCAAGCCTCAATTTCCTCACCAAATAAGCCTAACAGTGTCTGTCTACCAGAATGGTGGAAGCATAATGAAATGAGATAATGTATGTAACACTCTTCTAAGAATGTGTCTGGCCTTCAGTGAGGACTCCACAAATGTTAGCAAATATAGAGGAACCTAAGAGAACCGTATAAATTCATTCACATTCCCTGAGTAATGAGGACTGGGGCAGCTGGCAGTGTGTCAGTATAAACCCATGGAGATTCCAAGAAATTGTTGATCGGGTTTCGTGAATGAGAGTAGGGGCCAGAGATACTCTGGTTTTGATTGCAGAAGTGACCTCATGAGAACCATAGAGTGAGGAGTCTGGGGACATAAGCCCACATGGCAGGTTTGATGGTATCTGATCCCAGCAATGGAAACTAGGAGTCCTTGGGCTGGTCCTGAGGCAGTTTCTTCCTCTGACCCTGCCCAAGGCTCAGAAGAAAGAAACACCATCTCCACTACTCCAGCCACCAGAAAAGGACTCAGAGTCTTCCCTGTCACCAATGCCTCCTCCATGTAGATTTCTGATTCTTCTTTCCTCAAAGACACTGCCTCCTCTGGTGGTGCCAGTTCCTGGGATCTCTAGTTCACACACAGAAGAGTGGAGCACAGTGATTACATCCACCAGCTATGGAGACAGCATACCCAGCTTGAGTCCCAGATCTGCTGTCTTCTAGCTGAGGGACCTTAGGCAAGTCACCTAACTTTTTGTAGCTCGACTCCTCATCTATCTCTAAGAAGGAGAGAATGGCTAGAATTTACTTCCTAAGGTGCTGCAAAGATTAAACAAGATAAATAAAAGTCCTTAGCATGGTGTCTGGCCTATGTCAAAGCCTCAATGACCGGCACAGCCTTGTTACCGTCTGTTGAATCAATGCAGGGCCAGAGTGCAGGGGAAAGGTCCAGGTTCACCAACCCTTAGTGGCCAAAGTGGTCCCTGTGAACACAACCTTCAAAAACACTCTTCTTGCTGTCTTCAACAAGACAAACAGGGAAAGGCCCCTGTGCCTGCCAAAGCTTTGCCTGGTAAATAATTGATGTCTTGCCGTGTGTTCTTTTATTCAAAAATGCCTTTGAAGTTTCCCCTCTCCCTTGCTGCAGGGATTGTGGAGGGAGGTGGGCAGAGAGGCTATAAGGGAAGAAACCACGAAAGAGGAATGGGCAGTGTATGATCAGCAAGATGGAAAAACTAAAGCCATTTCTGGTATCTGTTTCAGTCTGGAATCAGTAATTGTAACTTTTAATCAAGCCAGGATTTCTAGCAGTCAAGCACCCAAAAGAGAAGACAGGGGAAGAATACAAAAGCAATTCTTAGTAACAGCTGTGGGTGCTAGACCAACAGCTCCCTCCTGGGGAGGTGACAGTTGGTGAAAACACTCAGCAGCAGGCAGGAGTTTACCTGGGCAAGAGCAGCCAGCCAGGCCTCGCAGGGACTAATTATGAAAATATGATTACAATGGATTAGTAATCTTGTCAATCAAAGCCACATGCCAGGTAGCACCTGGCAGTGGGTGAAAATGCCACAGGACAGGAGAATCCGATGTTGTAGGTTTTTTGGTACAAAACGTTCCTTCCCAGAAGGGAGGGCCTTACCAGGTCCAAGGGATGAGAAGAGGCAGAGGAGACACTAACAGGACCTCTGGGGTGGAA